>LR738715.1:100508069-100530519 GCA_902687465.1 Secale cereale | reverse complement strand
ATAAAGGGCTTATAAATAACAAGAATGCCACAGTCGGACGTCTGGGCGACATCACATAAAGGGCTTATAAATAATAAGAATGCCACAGTCGGACGTCTGGGCGACATCACATAAAGGGCTTATAAAGAAAATAAATAACAGGAATGCCACAGTCGGACGTCTGAGCGACATCACATAAAGGGCTTATATAAATAAGAGTATAACGGTGAAATACTTCAGGAAGTAAATCAGTACAGAGATAATTTGTTAGTTCATCTACCCAAATGAACTTGACAAAAAATCACCAATCCTGTTAGTATCATAAAAATTACTAGAGACGGTTATCGGGGTTGACACAAAGATTGACCCTAGGCCATAAACATGGCTATTCGGAAGATTTGACTCTGCAGAGCTTGTACTATTTAAATCATAGCCAACAGATTCCACTAGCCACAGAGACTAGTTCCGTTTATGGTGTTTTAGCAGAAACACAACTGACCAGTACACACCCATTTCACATCCTGTTGTCCAGAATCACCCGTGACAACATTCACGAAAAACTTTAAGACGGGGAGGCCACAACCTCGAATAGCATGGGATCAAATTTATATATATGCGCGCTCTAAGGGGTGCCCCCCTCTCGGTCCCAATCGGAAACACCCGTGCCCCCTGACCGGATGACGGGCTTTAATCCAGGGCCATGGAACCCTCATCCCGGCCCCTCTACTTGGTGTGTACACGGAAAGTGGTTTGCAACCGACTAGATCGTAATCTTAACAGACGGCATATGACAGTACCAAAAAGGAGACGAACGAGATCACGACTTGATCCACGTTGATACTAAAGTTAATCACCTACTGGCATGCTCCAACAATACCAGTACACCACCCATCATGTCACCACATGATCGAGATGGTTCAACCATTATCATTCGGGGCTCACCCGAAGCTTGCTTGCATGAAATATAATCATTCACAAATGCTTATATGACCATGCTATGAAAAGAACCACTCGAGCAAACATGCAACACACTCATCATATCAAAGGTTCAAACATGCTTGCCTGGTTCGGAGTAGTCGGAGTCTAACTCGATGAGGTTCGCGGCTCCGTCACGTCCTTCGGTATCTACGTATTCAAACAAAACGAATACTAACATAAATACCACGCGTGCAAAAAAGTTGCTCGAAATATTTTTCAAATAAATATGACAAAAAACTAGACAGAAAACTAAAGAGGACAGAAAAAGAATCAACTCAAAATCATCTTTAGTTAAAAAGATATTAGAGTTTCTGTCCAGGAACTCATCTGTAATGAAACAGAAAGTTTCCAGGGGCTAGAATAGAAAACAGAAAAGCGAACTGGTACGCAGGACGCCAACTGAATAGGAAGACGTACTTTGCCCGAAGGCGATTTCCAGAAAGACGTTTCGGAGGGAAAAGAGAGGCTGACGAGGGGGTCCCACTCGTCGGGTTTAAAAGCTAAAACAGAGCCGCACCGGCGCCAGAAGGCTGCGGTGGTTGCCGGCGCCGATCCACGGCGAGGTAGGGGAAGGGAGCGGTACCAACAACTTCCTGGTGTTCTTCCGCGTCGGTGGGTGGTGGAGTTGAGCGTCGGCGATCCCCACGTCGACGGCGACCCTATCTCCGGCGGACGGCGCCTTGGGTGGTCGTGGGCCTCGTCGGAGAGAGCTTCTGGGGTCAAATTGGAGTGGGGGTTAGACTCAGGTAGGTGCCAGGAGGTTACACTCGAGTTCAGGGCGGCGGAGGAGTTCTCACCAGAGAGAACGTTGTTGGAGCCCGAGGCGGACGGAGTTGGCCGGAGTTGAGGAAGAAGGGCCCCTCGAGGCTCTTCCAGAGGCTAGGCGTGGTCTAGAGAGATGGTGGAGGTGTGCGGGCTCGAGAGTGAGCTCGGGGGCACTATATATAGCCGGCCCGAGGCGGGTGCCGTGAACGGGATAAGTCCGGCGAGCGATTACGGCGGCGCAGTGGCTGGACGGTGGGTTTAGGAGCTTGAGCATCGACTAGGAGGTGCACTGGTTCCATTTCAGTCCTTAACTCAGCAAGGGAGGGGCGGTTACGGTCTGCCCTCGACGGAACGGCCGTGCGGCACATCGGCGGCAGAGAGCGCGCCCTGTGCGTGCCAGGCCATGGCGACGGTGCTGCAGGCATGCGCTGGCGGTGGAGAAGGCCACGCGGAGCTCCCGGGTGGCTTGGGCTGTGCCAAACGGCATTGTGCCGCAGGGTGCCCCCTGTCGGCCGCCACGGGAGGTTCTGCCGCCGCGGAAGACGCCGGCATGGGCGGGCCAGGGCGCCACCGACGCCAAGAAGCAGCCAAGCAAACGTGCGGCGCTTTGGATAAGAAGGAGGTGCAGTGAGCATCGCGCCAAGGAGGGCACTGGTGAGATTGACGAAGCTGACTGACGAAACTGACGAACTGCACTGTCGCCTGCAAAGTTCAGTTAACGTTTTCTAAAACTGATAGAAACAGTGCACGCCAGGTGTTTGATGAAATGATTTTGGCATGTGGAAAATATTGCTGGAGCTGATATTTGGTGGAGTGGCCTCTTGATGCATCTAGAGGCTGCCTGAATTTTCACAGAATTTCTGGAAGAAGGAAAATATGAATTTCACCAAAATTTGCAAATCTGGTCCAAACTTGCAGCAGGTGAAATTTGAAAATTTTGAACTGTGGACCAGTGAAACAAGATGGATCTAGGTTGTGGGTACTAAGGACTATCTAGGGAAGTTAGTTTAGAATCAAATATCAAGGTGGACATGGTGGTTCCTTTGTAAATCACCATAGTTCACTTTAATGGACAGAAATTATTGTTGGAGTAAAATAAATAGAAAAAAAATCCAATAAGGTTGAAGCTCACTGGATTTGATGAGAGACTTGTCCTAAGGTGAAGAGGAGGTCTTGGAGAGAAATATTTTTATTGGGTGCCATGGCAAGAGGAAAGTAGGAGAGGAAGACAAGCCCAAGGTTATTCCTATGATGGTTAATTCAAGAAGGGAAAAGAATCAAACAAACTCCTTTGAAAGACAACTTGTGTTTGAGCTAACACAAGAAGAAAACCTTCAAGACCAAAAATCAAGCTTGAGAAGAACACACAAACTTTGGTCAGAAAAGATTTTAGAAGGGTTTCAAGAGAAGATCAAATATCCCCCTTCCAAAAGACCAAAAGTTTGGAAGAAAAACAAAACCAAAAATTTGGAGTGTTACAACACCTACCCTGTCGTGGAATTAACACGGCAGATGTCCGGTTTAGCGGACTTAGTCGTGAGGCCGCGCATCTATGTAGTAGCTTGAGAGGGGTTGAGCGGGATCGAGAGACGCGATGCGAGACACGGATTTAGACAGCTTCGGGCCCCGGGAAACATCATCCGGTAATAACCCTACGTGCTGTTTGAGGCTAGATCTCATTATGATCCTCATGGGGTCGCCGGTAAACCGGCTCTTTGTGTCTAGCCCTAGAAACTTGTCTGCTTGTGGCTTGTCTAAACTTCTCTAAACTTGTCCTCTTTGGGGAGCCTGCCCCTCCTTATATATGTTGAAAGGGCGGTTTACATGTAGAGTCCTAGTAGGATTAGGATTGCTTTATTACAAGGAGTCCTAGTCTTGCTTCCTTTGTAAGAGAATATTCCTTATGCTTTCTTCATAAACCGGCCCACCATAACGCAAACCGGCCTTCCGGGCCTTGGGCCTTGTCATCCGTGATCCGCCAGCCGGGTTACCAGTAAATCGCCAAGTCTAAACCGTCTCAAGTGAACCACCAAGTCCGGCCGGGTCATAATTCCGGTCGGTTCATACCGCGGGGTATATCCCCGACATTAGCCCCCGAGTGCCTGGGGGACTCGAAGATGTCGCGCAGGGACTCCAATCTGTGTTAACTGCTGTAGTGCGTGTCACTTTTATGAGCTGCATGATATCTGTAAGATGTACTTTTTAAGTATGGACTCGAGGCATTGTTGAGTGAGCACTCGAGCCTTCGTCGGGTGAATGGTCTTGTACAAGTAACATGATCGATGCATCATTTGCTGATGAGCAGTCGAAGTTGCCGCGAGTACGCTCCCGATGGGAGTCTTTGGATGAAGCATCGAAATTGCAGTCGAGTTCGTCTTCTTGTAGGATGTGGGAGCAGCGGTCGTCGGGTGCGCGTCAGCGCTCCCGATGGGAGTAGCCCCCGAGGCTATGCGTGACTCGTAGAGTCGAGCATAGGCTCAAGTTGTTTGTCAAGCTAACCCCGTCTTCCTTGTCGGATGCGCGAGTAGTGTTCGTCGGGTGCGCGTTAGCGCTCCCGATGGGAGTAGCCCCCGAGGCTATGGTCGACTGCTTGCAGTCGAGCATAGGCTCAAGACTTTTTCGTTGTCGAGTAACTGTCATCCGAGGAAGTGCCCGACTCGGGTCTTGCACCGTACGCGTGAGTTGTTGTAGAGAACGGTCGTGGACAAGGAGGTTAGCGTCGCCGTGTCACGAGGGCGCCCAGCCCCCATGCATCTGCTAAGAAGGAGAAAAAGGTGCAACTGCATTAAGGTGTGCTTGCGTGATATACAGAACAATTGTGAGGTGCGTGATTTGTAGATGTTGCACTTTTGTTGAGTGGATAATGTAGCAGCATATAAGGTTTATGCGTGTCTTTTCATGAGTAGGCAGACCTCCGGCAGCATACTCTTGCCGGGTGCCAGGAAAAATCTCGTCCCCGAGATTTCAACAGATCCTCAAATAGGTGTGGGTGTTCTGTCCGAAGAAAATCTTCCCTTTCCCATGTTGCCTCATCCTCTTTGTGATTACTCCACTGAACCTTGAGAAATTTTATTGTCTACTGACGGGTTCTCCTTTCAGACTCCTCCAATATTTTTATTGGGTGTTCCCGGTAGGTGAGATCTAGTTGCACATCAAGATTTTCATGCGACACATGCTTCTCTGGGTTGCTTACACACTTCCGTAGTTGTGTAACAAGGAACACGTCGTGGACGTCTGATAGTTCCTTGGGAAGGTCCAACTGGTAGGCCACTGTGCCCCTCCGTGCAACTATACGAAAGGGTCTGATAAATCGTGGTGCTAGTTTTCCTTTGAACTTGAATCATTGCAGTTCCCTCATAGGAGATACACGTAGATATACTTCTTCACCGGGTTCAAAACCTACTTCCTGATGCTTTTGATCGTAGTAGCTCTTCTGTCGACTTTGGGCTGTCTTGAGTCGATCCCGTATTATCTTAACTTTTTCCTTAGCTTCTTTCAACATGTCCGGGCCGAAGATACGACTGTCCCCTGTTTCCGACCAGTTTAATGGAGTACGGCATCTTCGTCCATACAAGGCTTCGAAAGGTGCCATTTTCAGGCTGGCTTGGTAACTGTTGTTGTATGCAAACTCGGCATACGGTAAGCTTGCCTCCCAACTGGTTCCATAGGTGAGGACACATGCCATTAGCATGTCTTCTAGTATTTGATTTACTCGTTCCGTTTGTCCTCCAGTCTGGGGGTGATAGGTTGTATTGAACATTAGTTGCGTTTCGAGGGCTTGCTGCAACTGATCCCAAAATTTGGAGATGAACTGAGTGCCTCTGTCGGATATTATAGTCTTTGGAACTCCATGCAGGCATACTATACGGGTGAGGTAAAACTTGGCAAGCTTTTGGGTGGTGTGGGTGATCTTGACTGGAATGAAGTGTGCCACCTTGGTCAGCCTATCTGTGATGACCCATATGGCATCATTTTCGTGTTGTGACCGTGGCAGTCCAACAATAAAATCCATCCCAATATTGTCCCATTTCCACTCGGGTATCTTGTTTGGCTGTAACAGTCCTGCGGGTTTTTGGTGCTCGGCTTTAATGCGTTGACATGAATTGCATTATGCAATGTATGTGGCATTATCCCTCTTCATACCGTGCCACCAAAATCTTTCCTGAATGTCCTTGTACATTTTGGTCCCTCCAGGGTGAATTGAGTACGGAGCGGTGTGGCTTTCTGCTAGAATTTGTTGTTTGAGGTCTTTGTTATTTGGTACGCAAAGCCTGTCTCCGAACCATAATATTCCCTCGCTGTCTATGGTAAATTCTGAGGCCTTGCCCTGACTTACTTTTCTTTTTATTCCTTCAATGCTGGGGTGTCCATGCTGAGCCTTCTTTATTTTTTCTATTAGCGTAGGCCGTATTTCCATATTTGACACTTCGCCTTCAGTGACCATCATTAAGTTGAGCTTGGCAAATTCTCGCTGAAATTCGGGTCTCAGGTTCTGTAGGCTGTCGTTGTCCGGGCTGGGGTTACGGCTGAGAGCATCTGCTACCACGTTTGCCTTTCCTGGGTGATAGTGGATGCCAACGTCATAATCTTTTACCAGTTCCAACCAGCGTCGTTGTCGTAAATTAAGCTCTGGTTGTGTGAAAATATATTGAAGGCTCTTATGGTCCGTATATATTTCACAACGATTCCCAAGCAAAAAGTGCCTCCACTCCTTGAGTGCATGAATGACTGCTGCCAATTCCAAATCGTGAGTAGGATAATCTTCTTCATGTTTCTGTAGTTGCCGGGAAGCGTAGGCGACTACTTTGCCTTCTTGCATTAGTACGCATCCGAGGCCTTTCCGGGATGCGTCACAATATACTTCAAAACTCTTGTGTATGTCTGGTACCACCAATACTGGGGCTGTTGTTAATTTCTTTTTGAGTTCCTGGAAGCTTTTATCACACGCTTCGGTCCACACGAATTTCTTATCCTTCTTGAGTAACTGTGTCATCGGTTTGGCTATGGTGGAAAATCCCTCAATAAACCTTCGGTAATATCCAGCCATTCCGAGGAAACTTCGTATATCTATTATATTGGCCGGTGACTTCCAACCAAGTACAGCCTTGACCTTTTTCAGGTCCACAGCAACTCCCTCTTGTGTCAATACGTGGCCTAGAAAACCAACTTGTCTTAACCAAAATTCACATTTGCTGAATTTGGCGTAGAGTTGATGTTTCCTTAATTCTCCCAGTACAATACGGAGGTGTTCAGCATGTTCTTCTGGTGTCTTTGAATATACCAAGATATCATCAATAAATACCACCACAAATTTGTCCATAAATTTCATAAACACTTTGTTCATGAGGTGGACAAAATATGCGGGGGCGTTGGTCAATCCAACGGCATTACTGTAAATTCATATAGTCCATATCTGGAGGTGAATGATGTTTTCAGGATATCTTCTATCCGTACTTTTAATTGATGATAACCTGACCTTAAATCAACTTTTGAGAAAACCTTGGCTTGCGCGAGCTGGTTAAATAAACGGATATTTGTTCTTGATAGTGACCATGTTGAGTGCTCGGTAGTCTATACACAATCTCATAGTGCCATCCTTCTTTTTGGCAAATAATACCGGTGAACCCCAAGGTGAGGAGCTGGCCCGTATAAATCCTTTGTCCAGTAATTCCTTTATTTGCTTCTTTAGTTCAACCAACTCGGATGGTGCCATTCTGTATGGTTTCTTGTATATGGGGGTGGTTCCAGGTGCTAGCTCAATAACGAATTCTATTTCTCTATCTGGTGGCATGCCTGGCAGTTCTTCGGAAATACGTCTGGAAACTCACATACTACTGGAACCTTGCTTAATTCCGTTGTCTCTACCTTGTTCAATTTTGGTTGTCGTGATATTGGTCTTTCTTGGGCTGCGACTCTTATTGTCTTTCCGTGATGATGAGTAAGAATCACAGTTCGGTTGAAGCAGTCGATAAATCCTTTGTTGGTGGTTAGCCAGTCCATACCCAGGATAACATCCAGTCCCTTGTTTTCCAATACGATGAGATTTGCGTGAAACTTTAACTCTTCAATCTCAATGGATATACCTTGGCAGTAATTTTGAGTGATCTGCTTACTTCCGGGGGACTTGATGGTCATTGACTTTCCCAAGGGAAGCATCGAAAAAACATGATGCAAAGCAAAACTCTTCGAAATGAACGAATGAGAAGCTCCAGAATCAAACAAAACCATGGCAGGTATTGTGTTGACAGGGAACGTACCGAGTACGATATCCGGGGCATCCTGTGCTTGTTCCTTGGTCACATGGTTCAGGTGGCCCTTCTTGTAGTTGTTATTGGGGTTGAAGTTGTTACGCTTGGGCGCAGAATTATTTCCGTTGCTGTTTGGCTTCGGTGCTGAGTTTCATGGCTTCGGGCACTGTTTAGCATAGTGTCCCTCTTCTCCGCAAGCGTAGTAAGTAACACCTGGGCGGTATGTGAAATCCTTGTCCCTTGCATGAAAATTTTTGCTTGGACGTGTGTCATTTGTCATGGATTTGTTCGCCCCATTTTTCTGAAAATTTACATTATTCCTGTTGTTGCGAGGGTGGTTGGTATGATCCCTTTTTCGCTTGCGAATGTCTTCCAGACTGCGACGCTCATTTTCCAAAGTAATAAGGATCAATGTGACGATCCTATAGTTTTTGCCCGATCTTTCACCGCAAGACAATCAAATAGAAAATCTTCTAATCACGGGAGTAATTCACGCAACCTGAAGATGAGGAAACGAATCTAGCAAGCAACGTGGAGAAGAACAACATGCCTCTAACCTTGGCACAATAATCCTTGATCACACAAGAACCTTCACGCAATCATCACTTTATTTGATAACCAGCAGCGCCGTCCCCGGAGGGATGATTCACCGCGTGTACACAATGTTCAAAACTCAATCTAAAATTCGACCCCCTTCTAAACCTAGCCACCAGCCTCCTTATATAGGCATCTAGAAAACTAGTCGGTTGGACAGGCCCACTCCAAAACACACACAAATAAAAATCCTAAGTGGCCCATAACTTGACCTGGAAATAAAAATAAATAAAACTGGAACCGACCAAGTACATGGTCCAGTCACCCCCTTTGGCACACCTCTAACTTGGAGGAGTCCTGAAGTTGGGCTTCACCTCCTCCTTCATGGGAACAACATGAGGTACTCGGATGCCCTCATCATCCTCCCCCTTTGAAAAGGCATTGTCCTCAACGCTCGAGGGTCTTCTCTAATGAGTGGCATCAAATCAGCAACAATGGCACGCTTCGCCGCCATCTGCAAGTCTCGCTGACCTGTCACACCACCATCTCCTTCTCGGCTAGCTGTACTTGTCACCACGGGTGGCACCACCTTCCGTCGCCACATAAGTTTTGACTTAGGTGCCATCAGCTTCTTCTTCTTCATTGTTGATGGGGCTCGTTGTTGCTGAACGTGGAACTTCCTTGTACAACCCTGCAAAATAGGAGCAATACCCGGGCCACACAATTAACGAACACATCCATCTTTGTCTATGTACATACGCATAGCTGCTCCAATAAATCTCCTCCCAACTGGTCCAATAAACATGTGGTCTACTACCTGCTCCTCCATAAGCACCGAGACACGAGCAGCACAACTATCATCTGTTTGAACACCTTGGCCTACACAAATTGGAAGTGTAGGAGTAGCTGCAATCTTTGTCATCTCACCACTAAGAGGCTTGACATCAACCGACTTGTCACCAACATGCACAATTGGCTTGTCGTCGATAGGCACGGCTGAAAAAATATCAGTACTGACACTTCTCCCATCACGCTCTTCCTTCGGAAGCTCAGCTATCCTTTGTTGTGGCTTGGCCTTGTGCACTTTTTCCTTGCGCACCACCAACACCAGATCAGACTTGATATGAGCATCTGTCATGGGCTTCAACGTCCGTTGTTTGCCATCATGCAAAAATGTATATGTATTTGCTCTCCCAGCATGGATAGCATTGTGATCATACTGCCATGGACGTCCAAGTAACAATCCACACACCTCCAATGGCAATACATCGCATTCCACCTCATCAGCATACTCACCAACTGTAAATGGCACACGCGCCTTATGTGTAACCTTCAGCATACCGCAACTATTCAACCACTCTAGATGCTTAGGTTCAGGAATACGCCAAGTGGACAACCCCAAAGATGCCACCATTGCCTTGCTTATGCCATTGGTACAGCTACCACCATCAATCATCAACTTGCACGCCTTGCCCTTTATCATGCACTACGTCTGAAATAAGTTCCAACGTTGGCCTCTATCAACTCGCATGCCGGCATCACCATGTACCCGCTTGAGTTGCACATTCAGCCCAATCAATGGTACAACGTCGTCCATCAAAACCGTGTCAACATCAGCCTTGTCCTCCTTAGAACCAGTGTGTGTTGCCGCGGCCTCATTAACATCATCTATTTGAACCACGGATGTGTCCTTGAAAATTACCTTCGTGAAAGGCTGCACAGTATGCGTGGGAAAAACCGTAATAGGCTTTTTTTAATTCCGCCTGCATCTCTTTAAAGATCTTTTGTATATCAGCTATCTGAGTCCGAGCACGATCCTTAGAGTTCTCATCCAGCCAAGAGAACCATGCGGAAGGCATCGTCCAATTTGATTATTTTTTCTATGTTTTTTTTTTGAAATTGCGAAGGAAACTGTCGGTCTGATCTGATGTTATTTGAAACGAGTCTGATCCGGGAATATCTCCAAGTACGCGGACCTACAGCTCAACCGATCTGATATTTTTTCCTTTACCTTTTTTTCTTTGCTGTCGTAAGCAGAACTCACGTACTACTAAACAAACCAAAATTGTATTCCAATCTGATTGGATCTGCTTTAAACCACGTCAGCACAACTCCATTTTTTCTAATGGGCCAGACTCCACACTGTAAAAGTAAAAGTGATTGTGCGAATGATCAAGTACTTCATTGATTTGAGAATCACATATTTATACAAGGATTTGGGACGCATTGAATAGGCGTCTGTACAAAGAGGCGCCTGTACGGACCGATGTGTCCGTACGACGCTTGGACACTAATAACTGACTAACGACACTTCTAATGTCGGTTCGCTAATGACCCTTCAGATCTGTCGGTTCGTAACACTCCCCCTTGTACAACGTCGATTTCTTGAAATGATCCATTATTGAAAGCTCCTTGTATATTCATCGTTCGTCTCGAGAAGTATAATCTTGACAATCTCCTCCAAAAACCCTGTGGGAAAATATGAGGAGAGTGATACAGATATGTTGTTAAAACTCCTTTAAAACCCAGTGGGAAAAATAATAAGGAGAAAATGATCCAACATATAGTGATTATTGTCTCTTGATAACTCATATGAGAAAAACCTTCAAAGAAGGAGAAAATTATTACTGAGTTTAGAGAACAATAAATATGCTTTAGATACTTTCCTTTAAAAACCTTCATAGGAAAATAGAAAGTATAGCATATAATCTTTATGAAGATATTGCCTCATTAAAAACATCATGAGAGAAATTTTCAAAGAAACTCATAATGAAAAGAGTGCAATGAGATATGCCATGAAAAACTCCTTGAAAACCTAGTAGGAAAAATATGAGGAGAAATACGATATGGCATGCATTAACGCTTGTATTTAATTGTCTCGTTAAGAACCTCTTATGAGAAACCTGTTGGAAAAACTCATAAAAGAAAAGAGTACAATATTCATTATCTGCTGATAAAAGGAATTATATTTTCAGGAGATTTCTCCCCCTGAGTTTTGCAAATCACGAAGTCGTCTCATACCAATTCCATGAATGAATTTCTGGAATGTTGAATTTGGTAAAGACTTTGTGAACAAATCTGCTAGATTGTCACATGATTTAGTTTGCAAAATATCAATTTCTCCCTTTTCCTGTAATGCATGAGGATAGAACAACTTAGGAGAAATGTGTTTTGTGATATTACTTTTTATATAACCCATTTGCATTTGAGCAATACAAGCTGCATTATCTTCATAAATAATAGTTGGTGATCCTAATGAACCAACACCACATGCAGTTTGAATGTGGTTAATCATCCTGCGAAGCCATACACATTCTTTTGATGCTTCAAATAATGCAATAATTTCAGAATGATTAGTGGAAGTTGCTACGAGAGTCTGTTTTGTTGACTTCCATGAAAAAGCAGTTCCACCATATAAGAATACGAAACCTGTCTGTGACCTGGCATTGTGAGGATCAGATAGATAGCCAGCGTCAGTATATCCTACCATAGTCATATCTTGGTTTTTCTGATAGAATAAGCCAAGATCTTTTGTGCCATGTAAATATCTAAAGATATTTTTTACTCCTGTCCAATGACGTTTTGTTGGAGCAGCGCTATGTCTAGCTAGTAAATTTACCGCAAATGCAATATCAGGCCTGGTGCAATTTGCAAGGTACATTAGCGCACCAATGGCACTGAGATACGGGAACTCGGGTCCTAATATCTCTTCGTCATCATCCCGAGGTCTAAAGGGATCTTTATTCATATCAAGGGATCTGACAACCATGGGTGTTTTGGTTGGATATGATTTATCCATATTGAATTTTTCCAAAACCTTTTGAATATAAGCAGGTTGGTATACTAAAATTCCTGAGGGAAGATGCTCAAGCTGTATGCCTAAGCAAAATTTGGTCTTTCCCAAATCTTTCATCTCAAATTCCGTCATTAAATGATTGCGTGCTTCTTCTATATCACGTGTACTCCCAATGATATTGAGGTCATCAACGTACACTGAGATGATGCAAAATCCATTTGAGGACTTCTTTATAAAAACACAAGGGCAATCATCATTATTTGAATATCCTTTCTGAATAAGGAACTCGCTCAGTCGGTTATACCACATTCTACCCAACTGTTTTAAGCCATAGAGTGACTTTTGTAATTTTACACAATATGTGTTGCAATTTGTTTTTGGATTCGGCATTTTAAGTCCTTCAGGGACTTTCATATATATGTCCGATTTGAGTGACCCATATAAGTATGCTGTCACTAGATCCATCAACTGCATAGATAAACTCATTTGTACTGCCATAGATATTAAGTATCGAAACGTAGTTCCATTCATAACAGGAGAGTATGTATCATCGTAATCGATGCCGGGTCTCTGCGTGAACCCTTGTGCTACAAGCCTCGCTTTGTATCTCACCACCTCATTGTTTTCATTCCTTTTTCGAACAAAAACCCATTTTGCTCCCACAGGGAAGACATTCTGAGGAGTAGGTATTACTGAGGAAAATACCTCTCTTTTGTTGAGCGAGCGCAGTTCTGCCTCAATTGCTTCCTTCCATTTAGGCCAATCAGGACGCTTGAGGCACTCCCTGACGGTCTTTGGTTCTGGATCCAGTTGAATGGTTTCAGCAATTTCAGAGGCAAAATATATGTCGACAATTGTAGTCTTTCTGTTGTATGATTCTCCTGATTCTATATAGTTTATGGAAATTTCTTTTATGCCTTCAGACTCTATGTGATTTCCCACAACAATAGAGTCATGGTGTTCCGATGTCCCAGCTATTATGTTTGTATGCGCATTTATACTGGGTTCTAGATGTTGAGTATCTGGTTGGTGTCCTTCAACTTGAGGTTGAATTGCATTTACTGGTAGAGGATTTGATTTCCTCTGTTTCCGCGGAGGCTTTTGAGAAGTTATATTCCGGCTAACCAGATTTCTCCCCCTCTTACTCTCATTTGGGGTTTGAGTGGTTTTACTTGGTACCTCCACTCGTTCTGGTGCATTAACGGCGGGAATATGTGATTTAGTGACACCTTTATGGTCAGTAAATGCATCTGGCAAATTATTTGCAATGTGTTGCAAATCTATGATCCTCTGAACTTCAGTTTCAGATTCTTTAGTACGTGGATCTAAGGACTGAATGCCTGTTACATTCCAATCTATTTCCTGGCATTCTTTGTGGTTTGATTCTCCCCCTAATGCCGGGAAATGGTCCTCATCAAAAATTGAATCAGCGTAGCGGGCAGTAAACAGGTCCCCTGTAAGAGGTTCAAGATATTTTATAATTGACGGTGAATTATAACCCACATAGATCCCTAGTTTTCTGTGGGGGCCCATGGTAGTACGCTGCGGTGGTGATATCGGTACGTATACTGCGCAACCGAATTTTCGCAGATGGGAAATACTTGGCTGAGTGCCACGTACTAGCTGTATCGGGGAGGTTGTATGATATGCAGTTGGTCTGATTTGTATCAGATCTGCGGCGTGTAATACCGCATGTGCCCAACAAGATGCTGGTAAATGACAATTCTGTAATAGTGGTCGAGCAACTAATTTTACTCTTTTGATGAGAGATTCAGCCAAACCATTTTGAGTATGAACATAAGGCACAGAATGTTCTAAATGAATGCCCATAGCCATGCAATAGTCATTGAATGCACGTGAAGAAAATTCAGCGGCATTATCCATTCGAATTGTTTTTATCCTATTTTTAGGATGATTTGCTCTTAATTTGATGATTTGAGCAATTATCTTGGCAAAAGCATGATTTCGTGTGGACAATAGACACACATGTGACCATCTAGTAGATGCATCTATGAGTACCATGAAATATCTAAAAGGTCCCGATAGTGGTTGAATTGGACCACATATATCTCCTTGAATGCGTTCAAGAAAATTAAGTGACTCATTTTTTACTTTAAGATAAGATGGTCTTATAATTAATTTCCCAGTTGCACATGCGGTGCACACAAAATCTGATGATTTAGGGAATTTTTTAGTTGGAAGGCTGTGACCAATAGAATTGTCAATAATTTTTCGCATCATCCCTATGCCAGGATGACCTAGGCGATCATGCCAAGTCTTGAATTTATCAAGGTCTTGAAAAATTATTTTGTATGCAACATGTGGTACGGGTTTTATATAACTGTAATATAATCCAGATGAAAGTGAGGGGAATTTCTCAAGAATCTGTTTCTCAGACCCATTGCTCTTTGTTAAAAGCAAATATTCAGTATTATTTTCAGAGATAGTTTCCACATGGAAATTATTTGATCGAATGTCTTTGAAACTTAGAAGGGTGCGTGTAGATTCAAGATACAAGAGTGCATCCTCAATTACAATTGTAGTACCCATTGGTAGAACGAGTGTGGCTCGCCCTGAACCAATAATCGACGCATCGCGACCGGCGATGGTCATAATATTCCCTTTTCTCTTAGTTAGAGTTTGGAAATATTTCATTTCCCTTAATATTGTGTTAGTGGTACAACTGTCCACCAAACATAATTCTTCTTCCATTGGATTATTTTCCCGTAAAATCTATAGAGAGTAAGAGAATATTTTAGGATGAAACTTTATTCATATTACTCACATATAAATATATATATATATATATATATATATATACACAAAGTATTCATATTATAGTTACAAATATAAATATGACATTATGTCTGAATTACATAATATGATTGGTCCGTAGGACTTTATTCTACTTAGAGTTATACAAATTATAACTTCCATTATTACAGTAAAATAGCTGATAACATCAAATGAGTGATGTGGAGATTATATGAGATCTCCATATGCGTCTTGGGTGTATTCCACCATCATGTTGTCAGCATCAAGAAGATCTTCATCCTTCTGCCTTGTTTCCTTAGGAGCGCTTTGAGAAGTGCTAGCTTCAAGGTTTTCTTCTTGTTGTAAGGCGCTGAAGTGAGCTTCGACTTTTCCATGAACTTGTTTGCCTTTCCCAGTGGATTTGAGGTATAAATCCGCTAGATGCTTGGGAGTTCGGCATTTGTTAGTACGATGGTTAGTACATCCACACCTTTGACAAATCTCGGAGTTGGTATTTTGGTCATTTTTCTTGAAGTGACCTTTACCTTTAGATTGACCAAAGCTTTTCTGCTTGTTGTTCCTTTTCCACTTTCCATTGAATTTCTTGAAATTCTTCTTGTTGCCCCCATACTTTTTAGTAAACCGAGTGTTAGCATGTGCTTCAGGGAGTGGCATTGAGCCCGTTGGGCGTGTCTGATGATTCTTCATGAGAAGTTCATCATGTTTCTCAGCCTGAAGTAAAGTGTATATGAGCTCAGAATACTTTTTGTATTTTTGTTGACGGTACTGCTGTTGTAGTACTCTCATCGAGGGGTGGAAAGTGCACAAGGTCTTCTCAATAAGGTCTTCTTCGGATATTGCTTGATTGCAAAACCTTAGTTTTGAGTTAACCTTGTGAACTGCAGAGTTATATGCTGCCACAGATTTGAAATCTTGGAACCTTATGAGGGACCATTCTCTTTGTGCTTCCGGCAGCATAACCGCTCTTTGTTGGTCATATCTCTCCTTGAGAGAGTTCCACAAAACTAGTGGATCCTCTTCCATCAAATATTCCGACTTTAAGTCCGGATAGAGATGGTGCCTTAAGAAACTTAAAGCTGTATATTTGGCTGCCGTGGGGATTTCTCCGGCGCCTTCAATGGGTGTGATGATGGTGGAACCGAGTTTACGACTTTCAAGGGCTATCTTTGCATCCATGGCCCATGGTAAATAGTTACTACCATCTAGTTCAAGTTCATGAAATTCTCTATTCATGACGCCAGCCATTTTCCTGCATGTTGTGATCATGCATGAATTAGTTTTACTACGGGAGTAAAATATATGTACAACAAATGCTTCGAAGAAGATTTTCAAGTATAGCTGATGCTTTATACTTATATGTGTAGACCTCATTTTATGTATATGGCACTTTGAAGATAGTCACCATTGCGGTGTAGATCTCGCAGTAATGGAGAGCATAATCTGGTTTTGACCAGTAGATGTTCATTTGTCCATTACCTTGTGTCATACTACATTTTACAAAAACACTTTGCAGGTAGTCATCTGTCAAAAGACTAGACGTAGACCTCACAGCAAGAGTGGATTGTCTGCAATTTGATGCAGTAGATCTCACAATTACCTTGTGATTTGCAAGTATAAAATACGAGGTAGTCACATCAATTTTGTATATTTGGGAGAGCACTCGAAGATAGTCATTTTGCCAACATAAATAGGAAAGGCAAAATGTAGATCTTTCAGCGATGAGGATAATCTGCAAAGTGCAGTAGATGCCTCATCTACCTTGTGATCCCAAAATTTGAATTGTAAAATAAAAATTGTTGTACTTCAGAATTACATATTCTTAAAAAAAAAAAAACCGAAGCAATTATATAGAATCTGTACACATAGTCTCAGACTTTATGTTAGACGACACATGGTCTAAATATTCACACTTATAATCCAGTACTGAGTATGATAAGCAGAGGTTCTTAATACAATAAAATACTACTCTCAAATAGAAAGAACAAGCTGCTGTACAATATATACACTATGGCCATTTCCTGTTGAAAACGTCACAGCGCCAGCAGCCATTTATTGGGTTTATTGGCTTGTAGGCCTGTTTGGTGAGATACGTGACTTGGGCTGGCCCATGCACCGACAGAGAGAGAGGGATAAGGATAGCACGCACGAGGAAAATCCCACACAGCGCCGCTTCTCCCGTTCCCCACTTCTCTGCTGGATCTGGCGCAGCACCTCACCACGCCATCTCTTCCTTGCTCATGGAGTCGTCTTCAAGGGGAGCGGGGTGTGCCCCGCGTCTCCGCACGGTCCCCGCCGCTGCTGCACGCCCCGGGGGCGCCGGTGAGGCCGAGGGCCGCCGGCGACCACGCGCCCTGGACGGCTGCGCGGTTTTGCGCCATGGCTGCGGCAAACTGCCGCAGGATCCGACGCGCCTCCGGTGGAGGCGTGGGAGGGAGGGGTGGCGCTGGAGGCACGTGTGGTGTCGCCGGTGATGGAGGAGGAGGCGGCGTCGACGACGAGCCCTGTCCTTCCATCTCTTCTTCTTCCACCTTGATCTTGATGTTCAAGTTGGGGATGGAGGGGTAGCCGCCGGTTCCCGCTGCCGCCGGCGTCGGGGACGGGAGATCCGGGACGGGGCCGTATCCAGGAGGAAGGAAGTGCTCCGGCAGTTCATCTGATGGCGTCGGCGACGGCATCCGCGGTGGTGCGCCCGTACGCGCTGGGCACGGTCCGAACCGGTGCTGCATGCAGTACGGGGGCAAAGGCGGCGGCGCGAGTTCGCAAGGGAACATCTCTTCTTCTCCGAGGAACGGCGCCGATGGCCCTGCAAGGAGCCAATCCATCGGAGGGATGGTGAAGGCAAATGGCGGCAGAGTCGCCGGTACGATGTTGTCGTCGGCGACGGCCGGAGTCGAAGGCCCAGCATGGTTTGCAGCGGTGGCCGCAGCCGAGGGTCCAGCCTGGTGCACCGTTGGTGCTCGCCCACGAAGTGAGCGGTTGCCTTGGCGTGCGTACCCACGGCGGCGGTTCTGGCGGCGGTTCCGGGCGAAAAAGCGGCGGCGTGGGCCACTCCTTGCACCGAGTCCCTGATGACGACGTGCAGCATGGTGGCGCTGGGTGCGTGGAAGGCGATGGCTCTCTCTCTGGAGGAAGCGTGCGATGGCAAAAGCAAGCGACGGCAGGTCTGTCCCTGCCATTCTTACCTTTCTCGTGATGGCTCTCTGGCTCTCTCGGCAGAGCAAGTGCTGATAACGTGTAAAAGTAAAAGTGATTGTGCGAATGATCAAGTACTTCATTGATTTGAGAATCACATATTTATACAAGGATTTGGGACGCATTGAATAGGCGTCTGTACAAAGAGGCGCCTGTACGGACCGATGTGTCCGTACGACGCTTGGACACTAATAACTGACTAACGACACTTCTAATGTCGGTTCGCTAATGACCCTTCAGATCTGTCGGTTCGTAACACACACGAACGTACGCGAACCACAAATTTTGATCCAACACGGAAACGAATAAACCAATGTGATCCGTGCACAATCTCAGCTGCTCCGTTCCTTTCCTATTTTTTTAATCTTTCCGTCGCTTGATCCCGAACTTCACGCACCACAGAAACGGATCCAGTCCAATCGATCAGAAAATACAAGTATGCGGCGCATGTATGTTATCCCGAGAACAGAGGAAATCGATCTTGTTGCAAGGTAAATGGAAATCAATTAAATCCGATCTTCAATCTACGTGCAAACTCCTCCTTGGCGGCACCAACAACAATCCACAACAGATCTTCAAAACCTCAGCAATCGAGGAGTGCTAGAGCAAACGTCAGCAGATCAATCTCAACAGGACGAAGTTGCAGTGATAAACCTAGTAAACTGATACCACATAATAAGGATCAATGTGACGATCCTATAGTCTTTGCCCGATCTTTCACCGCAAGACAATCAAATAGAAAATCTTCTAATCACGGGAGTAATTCACGCAACCTGAAGATGAGGAAACGAATCCAGCAAGCAACGTGGAGAAGAACAACACGCCTCTAACCTTGGCACGATAATCCTTGATCACACAAGAACCTTCACGCAATCATCACTTTATTTGATAACCAGCAGCGCCGTCCCCGGAGGGATGATTCACCGCGTGTACACAATGTTCAAAACTCAATCTAAAATTTGACCCCCTTCTAAACCTAGCCACCAGCCTCCTTATATAGGCATCTATAAAACTAGTCGGTTGGACAGGCCCACTCCAAAACACACACAAATAAAAATCCTAAGTGGCCCATAACTTGACCTAGAAATAAAAATAAATAAAACTGGAACCGACCAAGTACATGGTCCAGTCACCCCCTTTGGCACACCACTAACTTGGAGGAGTCCTGAAGTTGGGCTTCACCTCCTCCTTCATGGGAACAACATGAGGTACCCATATGCCCTCATCACAAAGTAATAGCCTTGTCCACCAGTGTCTTGAAATCTGGAAAAGTGTGTACGACTAACTGGCACTTAAGGGCTGGTGCCAGACCGTCCAGAAATTTTTCCATCTTCTTATTTTCAGTCATACGCTCTTCGTTGGCATAACGGGATAATTGAGTAACTGGCTGTTGTACTCAGTTACAGTCATGCCCCTTTGCTTGAGGTCATCAAACTCTCTTTTCTTGATCTTCATAATGCTTCTAGGGATGTGCGCCCCACGAAAGCCTTCTTTAAAATCTTCCCAGGTGATATCATTTTTGTTGGGGTGCATATGCAGAAAATTCTCCCACCATGACGCGGCTGCTCCAGTAAGATAATGTGGTGCGTAAAGTGCCTTTTCCCGGTCTGAGCATTGTGCCACAATTAATATTCTTTCAATGTCTCGAAGCCAATCATCGGCCTCAAGAGGTCTGTCTGTGTGAGAAAATGTTGGCGGACGTGTCTTCTGTAATTCAGATAATTTTGAGTGCCCTTGGTATGGATCACGATGATTTCCCATGTTAATGACATGGTTCATCATTTCCTGATGTTGCTGCTGACTTTGCTCGTAAAGACGGCAAACTTGAGAAAATGCTGTTTCGCTGCCCTGCTGACTTGACTACCCCTGTGTGAAGTTGTTACCTGTCTGTGTGCCATAATTTTCCTCTGGCGGACTTGGCATGGAACGTGTCCAGGGACGAGTCATTTCTCACTCTGGGGGTATTATTGCAGAAATCATGAGAACAACTAAGCGGCAAGAATAAACCAAGATTTGCAAAAGCAGCAAAAACACGAGCTCCAAAGATTTCAAAATAAAAACTTGATTGCGCACGGAAAAGGACCGCTTAGTACATATCTTACACGCGAGTCGTAATTATACATACGTCACTCAGGATGTGCGTACACATTCCTGACATGTTATTTATGCTAGTGCACTTCTCCAAGTTCCTACATGATGCGCAAACAGACTACTCCCCAACAACCTATTTTACATATCATACAAATCATACAAGTGTGCATAACGCGTCGCGGACAGGCGCACTAGTCGGAGATGTTGAAGACTCCCCTCGGCCTGCCGAGGGTAAGGCCCAGTGGTGATGGAGACTCAACTTCCTCCTCACTAATAGGTTCTAGACGTGGAGTACTAGTACGAGGTGTTGATGCGGGTGCGGCAGGTGGTGCAGCTCTGACTGGGGTAGGAGAAATGACCTGGTCCAACTCCTCAGTGGTAGGCAGACGGCAAGCGGTGGCTAAGATGGAAGGTTCATAAGATGCTGAGGACGAGACAAAAGTCAGTGGTGGCGAAGTATGGAGTAGCTCCCTCCTGTTGGCGGAGCCACTCTGGACCAAGTCCATACGAGCAGCCACCAAGTCGTCCACAAGATTATCAAAGGCTGCCTCAAGGGCCTTGAGGTACTCAACCATTTATTTGATGGCTTCATCACGTTCCCCATTTGCGCAAGCAAATGCATAGTGGCACGTGTAAGGCACGTGGCATGGGAGGTAACGGTAGCGACGAGTCTTCATTGAAGGAAGAATATCCCGAAGACGAGCTATCGCCTCACGGGCAGCCATTTGCATGGCATGCCTCTCCGTAGGCATGGCCCTGCCCACAAATCGGAGGCGGCGCGCTTCATAGCGCCCCCCCCCCCTTGAAGTGTACCACGGCCTGGTGCATCGAAACGCTGTCGTTGAGCTTGTGACGGTAGAGTGTAAACTCTGGACGGGTTGATAGCCCGATTGCGACCTTGGTGATGGCGAAGAGGAGCTTGATAAACCCCTCAGGAATGTTGGCGAACACTTGTGAATCGCAGTCGCCGCTGGCCATCTACAAAAGTAGACAAAAATTCCGAATAGTCAAGTCATAAATTTATGATGACTAACAGAAAATTGCTACAAATGCAAAAATGTTGAATAGCATTTATTACGCTAATAAACGATTAGCGATCGCACCTAGTGGCTTCCTACAGTCAGCCTGGCTCTGGTACCAAGGTTGTCAGGACCGGTTTTTCAGTAAAATAATTACCGAGAGACCGACCTTTTTATCGAACCAGCACAGAAGAATACTTCTTGCTGATAGACAATTCGTTGATACAGAATTCCAGAGTACTGAATATGATACAAGGTTGAGTTGAGGTTGCTCAACAATTTATTACAAGTACGCCAATATAGTACATAAAGGCGGATATGACACAATGGTAGGGTGGCATACTACTAACTCGTAATAAAAAGGTGGTGGATATGTCACAGTGTAGTGGGTGGCGTGACTCCATTATCATACAGTTCATCGAGTGTCGGAGTGAGACCCGATGAATTTATTTGGTGGTTGGTGGAAGCAGTTATATAATAGTGATCAACTCCAGGATCGCAAGAGACTGACTGGGACTCCACTAGACGTCGGACTCGCTAGCGAACTCTTCATCCATGAAATCGCCTTCGTCAACATCTGGCCAAATCAACAAGCCAGGTGAGTACTTTGAATGTACTCACAAGACAGTTCGGACATGAGATATAATAAATGCAAACATGATGCATATGAGTATTCTAGCAAAAATGCAAACGGATAATAAAATTTATGTGCTGCAAGTAAAGATAGAAGTCGGGCGGTAATCCTCCCGAAATCCAAAAGATAAATAAAAGATGACCAAACGAGTGTGTGAGTGATGCCTCGTGAGGAAAAAAATAGAAATATGCCATAGTCGGGCGTCTGAGCGACACCACATAAAGGACTTATAAATAAAATAAATGACAAAAATGCCACAGTCGGACGTCTGAGCAACATCACATAAAGGGCTTATAAATAACAAGAATGCCACAGTCGGACGTCTGGGCGACATCACATAAAGGGCTTATAAATAACAAGAATGCCACAGTCGGACGTCTGGGCGACATCACATAAAGGGCTTATAAATAACAAGAATGCCACAATCGGGCGTCTGGGC
>LR738715.1:100487049-100508021 GCA_902687465.1 Secale cereale | reverse complement strand
AATATGCCATAGTCGGGCGTCTGAGCGACACCACATAAAGGACTTATAAATAAAATAAATGACAAAAATGCCACAGTCGGACGTCTGAGCAACATCACATAAAGGGCTTATAAATAACAAGAATGCCACAGTCGGACGTCTGGGCGACATCACATAAAGGGCTTATAAATAACAAGAATGCCACAATCGGGCGTCTGGGCGACATCACATAAAGGGCTTATAAAGAAAATAAATAACAGGAAAGCCACAGTCGGACGTCTGAGCGACATCACATAAAGGGCTTATATAAATAAGAGTATAATGGTGAAATACTTCAGGAAGTAAATCAGTACAGAGATAATTGGTTAGTTCATCTACCCAAAAGAACTTGAGAAAAAATCACCAATCTTGTTACTATCATAAAAATTACTAGAGACGGTCACCGGGGTTGACACGAAGATTGACCCTAGGCCATAAACATGGCTATTCGGAAGATTTGACTCTGCAGAGCTTGTACTATTTAAATCATAGCCAACGGATTCCACTAACCACAGAGACTAGTTCCGTTTATGGTGTTTTAGCAGAAACACAACTGACCAGTACACACCCATTTCACATCCTGTTGTCCAGAATCACCCGTGACAACATTCACGAAAAACTTTAAGACGGGGAGGCTACAACCTCGAATAGCATGGGATCAAATTTATATATATGCACGCTCTAAGGGGTGCCCCCCTCTCGGTCCCAACCGGAAACACCCATGCCCCCTGACAGGATGACGGGCTTTAATCCAGGGCCATGGAACCCTCATCCCAGCCCCTCTACTTGGTGTGTACATGGAAAGTGGTTTGCAACCGACTAGACCGTAATCTTAACAGACGGCATATGACAGTACCAAAAAGGAGACGAACGAGATCACGACTTGATCCACGTTGATACTGAAGTTAATCACCTACTAGCATGCTCCAACAATACCAGTACACCACCCATCATGTCACCACATGATCGAGATGGTTCAACCATTATCATTCGGGGCTCACCCGAAGCTTGCTTGCCTGAAATATAATCATCCACAAATGCTTATATGACCATGCTATGAAAAGAACCACTCGAGCAAACATGCAACACACTCATCATATCAAAGGTTCGAACATGCTTGCCTAGTTCGGAGTAGTCGGAGTCTAACTCGGTGAGGTTCGCGGCTCCGTCATGTCCTTCGGTATCTACGTATTCAAACAAAATGAATACTAACATAAATACCACGCGTGCAAAAAAGTTGCTCCAAATATTTTTCAAATAAATATGACAAAAAACTAGACAGAAAACTAAAGATGACAGAAAAAGAATCAACTCAAAATCATCTTTAGTTAAACAGATATTAGAGTTTCTGTCCAGGGACTCATCTGTAATGAAACAGAAAGTTTCCCGGGGCCAGAATAGAAAACAGAAAAGCGAACCGGTACGCAGTACGCCAACTGAATAGGAAGACGTACTTTGCCCGAAGGCGCTTTCCAGAAAAATGCTTCGGAGGGAAACGAGAGGCTGACGAGGGGGTCCCACTCGTCGGGTTTAAAAGATGAAACAGAGCCGCGCCGGCGCCAGAAGGCTGCGGTGGTCGCCGGCGTCGATCCACGGCGAGGTAGGGGAAGGGAGCGGTACCTACAGCTTCCTGGTGTTCTTCCGCGTCGGTGGGTGGTGGAGTTGAGCATCAGCGAGCCCCGCGTCGACGGCGGCCCTATCTCCGGCGGACGGCGGCTCGGGTGGTCGTGGGCCTCGTCGGAGAGAGCTTGTGGGGTAAAATTGGAGTGGGGGTTAGACTCAGGTAGGTGCCAGGGGGTTACGCTCGAGTCCAGGGCGGCGGAGGAGTTCTCACCAGAGAGAACGTTGCTGGAGCCCGAGGCGGACGGAGTTGGCCAGAGTTGAGGAAGAAGGGCCCCTCGAGGCTCTTCCAGAGGCTAGGCGTGGTCTAGAGAGATGGTGGAGGTGTGCGGGCTCGAGAGTGAGCTCGGGGGCACTATATATAGCCGGCCCGCGGCTGTTGCCATGAACGGGATAAGTCCGGCGAGCGATTACGGCGGCGTAGTGGTTGGATGGTGGGTTTAGGAGCTTGAGCATCGACTAGGAGGTGCACTGGTTCCATTTCAGTGCTTAACTCAGCAAGGGAGGGGCGGTTACGGTCTGCCCTCGACGGAACGGCCGTGCGGCACGTCGGCAGCAGAGAGCACGCCCTGTCAGCCACGCGGAGCTCCCGGGTGGCTTGGGCGGTGCCAAACAGCGTTGTGCCGCAGGGTGCGCCCCCTGTCGGCCGCCGCGGGAGGTTCTGCCGCCGCGGAAGACGCCGGCGTGGGCGGGCCAGGGCGCCACCGACGCGAAGAAGCAGCCAAGCAAGCGTGCGGCGCTCTGGATAAGAAGGAGGTGCAGTGAGCATCGCGCCAGGGAGGGCACTGGTGAAATTGACGAAGCTGACTGACGAAACTGTCGAACTGCACTGTCGCCTTCAAAGTTTAGTTAACGTTTTCTGAAACCGACAGAAACAATGCACACCAGGTGTTTGATGAAATGATTTTGGCATGTGGAAAATATTGCTGGAGTTGATATTTGGTGGAGTGGCCTCTTGATGCATCTAGAGGCTGCCTGAATTTTCACAGAATTTTTGGAAGAAGGAAAATATGAATTTCACCAAAATTTGCAAATCTGGTCCAAACTTGCAGCAGGTGAAATTTGAAAATTTTGAACTGTGGACCAGTGAAACAAGATGGATCTAGGTTATGGGTACTAAGGACTATCTAGGGAAGTTAGTTTGGAATCAAATATCAAGGTGGACATGGTGGTTCCTTTGTAAATCACCATAGTTCACTTTAATGGACAGAAATTATTTTTGGAGTAAAATAAATAGTAGAAAAATTCCAATAAGGTTGAAGCTCACTGGAATTGATGAGAGACTTGTCCTAAGGTGAAGAGGAGGTCTTGGAGAGAAATATTTTATTGGGTGCCATGGCAAGAGGAAAGTTGGACAGGAAGACAAGCCCAAGGTTATTCCTATGATGGTTAATTCAAGAAGGGAAAAGAATCAAACAAACTCCTTTGAAAAACAACTTGTGTTTGAGCTAACACAAGAAGAAAACCTTCAAGATCAAAAATCAAGCTTGAGAAGAACACACAAACTTTGGTCAGAAAAGATTTTAGAAGGGTTTCAAGAGAAGATCAAATATCCCCCTTCCAAAAGACCAAAAGTTTGGAAGAAAAACAAAACCAAAAATTTGGAGTGTTACACTGACTCTTCTAATTTCCCGGAGTGTTTCAAAATTCTTTTCAAGTATGACGTAAGTATGGATTCCATCAGTCATATGCCTTCTCCAATATCGCTTTCAATTCTTTCCATCGTTGGTTCACCCTTTTCTCTCTTTTCATACTTCCGGAGTATCTCAATAATTTTGGTGGTATCTCTCGTCATCACTTCAAGACCGACGAAGAGTTCCTCTAAATCTTGTCCGTTCTCTAGACTGTTCGTCGTTCTAGCTTCATGCTATCCTCTTACTTGTTCCGATTCGTGTCAAATTCTTTCTTCAACCATCCGGAGTAGTTCATGAATTCTCTTCTTTGTGTTCCTCCGAAGGCCATCATTTCAGAAGATTTCTTCGTTCTCAGTTTTCAACTTCGTCCTCCAAATATTCTTCATTGATGCCTATTCATTCGTCTCACATTTCTCCGGTGCTTCGGTCAAGTATTCTTTAATCAGTTCACAATCTCTTTGTTCTCATCATTCAAATTTCCTCAAGTGCTTTATTCTCCTGGTGATTCATCGTATTCACTCATTTTCAATTCTTCACGGTGGTTTATTCTCCTTCCTCACTCGATTTAAATTCCTTCATGGTGGTTCGTTTCTTTTTCTTCACTCGGCTTCAATTCTTATGGTGGTTCATTTTATTCCAATCCTACCGGTGTTTCGTGAAGATTTTCGCAAGTTCGTGATATATCCTTCTTTAATCATTTCAAGTGAATAGGTGATATGCGAATCCATTGCTCTCACCAATTTAATTGATGAAGGATAAGCATAACACAATTCTTATTCTTTTATCAAGTTGATTTATCCCTTCCTTCGGAGTTATTCTTGATGAATAAATCCTAGTTCCAAGTGCCTTAATCTTTTTCTTTTCCTGAGTTCAAGTTCTCTCGGCTATCTTGTCGGAACCTTCATCTAAATCATCGCAAGGCTTTAATCTCATTCCTCTCATCCGTCATTATATATCATCATACTCTTGTTACCGGAGTGCGTTATGGTGGTTCATCATGAGTTAATTCATTCTTCAAGTGTTCAATAATTCTTGTTCAGCAGCTCAAGCATTATTCTTTTGTGTCCCGAGATGCAAATAATTCTTCGTATTCTTTTGAAGTGAAGTTTTGCATTCTTTCTTCATTCTCATCTATTCAATCTTTTTGTTGCAGCATAATTCACCTCAACTTTTGAGATGATTAAATAAGTCCAAATCAAGCTTATTCTTTTCGTTGTTGATTTTTCAACAACTCCGCTCATCCTTTCTTCGCAAGGATGCTTTGAATTCATTTGGGGTGCATGTTGTCATCTTCTTCTCCGTCCTTTTCATTTCATTATTTCCATTCTTCCGGAGGCAATGTCTTGTTCATTTCGTCATGTTTCGTTTCATCTTCTCAGGTTCATGTCCTATTCCATTCATATTCAACCGAAGTGTTGCCCGAATTCCATTTCTTTCTCTTATTAACCGGAGTGGTTTCGAATTCATTCTTGTTCCTTCAGCTCTTGTTTCGTGCCTTTCAACCTCCTTGATTCTCGTCGTATCCCTTGCTTCTCTTGTTTAACGAAGTCTTTACAGCTTCGTTCATCTCCGTTGTATCATTTCTTTCAGTTGTTCAACCTCTCAAGGTTCTATGGCTTCACTCTTTTGTCCTCGAAAACTTTGTTCTTCCTTTTCTCTTCCGTCTCGTTCCTAAGATCTCAGGACGAGATCTCTTGTTAGTAGGGGAGTGTTGTGACACCCCGAGACCGGTGCGCTAGGTGTCAGCCAGTTATTCGTCGTCGTTGCCATGTCATCTGCTTGCGTGTTGCATCTTTGTCATGTCATCATGTGTGTTGCATCATCATGTTTTCAAAACTTGCATCCGTCCGAGTCCGCCCGTCCTCTCCGTTGTCCGTTCTGAGCCCAGACACACTTGCACGCGCCCGCGGCACCTCCGAATATTTATTTTATGAGTGGCTAGAAAATGTTCTCGGAATGAGATGAAACTTTGCGTGTGGTCTTGTTATAGTGTAGACAAACCGCCTATCAAATTTCATCGCATTCGGAGCTCGTTTGATAGCCCAACGGATAACTATAGCGGCACTATCGCCGGTTAAAACGTCGGACGTTTTCGTTCTCCGAAAACCCCTGCGGGCCTCACTTCTCTTCACTCCTCTCAGCCCACACCCCTTCTTCACAGTCACTAAACCAGCCCACTAGGCCTACCCTGGTCCCTATCCGCTCCGGAGCCCCTAAAACACCTAACCTGTCAGGACCCCAATCCTATGTCACACCGATCTAGCTTGTAACACGTCATATCACTTTGCGGCCTCACGCACGGTATCCCCACGGGTGCCACCTAACCTGGCCCGGGACCGTTTGCGCATTTTGGCACACGTATATGACAGTGTCGCTAGCATCCACATGACAGAGAACCCGGGCCGACATGGCTAGTTTTAAACCAAAAGTGGCACTAAATAACAGAGACAGGCATTCATGACCCAGCAACGAATGTGTCGGTCATCAATGTATGAACCCAAGTCGTAGCAAGCTACATGGACTTAAAGGAACAACGCGTGACATTTCCCCTAAGGGACAGACACAGGAACGAAGAAGGACACATGCCGGCCAGCCTACGTGTTCCGAGCAGTAGCAAGCTACCAAGGCTCATTGGAAGCACTAGGAGGCATTTCCCTGTAAGATAGGCTACCAAAGGGAAACAACTAGGTGTCGGATCCCACACATACCAAGCATTTCAATCATACACACAATATGCTCAATATGTGCAAATACAACATTGCATCACAACAGAACTCTATGACCCAAAGTACTTTATTTAAGAGGCTCCAAGAGCCATACATAACATATCCATACAGGTAGGGGTCACATGACCCAACACTCAAGTCATACAGTCATACAAGCACAAGCAGAAGCTAACATGTCTGAGTACAGACAACTTGGAAAATAAAACAGGCTTGGTGTAGCCTGACTATCTACAAGGCCCTTCACAAGCTCCAGATCTCCGTCTGGGTAGCAAGCTACTCGTCGACGTCAACGTCTATGTAGAACCCATCAGAAGGGGCAGGGTTCTCCTCTGCAACAGTTATTAAGCAAACATGAGTACAAAGGTACTCAGCAAGTCTTACAATAGAACCTATCATACATGCAACATTATTAACAGGGGTAGTGGAGTTCATAGTAGAAAGCCAACTTTGACTCTTGGCTAACCTATACTACGACTCTCAACAGATTGCAAGATAATACAACATACACGAGTCCTCTACTCACCACAACAATACACCACCGAGGATCCTCTTCCGTCATCCTACGGAAGGGCCATCCATGCCACTCACACTTGTCTTGAGGCTTTTAGTAGTATCCATCAACTTGTCTATGAACTGTAAGAGTAACCAAGTAGTCCGTACCGCGAACAACGGCTATTCGAATAGATTGGTAACCCTACAGGGGTGTACTTCTTCACACACGCTTCCACCACTTATCGTCGTTTACTCGACATGTACTCGGCAACCTTCAAGCGGAAGCCCAGCGAGGGTGTCGGCCACGACCTGACTAACTACACAAGTCTCTCGTCTAGGTTTATCGCCTATTTGGGTTCCATCCGTGGGGAGATCCGGCCAGGGTGTCGCTCACGGCCCCGAACGATGTGTACAGGGTTCCCGAGTCACCTAACGGGCAACCGGTACACCGTGCCACGTACCTATCGCATCACAGCCCACCCCGAGGGTCAGCGCTGTGCACGACCACCAGTAAACTAAAAACACCAGAAACTAGTTGCAACTCCTCGACAGAGAACAAGGGCAGTTAATAAGACAAGAGGGCTTGGAGCGCTCGGAGCCCAATGCGTGGTAGTAACTGTAACTTGAATCACACATACAGATCTCGGGTCCTATGGACGGTTCCAATGAAACAACCCACCACGTACTCCTACATGGCCTTTCATCGATACCTTTACCAAACATGTTCCACACTTCCCTCTCTTTACCGAGTATGATTATTTCACTATGATCCATCACCCAGATGAACCAGACCTGACTCAACTCTAAGTATAGCAGGCAACATAAACAAATAGCATGGTGGATCACACATCACATGGCTCAATCAACTCCTACACATGCTAGTGGGTTTCAACTATTTACTATGGCAATGATAGGTCATGCAAGGGAATAGGGTTCAACTACCGCAGCAAGTAGCAGTTCACACGTTGTTGCCTTAATGCAGTAAAAGAGAGCAGGAGCGAGAAGATGGGTTTGTATCGGAATGATCAATGATTGCTTGCCTGACAGAGTGGTTGTCGGGTACTGCTCTTCAGTTGGATACGCAGAAGTATCCTCGGGAGCAGGACCTAACACGGAGAACGTCGGCGATACAATCAAAAGCAAATAGATGCAACAATATGATGCATGCTCATGATATGGCAAGATGCATGTGTTTTGGGCTAATGCATCTATAACAGAAGGGTTTGAGCACATTTGAATGAAAGATTCAAATTGAAACCCAAACTATTATTTATTTAAGTGCATTATCATGTTTTAATGCGTACAGCAAGGTTAACTTGCTCAAACATGCATGAAACCAGTGCCATTGGAAAGACTGGATTTTTCTGATCAATTTTCATATATAAATCTTTTCCATCTGAGCTATTGTTGAATTTATATGATTTTTTGAAGTTTAAAGCATTTTCTGGAATTTCCTGAATTGTTTTTAAATCAAATAATCCCAGAAAATCCTTTACAGCGTCAACATGACATCATGTTGATGTCAGCAAGTCAACAGACCTGATCCAGGTCAAACCTGACTGGTGGGTCCCTCATGTCAGTGTCTCTGGGGCTAATCCCGGTCAAAACTGGAGTTGATTGGGTTTGACTAAGCAATGGGGCCCACTGTCAGTGGCTGTGGTGGTTAAACTAATCACCATTAGCTTCTAATTAACACGTCACGTCAGCCCGCCGGAGTTTGGCCGGCGGCGACCATTTCGCACGGCGGTGACACGCCGGAATCTCTGTTCCGGCGACCATTTGTCGCGCGGATGGGTTCTATGTGCTCCTGGTGATGCACCGCATCCAACGGTGCCACTGGTTGGTCGATTGTCGCCGGAGTTGACAGCGACGAGCTCATCCGCGGCGGCGCTCGCACAGAGTTGGCCGAAACAGCGTTGTGGTGCACGGGAGGAGGAGTTAGGGGTGGCGTTAGCTTGCTGGTGAGCTACTGGTCCTAGTGGAGTGCTCGGCTGCGAGGCACAGCGCCTGTGGCCACAGCGGCGAGTTGGCCGGCGGCGGTGAGCTTCGGTCAGCAAGGGGGCGGCGGCTACAAGGCATAATCGAGCCCGCGGAGAGGGGGGTTCGAAGCGCGAGCTCACAGCGGTCGCAGAGGGCATCGAAGCGAGCTCGGGGAAGGTCGGACGGCGACGTACGGGCGGCGGCGATTTCCGGTGCTGAAGCTTGAAGACGACGGCGGGGATGGCGTTGCAGGGCTTCTGGCATCGTGTGCGTAGGTGGGGAGCTCCAGGACGATGCGGCGGAGCTAATGGGTGCGTCGGGGAGGCGAGGGGGTGGCTTAGGGCGCGGTGGCAGCGATCGGCGGCGACGAGCTCGCTCGGTGGAGCTCGGTGGAGGGGAGAGAGGAGGGGGAAGACACGGGGGAGAGTGAGAGATGCGCCAGGGGGGTGCGTGGCGTCGCCTAGGGGCGTCCAGGGCGTCGGGGGAGTAGCCAGGCAGGCAGGAGGTGGCCGGCGCGTCGGCGGCGCTCGCCACCGAGCTGCTTCGTGCGCTGGCACGGGGTAGAAGACGGGCATGCCCCTGGTGGGCTGGGCTGTCTGGGCCAGGCAGGTAAATGGGCCTCAGGTAAAACTCTGCTTCTTCCTTTTTTCTATTTTCTTTCTGTTTCATTTCTTTTGCAACTTTGTGGCTTTTCTAAAGATGCTTAGGCACTTTCAAAGATCACCAAACTGCTCATGCCCACTGTTTAGTATATAACCAACATGGAACATTTCAGTTTAGGATTATTTGGGCACATAAAATATTTTATAGCATTTAAATGCCCAAATGCAAATACCATATGAATTAATCCAGAGACCTTTGGATGTCCTAGAAAATTGTGCACCATTTTTGGCAGAGGTTTAAAACCAAGGCAAAAATGATGGACATTTTTGAAGGGCATTTTGGGTACATTGGAAAAGATTTTATCAGACCCTAGTTGTTAGAAGAGGGGTGCTGGGGTTTCTGTCATTCACATTTCAAGTTTCTGTGAAAAGTAAACATGATGCACACTCTAGCTAGTCCTAATGCAAGCACTGACTAGGGATGTGACAACTCACCCCCACTCAAAAGAATCGCGTCCCGAGATTCGGGTTCCTCCGGAAAGAGGGCGGGGTACTCAAGTCGAAGACGATCCTCCCTTTCCCTAGTAGCTTCACTCTCGGAATGATGTGACCATTGAACCTTGAGAAACTTGATATTACGACATCGAGTGGTACGCTCAGTTTGATCAAGAATACGAACGGGGTATTCTCGATATTTGAGATTATCCTGGAGATCAAGTGTTTCGTGGTCCACTCCGCGGATAGGATCCGAGAAACAACGCCTGAGTTGAGATACGTGGAAGACATCATGAACTCTAGAAACGTGCGGAGGTAGTTCCAATTGGTAGGCAACTTCTCCTCGTTTGGAAAGAATGCGAAATGGACCGATGTAACGAGGAGCCAATTTGCCTTTGATGCCGAAGCGATGGGTTCCCTTAAGAGGAGTAACCCGAAGGTAAGCCTTATCACCGACTTCAAAAGTCACAGCCTTATGATGGCTATCATATTGGCTCTTCTGGCGAGACTGGGCTGTTTTCAATTTCTCACGGACGATGTGAACTTGCTCTTCGGCTTCCTGGATCATATCTGGACCAAAGAATTGTCTTTCCCCGGTTTCTGACCAGTTAGGAGGTGTTCGACATCTTCGTCCATATAGAACTTTGAAGGGAGCCTTGCCCAAGCTGGCTTGATAACTATTGTTATAAGCGAATTCGGCAAATGGAAGACACTTCTCCCAATCCATACCGAAAGAGATGACAGAGGCTCGAAGCATATCTTCCAGAATTTGATTGACTCGTTCCACTTGACCACTTGACTGAAAATGAAAGGCGGTGCTGAAAGAGAGATGAGTCCCCATAGCATTCTGGAAACTTTCCCAAAATCGTGAAGTGAAAAGACTTCCACGGTCTGAGTTAATCTCCAACGACACGCCATGAAGTGATACTATCTGAGAGATATACAAGTCTGCTAGCTGGCTGGCGGTTATACTTTCTCGAACAGGCAGGAAGTGGGCTACTTTGGAGAGGCGGTCGATAACGACGAAGATAGCATTATTCCCTTTCCTGGTCCTGGGAAACCCGGTAATGAAGTCCATACCGATCTTGTCCCATTTCCATTCAGGAATAGCTAAAGGTTGAAGGGTGCCAGCAGGCCCTTGATGCTCTTCTTTGACTCGACGACAAACATCGCAGTTAGCAATGAATTGAGTGATTTCTCTCTTCATCCTAGTCCACCAGAACCTCTGACGTAGGTCCTGATACATTTTGGTATTACCGGGATGAATCGTGAGGGGAGATTCATGAGCCTCCTTAGGGATTAACTGCCGTAGATGATGGTTCTTGGGAACCACTAAACGGTTCTCGAAGGAAACAACACCTCTGTTATCAATGGAGAAACAACCTGCAACTCCTTTGTGCATGTTTCTCTTAATTCGGGAAATCCCTGTATCTTGCTTCTGGGCAGCTATGATTTGATCCGTAAGGGTAGGTTTTGCCACCAAAGTGGAAAGGAATCCTCGAGGAACGATGTGAAAGTTAAGCTTACGAAATTCCTCGTGGAGAAGTGGTTGCCCTTGTTGTAACATCAAGTTGTTACAATATGACTTACGGCTTAGTGCGTCAGCCATGACATTGGCCTTCCCAGGGGTGTAAGTGATTCCTAAGTCGTAATCTGTGAGCAACTCAACCCAATGTCTTTGCCTGAGATTCAAATTCGGTTGGGTGAAGATGTATTTTAGGCTTTGATGATCAGTGAAGATTTCACAGCGATTACCAAGAAGGTAATGTCGCCATGTTTTGAGTGCGTGGACTACAGCTGCAAGCTCTAGATCATGTGTAGGATAGTTATCCTCATGTGGACGCAACTGTCGAGATGCGTATGCGATAACTTGACGATCTTGCATGCGTATGCAACCTAGTACCTGTCGCGAGGCGTCGCAGTAGATAATAAAATCCTTAGAAAAGTCTGGTGGTACCAGTACGGGCGCAGATGTCAGGCGTCTTTTCAGTTCCTGAAAGCTGGACTCGCACTGTGGGGTCCACTCAAACTTTTTATCTTTCTTGAGGAGTCCAGTTAGAGGTTTAGCAACCTTGGAGAAATTCTCGACGAAGCGTCGGCAATAGCTTGCTAAGCCAAGAAAACTCCTAACTTGCTTGACCGATTCAGGGGGATTCCAATCAAGGATGGCTTGAACTCGCTCGGGATTGACGGCAATACCCTTACCAGAGATCACATGGCCTAGATAGGTCACTTCCGGCAACCAGAATTCACATTTAGAGAATTTGGCATAAAGGCGGTGCTCTCGAAGTTTCGTCAATACCAGCCTTAGATGCTCGGCATGATCTTTCTTGTTCTTGGAGTAGATGAGTATATCATCGAGGTATACTATGACGAATTTATCCAAGTACTCCATGAATATAGAATTCATTAGCCGGGAGAAAGTGGTTGGGGCATTGGTTAACCCGAAGGACATGATGGTGTACTCGTATTGGCCATAACGGGTAACAAAAGTCGTCTTGGGAATGTCCCCGTTCTTGATTTTGATTTGATGGTAGCCCAACCTCAAATCCATTTTGGAAAAGACTGAGGATCCAGCGAGCTGATCATACAGGTCGTTGATCCTGGGGAGCGGATACTTGTTCTTTATGGTGACCAGATTGACAGGTTGGTAATCTACAACCATCCATTCCGTTCCATCCTTCTTCTTGACGAAGAGGACGGGACAAGCCCAAGGGGAAGAACTAGGACGGATGAAACCCTTTTTCAAGGACTCATCGAGTTGTTTCTTAAGCTCAGCTAATTCTAGGGGTGCCATCTTATAAGGTCTCCTAGAGATTGGGACAGTTCCAGGAATAAGATCTATCACGAACTCGACATCTCTGTCAGGTGGAACACCTGGCAGTTCTTTTGGAAAAACATCCAGAAAGTCACGGACTACCGGAATATCTTCGAGTTCTGGTAGAGGGCTGGCATTAAGGGAGTAGAGCTGACGCTCAGCCATTCGGTTCAAGACATTGACTGTCTTGCCGGATGGGTGTGTAAGTTGAACGGTCCTAGTGTAGCAATCAATCTTGGCGTAATGAGTTGTCATCTAGTCCATACCCAAGATGATGTTTATGTCCGAGGACTTGAGAGCGATTAGTGATGCAAGGAAAACAAGTCTATCGACAATAATTTCATTTCCATGGCTTACCCTAGAGGTTTGCCACTTTGAACCAGGAGTTTGAATAACCATGGAAGTGGGCATGTCACAAAAAATCATGTTATGCATTCGAGCATAGCTCTCAGATATGAACGAATGAGAGGCTCCAGTATCGAAAAGAACAGATGCCGGATGGCAGTTAACGAGAAGCGTACCAAGGACGATGTTAGGATCCTCGTAAGCTTCCTCAGCAACGACATAGTTGACATGACCACGTGCATTGGGGATTGGCTTGACATAATTCACCTTGCCGGTTGGCTTACCACGGCCAACGGGCTTTCCTGGCTGGTTCTGGGGACACTCACGCATGTAGTGTCCCGGTTCTCCACACTTGAAGCATGTCACAGTGCCAGTGCGTGGAGCAAAGTTGATAGGTGGTCCTCCATAAGTCTTGGCAGGTGCATACTGTTGAGTTGGGCGAGGCGCCTCATAGGATGGCCTCGGTGTGTACTTGGGTGGCAGAGCAGTGTTAGGAACCCACACACGGTGCTTGTGAGAGCCAGAGCCGGATGAGGAACCAAGATCACGAGGATGCTTGCGTGTGGCTTCGAAATCAGTCTGGCCTGTCTCAGCACTGATAGCTTTGTTCACCAACTTCTGGAAGGAGGTGCACTCGTGCAGACGTAGATCTCGGCGGAGTTCAGGGCTGAGTCCCTTGCGGAACCTCGCCTGCTTCTTGGCATCAGTGGATACTTCCTCAGGTGCATAGCGTGCCAAGTTGCCAAACTCTCGACTATAGCCATCCACGGTTAACCGGCCCTAGGTGAAATTGCAGAATTCCTCCCGCTTGCAATCCATGAGACCTTCCGGAATGTGATGTTCACGGAATGCCTCACTGAACTCAGCCCAAGTAGTGATTTGGCCAGCGGGACGCATAGCCTCAAAGTTTTCCCACCATAGACTGGCAGGGCCCTCAAGATGGTAGGCGGCGTAGATAACCTTGTTAGCTTCGGCCACACGGGCAGAGTGTAGCTTGTGGGTGATACTACGAAGCCAGTCATCCGCATCCAGAGGTTCAGTGGAGTGATGGAACTTCGGTGGGCACATCTTGATAAAGTCATTGATTGACACCACGTCATTCCTCTGACGAAACCCAGTGTTCTGCTCTATGCGTTCCAGCAGACGGTTGGTCTCTCTCTTGTTCCGTTCTGCCTCGAGCATAACTTCAGCCAAGGAGGGTGGCTGGGGCAGATTCTCATCTCTAGCCCCACTAGCCTTACCCTGCTCCTGAGCAGCAGGAGTGCTGCGAGTGTTGACCATCCTAGGAAAACAAAACAACGATTTAGACAAGGATGGCAAAAACTTGACATAGGAGAGCAGAATGTAATGGATGACACGGAATGCAGAGATGTTCATCCGTACGACATGGTAATATAGAAACTGCCATATATACACCAGTGGTCATTCACACCATACATAGTTTAGTACAAGCCAAGGCTAAAGTACAACTGCGGTGAAAGACGATACATCTCATCAGAGGCATTCCAAGCTCCTATACATTATTTAACTACACCTCCGGGACTCAGTACTAGCTAAGTCATATTCCACAAGACATGCAGGACTGTGGAGATACAACTACTACGATACTACTACTGCCACGGTCTAGCTCAGACATTCCCGTAGTAATCTTCGTAAAGATTACCACCGTAGCCTGGAAGTGGAACAGATGGATCTTGAAACTCTCGAGCACTCGAAGGCTGTGGACCATAGGGGCATGGATGTGGCCTCGGGCCTGATGCTGGTGGTAACCGACGCCCACGTGGAGGTGTAATATCCCCAACGTCACGCCAATCCATACGATCAGGCAGACGAGTCCGCACGGGGTACAAATCCCGCATATCTAGATATCCGGCGTGCACAGCAGGTACAAGCCGTGTCAAAGTAGTCCAGTGGGCGGCTCGAGTGTTATACAGCTCCATCCGGAGGGCACGGACCTCACGGTCCCTATCCTCCAGCATCTGGACAGTAGTCTGAAGCAGTGGCTCCTCATGAGCAGCATCAGTATACAGACCAGTGTAGTAGCCTTCCTCTCCAGGAAGTGAGGCTGGCAAGTAACAGAACTCAGTGTTCAGCAGCAGGGCATGCCTAGCCCGGATGATGGTCATCATCGATTAAGCGGCATCCTGTACTGCCATCTCGATAGTAACCCCGAGTTCATAAGACCAATGGATGGGGTCGTTAGCTCCGGGATATGAGGGGTATATCCGGACTGTGCAGAAATACTGACTCTGATTGAAATCCCGGTACTATTCCTCCACGGTGTACTCAGGATACCAGCGATAGCCGGTCTCAGTCAACACATGGACTAGGATGGCCGTGTGACCGGGCACATTAATGCACCGAGTCAAACGAACCACATGGTGAGGTGTGCGGCCAGACATCTGAAACACAAAGTAATGCAAAGGCATTAGTATTTCTGGAAGAAATCGGGCAGCATAACAATTGTAAATGCTCAAAAAAAGATTTTGGGACATCATACAAATGATAGCATAGCCACTCAACAATATCATATCAAGGTTTCGGGTCCAACTAACCATCATACTAAAAGGGTAGAAACTGAACTGAGGCTTGAAACCAACAATCCTAAGAGTCTACGGATTAGTAACACGTGAACCTAGTAAGGATAAGAGGCCTAGTCCTAAACCCCCGTGGAAAGAATAGACTGACTCGGATCAGAAGGGCATAAGGTAAAGAAGTAAAAAGAGCCTTACGTTCCCTTCCACAATCAATTCCCCTACATATAACTAACAATTTTTCTAGACTCAACATCGACTAGTTTGGCTTGAGAAACCTACAGGAAGTCCAGCTCTGATACCAACGCTGTCAGGACCCCGATCCTAAGTCACACCGATCTAGCTTGTAACACGTCATATCACTTTGCGGCCTCACGCACGGTATCCCATGGGTGCCACCTTACCTGGCCCGGGACCGTTTGCGCATTTTGGCACACGTATATGACAGTGTCGCTAGCATCCACATGACAGAGAACCCGGGCTGACATGGCTAGTTATAAACCAAAAGTGGCACTAAATTACAGAGACAGGCATTCATGACCCAGCAACGAACGTGTCGGTCATCAACGTATGAACCCAAGTCGTAGCAAGCTACATGGACTTAAAGGAACAACGCGTGACATTTCCCCTAAGGGACAGACACAGGAACGAAGAAGGACACATGCCGGCCAGCCTACGTGTTCCGAGCAGTAGCAAGCTACCAAGGCTCATTGGAAGAACTAGGAGGCATTTCCCTGTAAGATAGGTTACCAAAGGGAAACAACTAGGTGTAGGATCCCACGCATACCAAGCATTTCAATCATACACACAATATGCTCAATATGTGCAAATACAACATTGCATCACAACAAAATTCTATGACCCAAAGTACTTTATTTAAGAGGCTTCAAGAGCCATACATAACATATCCATACAGGTAGGGGTCACATGACCCAACACTCAAGTCATACAGTCATACAAGCATAAGCGGAAGCTAACATGTCTTAGTACAGACAACTTGAAAAATAAAACAGGCTTGGTGTAGCCTGACTATCTACAAGGCCCTTCACAAGCTCCAGATCTCCGTCTGGGTAGCAAGCTACTCGTCGACGTCAACGTCTATGTAGAACCCATCAGAAGGGGTAGGGTTCTCCTCTGTAACAGTTATTAAGCAAACATGAGTACAAAGGTACTCAGCAAGTCTTACAACAGAACCTATCATACATGCAACATTATCAACAGGGGTAGTGGAGTTCATAGCAGAAAGCCAGCTTTGACTCTTGGCTAACCTATACTACGACTCTCAACAGATTGCAAGATAATACTACGTACACGAGTCCTCTACTCACCACAATAATACACCACCGAGGATCCTCTTCCGTCATCCTATGGAAGGGCCATCCATGGCACTCACACTTTTCTTGAGGCTTTTAGTAGTATCCATCAACTTGTCTATGAACTGTAAGAGTAACCAAGTAGTCCGTACTGCGAACAACGGCTATTCGAATAGATTGGTAACCCTACACGGGTGTACTTCTTCACACATGCTTCCACCACTTATCGCTGTTTACTCGACATGTACTCGGCAACCTTCAAGCGGAAGCCCAGCGAGGGTGTCGGCCATGACCTGACTAACTACACAAGTCTCTCGTCTAGGTTTATCGCCTATTTGGGTTCCATCTGTGGGGAGATCCGGTCGGGGTGTCGCTCACGGCCTCAAATGATGTGTACACGGTTCCCGAGTGACCAAACGGGCAACCGGTACACCGTGCCACGTACCTATCGCATCACAGCCCACCCCGAGGGTCAGCGCTGTGCACGACCACCAGTAAACTACAAACACCAGAAACTAGTTGCAACTCCTGGACAGAGAACAAGGGCAGTTAATAAGACGAGAGGGCTTGGAGCGCCCGGAGCCCAATGCGTGGTAGTAATTGTAACTTGAATCACACATACAGATCTCGGGTCCTATGGATGGTTCCTATGAAACAACCCACCACGTACTCCTACATGGCCTTTCATCGATACCTTTACCAAACATGTTCCACACTTCCCTCTCTTTACCGAGTATGATCATTTCACTCTGATCCATCACCCAGATGAACCAGACCTGACTCAACTCTAAGCATAGCAGGCAACATAAACAAATAGCATGGTGGATCACACATCACATGGCTCAATCAACTCCTACACATGCTAGTGGGTTTCAACTATTTACTGTGGCAATGACAGGTCATGCAAGGGAATAGGGTTCAACTACCGCAGCAAGTAGCAGTTCACACGCTGTTGCCTTAATGCAGTAAAAGAGAGCAGGAGCGAGAAGATGGGTTTGTATCGGAATGATCAATGATTGCTTGCCTGACAGAGTGGTTGTCGGGTACTGCTCTTCAGTTGGATACGCAGAAGTATCCTCGGGAGCAGGACCTAACACGGAGAACATCGGCGATACAATCAAAAGCAAACAGATGCAACAATATGATGCATGCTCATGATATGGCAAGATGCATGTGTTTTGGGCTAATGCATCTATAACAGAAGGGTTTGAGCCCATTTGAATCAAAGATTCAAATTGAAACCCAAACTATTATTTATTTAAATGCATTATCATGTTTTAATGTATACAGCAAGGTTAACTTGCTCAAACATGCATGAAACCAGTGCCATTGGAAAGATTGGATTTTTCTGATCAATTTTCATATATAAATCTTTTCCATCTGAGCTAATGTTGAATTTATATGATTTCTTAAAGTTTAAAGCATTTTTTGGAATTTCCTGAATTGTTTTTAAATCAAATAATCCCAGAAAATCCTTTACTGCGTCAGCATGACATCATGCTGACGTCAACAAGTCAACAGACCTGGTCCAGGTCAAACCTGACTGGTGGGTCCCGCATGTCAGTGTCTCTGGGGCTAATCCCAGTCAAAACTAGAGTTTATTAGGTTTGACTAAGCGATGGGGCCCACCGGCAGTGGTTGTGGTGGTTAAACTAATCACTATTACTTGCAATTGTATGCGTAATTTCGTCGATCGAAGAGGCGGAATTGAGAAGCAACCTACTTTTACTGCCTCTCCAACCATTTGGGGAGCAAGAAACAAGCCCTGAAACATTGCTCGCATAACATGTCCACGTTTGAACCCAAACTCCACCCCAAGGCCCGGTGCGGATAGGCGAGCTGCAGCTGCGGCAACCAAATCTTTCTTCCCAGCAACGTAGCCACCACAAGGCGTGATGGTACCACCGGGCTTCTTTATCAAGCTACCGGCAATAAGATCTGCTCCCTGTCATGCAAATGCCCAATTAGAATTAGCCAATTAGGTAGGACTGTTGTGCTCTGTTATTCATATGATGATGACCATCGTGAACATACCACCATTGGAGGCTCTGGTGTCTCAACGAATTCACTGTAGCAGTTGTCAACCATGACCTTGCAGTTCGGATTTTGCATCTGAAGTGAGACCCAAATTACGAACAATGTCAGCACATACTACATACATGAGTTAAGTAGATGTTGAATATTCTGCCTCCTGACCCCAGATACATAGTATACATTAAAAATCTTGCCTTGATCAAATCGATGGCTCTACGGATATCATCTATGCTCAGGCTCATGCGCCACGAGTAACGATAGCACCTCCGTATGAGCGCGCACACGGTCTTCAGTCTGACGGCATGTGCAAGCGCGTCCCAGTCAAGGCCACCATCTGCTGCAAGCTACAACTGAATCCACATAAGCAACCCATCCAAAGCACAATGTAACACAATTTGATGTTCCAACGCATGGTCCCATATAGTGCACACACAATTGGACAATCCAAGTTCAAGTAGTCACACGCCAATGGAAGGCAGACTTTGTGCCCGATGACACACAACCCGCTCTATTTCCTTCATGCTGTTTTGCTTCTTTCCCTCACAAAACCTGAAACCAGCAAGCACCAAGATGGTGATTAGAACTCTGAATTTCACACAGAGATTAAGGAGTAACACACACAAATTAAGATTCAGTAAGAAGTTCAGTTAGGGTTCGTCACCTCCGACAGTCGATCTCCTCTGTGAGAAAAAGGCAGGCCCTCCTCCCCGTCATGGTCTTGCTTCTAGAAATTGCATAAACTGGGACTTATAATTAAGGAATTGCACACATGTATGAAGCGTCAAGAAATTGATACTTTTGGATTAAGGCACAAACAAATTGAAAATACATAGCATGAGAAGGAGAGAGGGAGCAGGAAACAAAGCAACACAAGAGATTGGAGGAAGGATGTCATGTAGGGAGGGGCCACCAGAAGGGGAAAAGAAGACGGCGGAGCAGGGCGACCCATGCATACAATTTGAGCAGCTCACAGTGGTGGAATTCAATGGCGTTGTTGCCACCACCAACCACCAGGTCTCGCCCGACCTCACCAACACCAGCAGGAGGCGGAGACGGTAAGGCCTAGACTTGATGACCACATTATTATTTAAACCGATGTACTGGGCCATTTGTTAGCAGCAGCCAACTATATGCCAATCTTTATAAAGTTGAAAGACTAAATTACAGTGACAAATAGCCTTGTTATACTGGCAGTTATTTTCCAATGAATGTCTGCATATCATCCACTTGTCTTGATGCCTGCCTATAATAAATTTGGCATGGACCTTTTGTTAAAAATAAAGCATGCTTGGTAGGTAAACAAAAGAATGAAAGCTTTTCACTGCAAATATCATCTAACTTTGTCATATTCTCTTCTCTCCCTCATGTAGTCATGTTTATAGCATAAGAATTAGAGAACAAAGGTTACAAGAGGGAGGAAAAGCACCTTGATCTTCTTCAATTCTTTAGCTAAACTTCATCATCAGAACTGCACATGTCATGTTTAGAAAACGGATATATTAGCAAATTTAAATGCAACCACATTGTCGCAAATTACAATCTAAGTCCGGAACATGAATGGGCACCAAGCATCGAGCACTTTAAAAGCTAAGTTACCAAAAGGAAACATTAAGCATTACAATGCTAGCTTCACTTACACATAGAAAGACATTACAACAAGGAAAATAACTTGCCCAAAGGAAAATAGAGAATTAATATAAGTACAGAACAAACATAATAAGGATAAGATACTTACATGCCCAACACGGTCTACTCCATAAGTAGAGAATAAAGGATGAACACTGAATAGAATCTTCAGTTTGCTATGCTTCGGAGAGCCACAAGAAAAAGAGATGGTACCTTTGGGTTCCCATGAAATTGCCATGCTGGGCCTGCAGGATTCTAGAGAAAAGGAAGTTCAGTCACACATCACAAATCATAAAATTTATTCATCAACAGCCTAGTACATATCCATATATGATACAGTAGCATGTGGCAGCAATTTCTCAAGCGCGAGCGCATATCTTTTTCAACTAACAGACTGCATCTAAAGCCCACCCAAAATCTGACTTAGAATCTAATCAAACAAGTAAAACCCCCCTTTTTAGACCAAACAAGTAGAAGTTTGCCTTCTTCTGGCTATAGTTTAGTCTTGGATAGAATTTAATCTAGCAAGCAGAAACCTCATCAGAATGCAATCCAGAATATGAACGGAAATAAAACAATTCTAAGCAAAGAGGAGAAAGAGGGGAGCAAAGCTGACCGGGAAAGGTAGTCGGGGCGAGATGAGGGCTCGCGTTCAGAAAAAGTCTCCCACGAGCTTGCTTGCCCGGTGGACGAGTGAGGCACCGGCAAGCCGCACGACCCCCCCCCCCCCCCCCC
>LR738715.1:100473021-100487039 GCA_902687465.1 Secale cereale | reverse complement strand
GACCGTCGCCGGAGCGTCGCCACCCTCGGGCCTCCATCTCTTCCCCTCCCTCCTCGCTCTCCACAGGCCCCGCTCGACCGCGACCCCGCGCGCTTGCACCTCCGCCTCGACGAACAGCGCCGCAGCCTGGTGCCGCGCGCCGGCCGGGCACGACCTCCATCGCCCCGCCATGACAACAAACTCCTCCTCATGCATCTTCCATCACTGCAGCCACTCACTTCCACCTCGACAAACCGCGCCGCCGCCTGGCGCCGCGCGCCGGATGGGCTCGACCTCCGTTCGCGCTGCCATGACCATGACCTTCTCCTCCTCACTCCTACTGCTGAGTACAGGCAGATGCGGCCATGACCTCGAGCGCCGGTGGTCGGGGCGTGCTAGCCGGGTGCGGAGGCAAGGGAGGAGGAGGAGGTAGTGGAGGCGGAGATGGAGGACACGAGGCGACCAAGAGGGAGGGGAAAGTGGTGGTGGCGGCGGCATGGGGAAGAGGAGGGGACGGGAAGAGATGAGGAAGAGATGACCAGGGAGATATTTTCATCCCGATCAGTCTTCGTCGCTAATTCAATCGCACCAAAACGAGGCGAAACCCACATTGTTCTTTCGACGCAACAGGTAAAGAGGTCCACCTGCCATTGACTCTTGAAGCTGACATGAACGTAAGAAAAAACTGACGGCTGACCATACGCCAGCAGCCAAAAAATACACTGTTGCAACCCGAGTAACTCGATCGTGCGGTCAAAAACGGTGTACGCGCACGATGGCTCCAGTTATGCGGGTAAGCTAGCCTGATTTATATGTTCAATGCTTAGGCACTTTCAAAGATCACCAAACTGCTCATGCCCACTGTTTAGTATATAACCAACATGGAACATTTCAGTTTAGGATTATTTGGGCACATAAAATATTTTATAGCATTTAAATTCCCAAATGCAAATACCATATGAATTAATCCAGAGACCTTTGGATGTCCTAGAAAATTGTGCACCATTTTTGGCAAAGGTTTAAGACCAAGGCAAAAATGATGGACATTTTTTAAGGGCATTTTGGGTACATTGGAAAAGATTTTATCAGACCCTAGTTGTTATAAGAGGGGTGCTGGGGTTTCTGTCATTCCCATTTCAAGTTTTTGTGGAAAGTAAACATGATGCACACTCTAGCTAGTCCTAATGCAAGCACTTACTAGGGATGTGACATAACCCTAGACCCCTACCCTATATATAGACCCTCCTTGTCCATTTTTGGCACTCCCTAGTCTAAATCTGGCCTTCTCCCACCCCCAGCCGCAGCCCCCTCCTCGGATTCAGCGCCCGGCCACCTCACAGGCACCACTTGGCGCTCTCTGATTGGCTAGCGCCGCCACATCAGCCAACCGCAGCCATTCCGGTCGTGCCCCGTGGCCTCTCCACGTCGCGCCTTGGTGCCCCTATCTCCCACCTCGCGCAGGGCCCGTAGGGCCCAGATCCAAGCCCGTCCGAGCCCATCTGGGCCCGGAACAACGCCGCCGTCCACCGCCGAGGAGCCGAACTCCTCTGCACGGCTACTCCCTGGCTCCCACAACCCCGCCGCCGCCTGCGCTCTGCACGTCGTCGGAGCGCCATCGCCGGCTCGTCACCGTGCCCTGCCGCCCCGAGCCCCGCCGCCGACGACCTCCGCCTCGCCGGCCAGGAGTCCCGCCCCGCCATGGACTCATCTCCCCTCCTCCTCTGTGCTAGCGCCGCGGCCCTCTGCATCAGGTCCGGCTGCCGGATGCGGCGACCCCGCCGCGGAACCGTCCCGTCTGCCGCTCCTCGTCCCCTGCCTCGCCGGAGGACTACTGAGCCGGTGCCCTTCTTCGTCCGCGGGATCGATCCGATCTGGGTCGGTCCGTGTTAACCTCTCCGTGAGCCGCTGACCGGTGGGTCCGCCGCGCCTGCCGGGCCGGACATGGCCACCGGAGCCCGGACATGTCCGCCCGCCTCGCCTGTGTCTCTGACCCGTGGGCTCCAGCCAACGGACATGTCCGATCTGACACGGACATTGTCCACCCCGAGGTTATTTTTCCCTCTAAGTCCCTGTTTTATGTTATTTTGATGCATACTTTGGGTGACTGTAACTTTTTGTGTTTATGTCCAAATTGAGTGTATTATATGTCAAAATGATCGTGGTGATATGCTCTTCATTTTGTTCCATTGTGGCATGCTTGGTTCAGTTCATTTTGATGCCCTAATCATCGTTGCAAGAGTGCTATAAGTTTAAAACTGTTGTTACCTATAATTTTGTTGCATGCTTGTGATGCTTGTAACTTTGTGCATGTTCATCCAAATGGAGAATATGATATGTCAAAATGTTCATTGTGAAGTGCTCTACATGATGGTTATTGTAGCATTCATGTTAGGTGCCATATTGCCAGGTTAATCTCTGTTGCAAAAGTGCATGTGGCTGTTAAGTGCTGAAACTTGTTGTGAGATGCTGTTTTCACTTGCTCATTGCTATTGGTTTGTTTGTCTTCATGCCACATGCCTATATGTTTTAGAAGCACAATCATATTGTCTTCGCTGTGGTGCAATCCAATTTCCATGATATGCCTTGAGGTGACTTAAACAACCTTGTAAACATGCCATGCCAATGTTGCTGTTTTATACTTAGTGAAAAAACTGCTAAGTCTGGAATCTGTTAAACCTGATGCTATGTTTGCTTGATGCCTCACTCAAATCCTTGCATGTTTTAGTATGTCAAATGATCATGTCTTGTTGTCCATGTTATTGTCTATCCATCCATGCCCTTACTTGCACATATGGCCTGCTGTAGCTTATTTATTTCTTGCTCTCAAGTTGCTATAAATTTACCTGTCAGCCTGTTTATCAGCATGATCAATTTGGTGAAGCTTGTTGTTATTGATCCATGCCTCCTATGGAGTTGATCCAATGGAGTTGTTTGATGTATGCTATGTCTAGTACATGTCCACGATCTTTATATACTTAGTAGAGTTGATATGCTTGTTGTTTTGTGCCTCCGAAGGCAGCATCGTGATGATGTTTTTGCCTTCCCAGATTTTGGCTAAGTCTGGATAAATTTATTGCAATTTGCCATACTTGGTTAATTATGTTCCAGCAAGTTTTTGGGTGTGCTCTAAGTTCATGCTTGTTAAGTATCATGTCTATTTCACATCCATGCCTCTTGTTATGATGTTTGGGTGATGTAGCATATATTTACCTTGCTCCAAAGTTGTTATGTGGCTGACTTTGGACAGCTTGTTGTTATATCTTGTTTCGTGTGTATGTGTTGATCCGTTGCTCCGTTTTGAGTGTGCCATATATGAAACTTGTGTGATTTTGCGTGTAGAAGCTTAATATCTTGTTGTTTACATGTTTGGAGTGTGTTTGCTTGATGTTTGGATGCATTTTGCATAGTTGCCATGCTTGACTTGTTTTGCTCATAACTTCTAGGCCGTAGCTCCGATTTAAACAAACTTTATATGAAACTTGACTAGAATTTCGTGTAGACCATCATGGTGCATGTTAACTTGCTGTTTAACAACTTGAACTTAAGGTTTGTTCAGATCTGGACCCATTTCGAAATGTGCATATGAGGACTTACCGGAATTGCTATAGGTTGTTTCCGGCCTCATTTAAACTTGTTGTTTTGTGTTGTTCTTGTGTGTTTCATCCCTTGCCATGTTTTGCATCATATAGACTTGTATTGCATCATACTTGGTTGAGCATCTTGTCATGTTCTTGAGTGGTGTGTTTACCATGTTGTGTGCTTCTTCTCGCTAATTCTTTTCCGTTGCGATTGTGAGGATTCGTTCGACTACACGTGGTTCGTCTTCAAGGCTTCTTCTTCGTCTTCGTCATGAACTCATTCTTCTTCCTTGCGGGATCTCAGGCAAGATGACCATCACCTTGGATGCCTTTACTATCATTTCTATGCTAGATGTCTCGATGCTATCGTTATATGTCGCGCTACCCATCTTTATTGTCAGCCCCTCTCCTTGTTGCCATGAAACCTCTAACCTCTGACACCTTCCTAGCCAACCATTGTTTGGCTATGTTACCCGCTTGCTCAGCCCCTCTTATAGCGTTGTTAGTTGCAGGTGAAGATGAAGATTGCTCCATGTTGGAGCCTGGCTTGTTGGAATATCACAGTATATCTTATTTATATTAACACACATATATACTTGGCAATGGGTGGAAGGCTTGGCCTTTTGCTCAGTGGTTTGTTCCACTCATGCCGCCTTAGGAGCCGATAAACCGGCGTTATGTTCCTTGATTTTGCGTTCCTAACACGGTTGGGTATATGGGGACCCCTTGACAGTTCGTCTTTGAATAAAACTCCTCCAGCAAGGCCCAACGTTGGTTTTAATTTGCTCATAATAAAAACTTAATTAATTAATTGCATAGGGAGTTAGCGCTACCCGAGGATTCTTTCTACATAGCAGGGGGCAGTGCTGATGGTGTTGGTCCCAAATGGGTAGACTGCGGGGCCGTCGCGGGGAAACTCGAGGTATCTGGCTCCCATAGGCTTTCCCATCCGGTCGTGGCCTGAGACGAGATACGCGCGGCTACTATCAGGGTGTCGGCACGCCGGGAGGTCTTGCTGGACTTGTTTTACCATTGTCGAAATGTCTTGTGCATCGGGAATTCCGAGTCTAATCGGGCCTTCCCTAAGATAAGGGGTAATATTATTATTACTTCTGTTGATAGTGAGAGCTTGTGATGGGCTAAGTTGTGACACCCCTGCAGGGTTATGATCTTTCGAAAGCCATGCCCGTGGTTATGTGGCAGATTGGAATTTGTTAATGTCCGGTTGTAGAAAACTTGTGAGAGGATCCGAAGTAAAACACACAACTGTGTGAGTAACCGTGACTATCTCTTTTCAGTTTGAGAAGAGAACACGGTGGGGTTATGTTTGACTCGTAGGTAGTTCAGGATCTGTAGCGATCACTACTAGTTTGCGATCGTTTGCGTAGATGCTCACCTTATTCTTATACTCGTAAGTTAGCCACCATACTTATGCTTAGCCGCTGCTACAACCTCACCACTTAACCTCTTCCTACCCATTAAGCTTTGCTAGTCTTGTTACCCATGGTTATGGGATTGCTGAGCCCGCGTGGCTCACAGATACTAAAACAACAATTGCAGGTGCAGGTTTCCGATGACTTGATGTGAGAGCGATGTCCTTTGTGTTAGAGTTCTGTCTTCTTCTTCTTCATCAGTCTTGGGTTAGGTTCCGGGTCGGCAGCCTGGGATAGCAGATGGATGTCGTTGTGCTTTTCATGTTTGCATCCGTATTCGGATGCCTTGTATTGATGTTGTTGTATTCATGTGACTTGTATGTATTGTTGTATCCCCCATGTATGGTTGTAATGATACGATGTAATGATATCCATCTTGCTAAGCGCCCGAAATGTGGTTGTGCCCCAATCACGTAAGTGTCACGTGGTCGGGATAGAATCGCATCTTAGGCCTGACACCCTATCTCCCGAAAATCAACAGGCTCCGAAAATCAACAATAATTAAATATGTCCCCTGACATCACAACACAAGAAGGAATTAACTGGAAGTAGATCAAGGAAAACCGAACTAAGCACAGAGCCACGCTGCAATAGAAATTAAGCCCACTTCTGGGCGCTATCATCAATGAACATCCTCATCAACCAGCAAACTACCATTTGTCCGAACGCCACAGAAACGATCTATATTTCAATATACATGCAGTGGTATAGACTGCTAGGACTTCTCCGACAGCTTTTGGTACACAAAAAGGTATGTTGGGGCATAGCAAGTTGAAATCATCCGACAAACTAATAGTTAATCAGGATCAAAGATGTATTACAATTTCGTGAGGTTCTCATAGAAAAACATCTATCTAGAATCTCACTTCGGGTAATTATGTAGCCATGAGCCAAAGGGGGTCTGAACAAACAAGCTCATATGTGCTAATTGATTTTGACAACCTCTATCCATACTAATAACCTTTCCAGACAGTACTAAAAGAGAATTAGGAAATTGTCTCCTTGAATGATGAAAAACAAAAATGGAAGACAAAAAATTGGTCATATGCACCTGATCTCTCCACAAGAATCAAAAGTTTTCCATCCTATTGGCCATTAACTTCAAGCTTGTTTGTAGCACCGAGTCTTCTGAGCTACAAACAAACAGAAACCACGATGACCACAAAGAACTGATAGTGATATGGAAGCCAACGAGTGATTTGTGTTCAAGGCGGGGGTATTGCGGAGTCTGTACGATGCCACTAATGAGCCCAGAAAGTAATATGAATGTGATTCTTCATGCTTTCCTTTTAGTCTTTGATGTGTTGGAGTTTTTCTTAAAATTGTCTTTTATTAAAATGTTTTATTTTTCAAAATTTGCCATAAAAAAAGCTTCAATTTTTTGGGGAAGCTTCACCTTCCAAAGAAATATTTCTATAAATTAATATTTCTCAAGTTCATTCTCTTGTTTAGGTGAAGCATATCCATAATGAGGAGCAGAGTCTTACCCTTAGAAAAGCTAGACCAGCAAATATTGGGTCAGTTTCAATTCCTGCATAATTGACTGGATCAAGCAAAAGCTTGTGCGCACTCGCCACCATATGTTACAAATTCCCCAAGAACAAATTTATATGCAAATGTGAGGCGCCACATATGTTTTGTTGACAACTCATGGAGACTTGCCAAAATAGCTTTTGTTGATTTCTTCTCATCTAATAGCACAACGGAACCATCCTGGAGCTGAATATGGCTACTCCTCTCCAGCAAGGTTTCAACAGCTCCCTGCAACTGCAATAAGCAATCAGGCCACATCGTCATGCACCTCAGTGCCGCTCCAGTAGACATAAAACAATGAAATAATGTACTCCGTCCTGTCCCACCCAAGCTCCCTTCTTCCTTGATTCTCTACACGCCTCTTGCGATGCTGGTTCCGAGGCCGGCTGTAGTATCCCGTTGTTCGTGTCCCAATTCATGTTTTGTGCCACGGTGATCGGAATTTGATTGGGCGTCGACGCTGATTGATCCGGGGGCAGTCCATCTCCATATGCTAGCTTGATTTTCTCCACTCAAAATAATAGGGTTGATGTTAATACGAACGCTAGAATCCTATGCCGGACTAGCGACGACGGTGCCAGCCACGAGAGGCTCCGCCTCAGCCATGACCTCGACAGATCAGCCAAGATGCGCCGTGCTGACCCAGCATGCCTGAACCCTATGCTGGCCGACTCCGGCGATGACGGTCCTCGCCGTCGCCGTGAGGAGACACTCTCCTCGTCCGACCTCCATACGGACGCCGGGACGAAAGGTAGTACAAGGCTTTGGTTTTTACGAGGGCTCCTGCGTGTACGCACTGCCCTTGCCGGCGCTGAAGCTGAACAGCGGAAAGCTCGTCCCTTTGGTCCGCGTCCTTGCTCCACCACGTCCGGTCGTCCATCGATCTATTGCGCGAGGCGGGCAGGTGTTGGGTGGCGGTGACATTGACGGGTTTTGGTCTGATTGTTTGTTGACCCGTTCGATATAGTCACGGTTCTATTGACGTGGGATAAGAAAACTGGATTATTTTATTTCAAGGGTTGTAAGCAAATTGGATAGAAACTGCTAGCACGGACGTGGCCCCAGTCCTAGTCGGACGACCGCGACGGGCCAAGGCCCAACTGGAATGCAACCCGACCAAACGACGAACAACGCACCTGCACAACCGATTGGACCGCAGGGTACAAATCGTTTTTTTACGTATCCGACGAAAGCGTATTACGACGGTGAGCGGGCCGGCAGAAGCGATAGTCGCTTTATTATTATTATTAGGGAAAGATAAAAGGGCCTCGGGCATAAACTACGCAGCAGCGGAACGACGTTGTAGCAGGACTCCATCTCACAGGGACACTGATGTGGATACGGACTAGACTCAGACGGCACTCCTTTCCAGCGGAACTTTCCTGAAATCTGGCATGACACGTCAGGTCAGTACTTTGAATGTACTTGCAATCTTATAGCAAAACAAAATCATAATGACAAACAATATCATGATGATTAATCAATATTAAATATGCATCAACAAACTTAAATAGATATTCTCTAGCATGCTATGCTCATGCCTTTGCATAAATAAAACCTCGGTCTATCTTACTCATGATAATTTATTATAACTACCAACTTATTCACTTCAACAAGATATAAATCGTGACCTTTCCGGTGATCACAAACCTGCCCATACTGGGTCTCAAAACATCTCGGAGGCTCTTCCATCAATTTATTATAGCACCAAAAATTTAGAACTTAGTGAGCAAAATTTTATTATCTGTTGACCCATGGTGTGACCTACTTTCGAGCGTGTCCTTGATCGTGGACTCGGCTATCGATAGATTAAATACACTCTGCAGAGGTAGGGCACTGTACCCACACCACGGAACCCATGGCCTCTTTCTCCCATTCGGGTGGACCAACGGCATTCCGATGAAACCCATCCATTGTCATGACACTCCTCCGGCCACTCCGACTCGTTTCCCACTGGAACAGTCCTGGGTGGCCCTGTGCCTACAAATGGCACACCGACCACCATCGTGGCCAAACAAAAACTATCCCAAACGGGAACTCGGTACCATAAAATTAACTACGGGCACACAAGGTTATGTCTGCTTACCGGGCCAGGGTACTTGTCGTGGTTCTAAGTCTGACAGTACGAGTAGGGGGTACGAATGGGGAGGCAAGGCCCTAGCTATGGTGGAGTTGTACACAAGGTGTTTACGAGTTCAGGCCCTTCTCGGAGGAAGTATCAGCCCTACGTCTCGGTGCCCGGAGGCGGTCGACTGGTATGTGTATATGTGAGTTACAAAGATGCGAACCCCTGTACCGGAGGAGGGGGTGGCTTATATAGTGCGCCAGGACCCCAGCCATGCTCCATGTTACCAAGGGTTCAATGTACATTAAGGCAGGCGTTACTGATAACGCATACAGTAAAGAGTAATTAAGGTATTTACTACGGCGAGTAAATACCAGACCGTTATTGTCCTAAGGGATCCTTGACCTTCGGGGGTCGAGTGCCTTGGATTGGTCGAGTGGAGTTGAGTCGTCTTGTAGGTGATATCCAGTCGAGTGGGATGTCCTCTTGGGCCGTCTCAGTCGACTGTCTTTGTCATCATAAGTTTTCTCTTTTGATCTTCTAGGGTAGTGACCTTGGGTGGGGTACCTTGGTCGGGCGTGTGACCCTACCCTAGGTCTGTAACCTCGTCAGTAGCCCCCGAATGGATTGAGGCTTGAGCAAGAGAAAGAGTGCTGAGGAAAGCTCCGGTTCTGGCTCGACGCCCCTGGGGTAGTCTACTTCTGAGCTCGCGGACTAGGTTGTCCTCCTCAGTCTTGTCTTGGTCGCCTTGATCGATTCTGGAACCGTCGAGTGTGTTGGTTGCTTCTTCCGTCGACTGAACTTTGCGCTAGGCGTCGGGTGTCGTTGGCGTGCGCAGTTTTTGGCGGGGTTGGTTGCTCTTTGGTCGCCAGATTCCTTGGGGTTTCGAAATTTGGGGAAGCGCGCGGGACGGGACGTGCCGCAGCAATCGGACGGATATGCTTGAGACGCCTCGATCCTCGCGCCACCTTTTTCGCCATGTATCGCATCTACACCTGTTGCGGGATTTGATAAGATCGCTCCGGGCCACCGGTCAGCCACTCGACCGTTGTGCTATAAGAGTGCGTCGAGCCCGAAGCGGGAGCATTGTGCTCCCAGTCCTTCTTCTTCCACCTCCGCCTCTTTGTCGTGCCTCTGCTCCTTCTTGCCTTTCTCCACAGCGACCGCCGGCGCGCGTGCCATGGGCAAGGACAAGACTGCGGCGATGGAGCATTCGAAGAAGGCGGCGACGGGGAAGGGGAGGCGGTCCGGTCGGAGCGGATCGTCGTCGAGGTCTGGGCTCCCTCTTGGTTGGATCCAGGGGGATTGGATCCGGTCCACCGTCGTGGCAGAGGATCTGGAGGAGCTGGAGGTGGAGGGACTGATTGCCCGCGGCTCCTGGCGGGTGCCGGAGGGCGAACTCGAGCCTCGGCCGCGGGAGGGCGAGTGCGTCCTCCTTGCGACCCACGTCGACCGAGGTTTCTCCGTGCCTCCGCATCCCTTTTTTCGTGCTTTCTTGATTTTCTTCGGCGCCCAGCTGCATTACTTCACGCCCAATTCCATCGCTTTCCTTTCCGCGTTCATTTCCATGTGTGAGAACTTCCTCGGCTACCGGCCGCACTGGGGCTTGTTCAAGCATATCTTTACCTGCCGCTCGCAAACCGTCAAGAAGGCGAATCCGAGCGACGATAAGACGCACGTCCTCCAGGCGTGCGGCGGGCTCGGAATCCAACTTAGGAATAGGAACGCCTTTCCTCCCATAATTTTTCCGGAATCGATTCAGGGCTAGCAGTCGACTTGGTTCTACTATAAGAACAGTCCGACCGTGGGTCAGTCGATTGGTCTTCCCCCTTTCTCTCTTGGTCGAGCCAGCCAGCCTCCTTCATTGATAGAGGGTAAGGCCGAGAGGGCCGAAGTGAACATGTTGGTGGAGCGGGTCGTCTAGTTGGTCCGCGAGGGTGTAACAGGGATGGATCTGTTTGAGGTGTACCTCATGCGGAGGATCCAGCCGCTCCAGGCTCGGGACCACCCGATGTGGTTGTACTCCGGCACCGACGACTCATCGCGAGTCCACCAGAAGGCGGCCGACGTGAAGTACATGGCGCAGTGCCTGAAGTGCATCACGGGGAACAAAGACAACCCCAGGGGGTCTGGGAGGGTCCTCCCATTCGACGCTGACCATCTGCCCGATAAGGTTCGTCTTCGGCTCCCGAGTGATGTTTCTGTCGTTGGCTTGTAATTTGTCTTGACGGATCCGACTGATATTTGGTCAATCTTCCCTTTTTGCAGATCTATACTGAGATGTACTCGCTGCCCAACGGGGATTTGGTCCAGGAGGGCGAGGAGGGCGTGGGCGACGCCACCGAGTGGAAGTCGGAGGAGGAGACCGAGGAGGAGAGTGAGGACTACAGCAGCGGGGAGGAAGTCGAGTCACCTCCCCGTGATGAGAGTCGGTCCAAAGGGAAGCACGACCCAGGGGCTGCGCGCCCTCGGACAGGTCCCTCAGGCTCCCAAACGCCCAAGCGCGCTCGCACGACCATTCCTGACCCCTCCGAGAAGGTGCCCAAGCACCCCAAGGTTACCACCACCAAGCCCCGGAAGGCCCTGCCCAGGATTAAGGTGGATGTCCCCATTGCCTCCACATAAGTATCATTCGGTTTTGTTTCTTTCTGTCTTTTGGAGGTCGACCGTGTCTTCTGTTGACTCATCTTCGAGGGGTTTCTTCAGCGCTGCTGCTTCCACGACCTCGATGGACATTGACAAGGGCCGAGACGACGAGGAGACCGCAGATGCCGCGACATCCCGCGCAGGTGCGGGTTATAGATCGTGTCTTGCTTTTTCGTTGGTTAGGGGTGACGATCGACTAAACTTCGCTATTGTTTGTCTTGAAGTGTTGCGCCACATCATAGAGCTCCCAAATGACGATGATGATGTTGATGAGGAGCGCTTGGGAGAAGATCGACAACGCATAGGGAAGAAGGGCCGGAAGGCGCCTTTTGGCTCGGAGGCCCAGCAACAGGAAGACGCGGCCCGAGCCACGGTGTCCTTTGCCGACCCCGTGTCGACCGTAAGTCCCGCTTCGTCAGCTGGAGGGGTCGTCGACCCGGTGCTTGTCCCAGCTGTCGACCCAGCGCCTGTTCCAGTCGTCGACCCAGCGTCCGCTCCAGCCGTCGACCCAACGCCTACTCCGTCGTCCGTTCTCTTCTCCTCCTACCGCCTCCCGGAGGATCCTGTGGGAGCAGCTCAAGAAGTCGTTTGCCAGGCGGGGTTGATGATGGAGAAGACGAAGGCGGCGTACGAGACCAACATGGATGCTTACGGTGCTAGTTCTGCTCTTCGGGCCAACGTCCAGGTTTGTTTTCTCCACTGGTTGGTTTGCTGCGCTGGAATAGTCTTTGGCTCTGAGACAATCTGTTGCTTTGTTCGTAAGATGATGTCACACCAACTGGGTGAGGGTCTTGATGTGTTCGCTTTCAACTTCTCTTGAACTCGAGCGAGACTGATCTTGGTCGAGTGAGAACCGGTGGGGGCACGCTCAGTGCACCCACTGGGTGTAGTCCCCGAGACCGTGGTCGACTGCTGGCAGTTGGCCATGGTCTGGCGATAGAACTTTTCTTCCTTGTTGTTTGTTTTTTTTTGAGCTCGAGCAAGACTGATCTTGGCCGAGTGAAAACCAGTGGGGGCACGCTCAGTGCACCCACTGGGTGTAGTCCCCGAGACTGCGGTTGAGTGTTTGACTCGACTGTACTCTTAGAATCTTGTTTTGTTGTGTTGATGCAGCAATCTTGCGAGTTTGGGGCAAAATTTGCAGACCTTGAGAAGAAGCAAATCCAGCTCAATATCGACCTGCAGCTGGCTCGGGACCATCTGAAGAAGAAGCAGGATGACGCGGCCGGTAACTGACGCTAACCATTTGTCGACTGACTTTTAATAAATGTGCCTTGTGTTTCCTCATGTTCATCTGTCCAGTGACGTCTTTGGTAGGTCAACTAAAAGCAGCCTTGGAGCAGAAAGATCTTGACCTGGCAGCGGTGCAGCAGGCAGCTCAAGAGAAGGCAGAACTGGCTGCGCAGAAGCTGGCCTCTGTAGGCGCGCTCGAGGCGGAGATTATCAGGCTGAGAGGCTCACTCGACACAGCCAATCAAGAGGTGACTCGACTGAAGAATTCCAAGTCTATCTTGAACGACAAGTACGAGGCCCTTTTCCAGAAGAGGATTGATCTTGAGGTCTATCTGGGCGACCTTACCAAGAAGTGGTACCTTGTGCTCGAAGGTATGTCTCTTTTGGCTCGGGTTAAGCTGGATCGGTCGACCCATGTTTTGCTTGCTGACTCGACTTGCTGTTTTCCGGTGCATAATTCTATCGCAACTTCGAAGAAGAGACTGGGCGGGTCGAGCCCGGCCTGGACCCAGCCAATTCCATCGTGAAGGACGAGGTTGCCATGAATATATTGAGGCTGGAGTCCCGCCTTACTGCGGCAACGGACTATCTGGGACGGCTGAAAGCGGTGATGGCCTGGATCGACACCGTGCTCTGGAGGGGAGTCGTGCAGGAGAACAACCTCGAATCTATGATGACTCGACTCAACGAGATCCCCAACCGAGTGCAGGAGTGGAAGAAGTCGTCCGCCCGGGGTGGAGCCGACATGGCGATGTCTCTGGTCCGCGTGCACTGCAAGGAAGTGAAGGAGAGGAGGCTCGCGACGCTCAAGGTTGCCAATACGAAGGAGCTTCAGTTCGAGTCGTTCATGGAGACTTTCTTGGAAGCCGCCACTCGTATTGCTGATGGGATCGACCTAGACCAATTCGTTGCGCCCGCGAGTCCACCTCCAACTGAGGAATGAGCTAACTTTGACACTTTAATTCAATTTGCCTCGGAATACCGAGTGGTCTTGTAACCCTTAAACTCTGGTGGGCCTGCGGCTCAGGTACTCTTGCCCGAATCTTGCGGGACTTTTATCTGGATTCAACCTTTTGGCTTGCGGCTCTTTTTTTATCGCTTGAATCTTCGAGTCGACATCCGGAGCTAAGCCCCCGAGTGAGAGGGATGCTCTTCACTCGGAGTTAGCGTTTGAAACTTAGGCGAGTCACGGGGTCGCAGCTAAGCCCCAGAGTGAGAGGGTTGCTCTTCACTCGGAGTGGATGTTTGAAACTTAGACGATTCCAAGCTACGTTGTATTTGTGGCGGAGCTCGGAAGACAGAGCCACATTATACTTATGACGCAGCTCGGAGGACCGCATCTAAGCCCCCGAGTGAGAGGGTTGCTCTTCACTCGGAGTGGATGTTTGAAACTTAGAGGATTCCAAGCTACGTTCTATTTGTGGCGGAGCTCGGAAGACAGAGCCACATTATACTTATGACGCAGCTCAAAGGACCGCAGCTAAGCCCCCGAGTGAGAGGGTTGCTCTTCACTCGGAGTGGATGTTTGAAACTTAGACGATTCCAAGCTAC
>LR738715.1:100455995-100467969 GCA_902687465.1 Secale cereale | reverse complement strand
ACCCCGTGACTCGCCTAAGTTTCAAACGCTCACTCCGAGTGAAGAGCAACCCTCTCACTCGGGGGCTTAGCTGCGGTCCTCCGAGCTGCGTCATAAGTATAATGTGGCTCTGTCTTCCGAGCTCCGCCACAAATACAACGTAGCTTGGAATCGTCTAAGTTTCAAACATCCACTCCGAGTGAAGAGCAACCCTCTCACTCGGGGGCTTAGCTGCGACCCCGTGACTCGCCTAAGTTTCAAACGCTCACTCTGAGTGAAGAGCAACCCTCTCACTCGGGGGCTTAGCTGCGGACGTCGACTAGAAGATTCAAGCGATCAAAAAAGAGCCGCAAGCCAATAGGTCGAATCCAGATAAAAGTCCCTCAGGATTCGGGCAAGAGTACCTGAGCCGCAGGCCCACCAAAGTTTAACGGTTACAAGACCACTCGGCATTCCGAGTCAAATTGAATTAAAGTGTCAAAGTTAGCTCATTCCTTAGGTGGAGGCGGACTCGTGGGCGCAACGAATTGGTCTAGGTCGATCCCATGAGCAATACGAGTGGCGGATTCCAAGAAAGTCTCCATGAACGACTGGAACTGAAGCTCCTTCGTATTGGCAACCTTGAGCGCCGCGAGCCTCCTCTCCTTCACTTCCTTGCAGTGCACACGGACCAAAGACAGCGCCACGTCGGCTCCACCCTGGGCGGATGACTTCTTCCACTCCTGCACTCGGTTGGGGATCTCGTTGAGTCGAGTCATCAGAGACTCAAGGTCGTTCTCCTGCATGACTCCCCTCTAGAGCGCGGTGTCGATCCGGGCCATCACCGCTTTCAGCCATCCCAGATAGTCTGTGGCCGCAGTAAGGAGGGACTCCAGCCTCAAGATGTTCATGGCAACCTCGTCCTTCACGATGGAATTGGCTGGGTCCAGGCCGGGCTCGACCCGCCCAGTCTCTTCTTCGAAGTTGCGACAGAATTTTGCACTGGAAAACAGTGAGTCGAGTCAGCAAGCAAAACATGGGTCGACCGATCCAGCTTAACCTGAGCCAAAAGAGACTTACCTTCGAGCACAAGCTACCACTTCTTGGTAAGGTTGCCCAGATAGGCCTCAAGATCAATCCTCTTCTGGAAAAGGGCCTCGTACTTGTCGTTCAAGACAGACTTGGAATTCTTCAGTCGAGTCACCTCTTGATTTGCTGCGTCGAGTGAGCCTCTCAGCCTGATAATCTCCGCCTCGAGCGTGCCTACAGAGGCTAGCTTCTGCGCCGCCAGTTCTGCCTTACAGATGAACATGAGGAAACACAAGGCACATTTATCAAAAGTCAGTCGACAAATGGTTAGCATCGGTTACCGGCCGCGTCATCCTGCGTCTTCTTCAGATGGTCCCAAGCCAGCTGCAGGTCGAGATTGAGCTGGATTTGCTTCTTATCAAGGTCTGCAAATTTGGCCCCAAACTCGCAAGATTTCTGCATCAACACAACAAAACAAGATTCTAAGACTATAGTCGAGTCAAACACTCAACCGTAGTCTCGGGGACTACACCCAGTGGGTGCACTGAGTGTGCCCCCCTGGTTTTCACTCGGCCAAGATCAGTCTGGCTCGAGCTCAAAAAAACATGGAAGAAAAGTTCTATCATCAGACCATGGCCGACTGACAGCAGTCAATCACGGTCTCGGGGACTACACCCAGTGGGTGCACTGAGCGTGCCCCCACCGGTTCTCACTCGACCAAGATCAGTCTCGCTCGAGTTCAAGGGAAGTTGAAAGCAAACACATCAAGACCCTCACCCAGTGGGTGTGACATCATCTTACGAACAAAGCAGCAGATTCTCTCAAAGCCAAACACTATTCCAGTGCAGCAAACCAACCATGGAGAAAACAAACCTGGACATTGGTCCGAAGAGCAGAACTAGCGCCGTAAGCAGCCATGCTGGCCTCGTACGTCGCCTTCGTCTTCTCCATCATCAACCCCGCCTGGCGTACGGCTTCTTGAGCCGCTCCCACAGGATCCTCCGGGAGGCGGTAGGAGGAGAAGAGAACGGACAACGGAGCAGGCGCTGGGTCGTAGACTGGAGCGGGCGCTAGCGTGGCGGCTGGAGCAGACGTTGGGTCGACGACTGGAGCAGGCGCTGGGTCAACAGCTAGGACAAGCACCGGGTCGACGGCCCCTCCAGCTGACGAAGCGGGACTTACGGTCAACACGGGGTCGGCAAAGGAGACCGTGGCTCGGGCCGCATCTTCCTGTTGCTGGGCCTCCGATCCAAAAGGCGCCTTCCGGCCCTTCTTCCCTATGCGTCGTCGATCTCCTCCCAAGCGCTCCTCATCAACATCATCATAGTCATTTGGGAGCTCTATGACGTGACACGACACTTCAAGACAAACAATAGCGAAGTTCAGTCGACCGTCACACCTAACCGACGAAAAAGCAAGACACGATCTATAACCCGCACCTGCGCGGGATGTCGCAGCATCTGCGGTCTCCTCGTCGTCCCGGCCCTTGTCAATGTCCATCGAGGTCGTGGAAGCAGCAGCGCTGAAGAAATCCCTCGAAGATGAGTCGACAGAAAACACGGTCGGCCTCCAAAAGACAGAAAGAAACAAAACCGAATGATACTTACGTGGAGGCAATGGGGACATCCACCTTAATCCTGGGCAGGGCTTTCCCGGGCTTGGTGCTGGTAACCTTGGGGTGCTTGGGCACCTTCTCGGAGGGGTCAGGAGTGGCCGTGCGAGCGCGCTTGGGCGTTTGGGAGCCTGAGGGACCTGTCCGAGGGCGCGCAGCCCCTGGGTCGTGCTTCCCCTTGGACCGCCGCTCATCACGGGGAGGTGACTCGACTTCCTCCCCGCTGTTGTAGTCCTCACTCTCCTCCTCGGTCTCCTCCTCCGACTTCCACTCGGTGGCGTCGCCCATGCCCTCCTCGCCCTCCTGGACCAAATCCCCGTTGGGCAGCGAGTACATCTCAGTATAGATCTGCAAAAAGGGAAGATTGACCAAATATCGGTCGGATCCATCAAGAGAAATTACAAGCCAACGACAGAAACATCACTCGGGAGCCGAAGACGAACCTTATCGAGCAGATGGTCAGTGTCGAATGGGAGGACCCTCCCAGACCCCCTGGGCTTGTCTTTGTTCCCCGTGATGCACTTCAGGCACTGCGCCACGTACTTCACGTCGGCCGCCTCCGGGTGGACTCGCGACGAGTCGTCGGTGCCGGAGTACAACCACATCGGCTGGTCCCGAGCCTGGAGCGGCTAGATCCTCAGCATGAGGTACACCTCAAACAGATCCATCCCTGTTACACCCTCGCGGACCAACTGGACGACCCGCTCCACCAACATGTTCACTTCGGCCCTCTCGGCCTTACCCACTATCATTGAAGGAGGCTGGCTGGCTCGACCAAGAGAGAAAGGGGGAAGACCAGTCGACTGACCCGGGGTCAGACTGTCCTTATGGTAGAACCAAGTCGACTGCAAGCCCCGAATCGACTCCGGAAAAATTATGGGGGGCAAGGCGCTCCTATTCCTAAGTTGGATTCCGAGCCCGCCGCACGCCTGGAGGACGTGCGTCTTATCGTCGCTCGGATTCGCCTTCTTGACGGTTTGCGAGCGGCAGGTAAAGATTTGCTTGAACAAGCCCCAGTGCAGCCGGCAGCCGAGGAAGTTCTCACACATGGAAACGAACGCGGAAAGGAAAGCGATGGAATTGGGCGTGAAGTAATGTAGCTGGGCACTGAGGAAAATCAAGAAAGCACGAAAAAAGGGATGCGGAGGCACGGAGAAACCTCGGTCGACATGGGTCGCGAGGAGGACGCACTCGCCCTCCCGCGGCCGAGGCTCGAGTTCGCCCTCTGGCACCCGCCAGGAGCCGCGGGCAATCAGTCCCTCCTCCTCCAGCTCCTCCAGATCCTCCGCCACGACGGTGGATCGGATCCAATCCCCCTGGATCCAACCAGGAGGGAGCCCAGACCTCGACGATGATCCGCTCCGACCGGACCGCCTCCCCTTCCCTGTCGCCGCCTTCTTCGAACGCTCCATCGCCGCGGTCTTGTCCTTGCCCATGGCACGCGCGCCGGCGGTCGTTGTGCAGAAAGGCAAGAAGGAGCAGAGGCACGACAAAGAGGCGGAGGCGGAGGAAGAAGGATTGGGCGCACAGTGCTCCCGCTTCGGGCTCGGCGCACACTTATAGCGCCCCGGTCGAGTGGCTGACCGGTGGCCCCAAGCGATCTTATCAAATCCCGCAACAGGTGCAGACACCATACGTGGCGAAAAAGGTGGCGCGAGGATCTAGGCGTCTCAAGCATATCTGACCGATTGCTGCGGCACGTCCCGCCCCGCGCGCTTCCCCAAATTTCGAAACCCCGTGGAATCCGGCGACCAAAGAACAACCAACCCCGCCGAAAACTGCGCACGCCAACGGCACCCGACGCCAAGCGCAAAGTTCAGTCGACGGAAGAAGCAACCAACACACTCGACGGTTCCAGAATCGATCAAGGCGACCAAGACAAGACTAAGGAGGACAGCCTAGTCCGCGAGCTCAGAAGTAGACTACCCCAGGGGCGTCGAGCCAGAACCGGAGCTTTCCTCAGCACTCTCTCTTGCTCAAGCCTCAATCCATTCGGGGGCTACTGACGAGGTTACATACCTAGGGTAGGGTCACATGCCCGACCAAGGTACCCCACCCAATGTCACTACCCTAGAAGATCAAAAGACAAAACTTATGATGACAAATACAGTCGACTGAGACGGCCCAAGAGGACATCCCACTCGACTGGACATCACCTACAAGACGACTCAACTCCACTCGACCAATCCAAGGCACTCGACCCCCGAAGGTCAAGGATCCCTTAGGACAATAACGGTCTGGTATTTACTCGCCGTAGTAAATGCCTTAATTACTCTTTACTATAGGCTTTATTAGTAACGCCTGCCTTAATGTACATTGAACCCTTGTTAACGTGGAGCATGGTTGGGGTCCTGGCGCACTATATAAGCCACCCCCTCCTCCGGTACAAGGGTTCGCATCTTTGTAACTCACATATACACATACCAGTCGACCGCCTCTGGGCACCAAGACATAGGGCTGTTACTTCCTCCGAGAAGGGCCTAAACTCGTAAACACCTTGTGTACAAATCCACCATAGCTAGGGCCTTGCCTCCCCATTCATACCCCCTACTCGTACTATCAGACTTAGAACCACGACAGTTGGCGCCCACCGTGGGGCAAGGCGTCTTAGCGACATCTGGTGAGGTTGCAACTTCTTCTCCGACCTCCTTCATCATGGTGTCAGGCGGTGGTTTAGCGTTGGGCCGCGAGATCCGGCTCGGCGCGCTCGTTTTCATCGCCGACGACTCCGCGTGGCTCTTGGAGGCCCCTCTTGACGTCGAGGCTCTGCCCACCCTGGGGGCTGCGCACTTCCGCGCCAGCGCCTGCGGCGTCCTCCTTCGGTAGTTGTCGACTCAATATTCATCAAGCCCTACATCGTCCCCCATCCACGCCGGTCGCCGCCGCAAGCGATCCAGTCGCTCACGGCTCTAGCGGTGGGTGAAACACGTTGTGGCCCGACAAACGGCCACCCCTCAAGTCGCGGCCATTGAGCCCGACGGTTACCTCGACGGGCCGGCTGATCGGTCGACCGAGCTTGTGGATTCTGTTTCCGAGTGCGGGAGCAGCGATCCCGCAGCGGAAATCCTCATGGTCGATTCGCGCCGCAGCCCGCCGGTTTTTCCTCGGGGTGGAGACGGCGACAGCGGCGGCGGCCGATCACACGACAACGATGGTTACATTCCTCAACCCCTCACCTCTGAGCAAAGGGCTGAGCTTTGTCGTCGCAACGGAGATGCACTCTTCACTCCCATCGTGGGGGATACTCCGGAGGCTCTGGCCCTCGAAGCCACACGCTTGGCCACCGTGGCCGAGCGCGCGCGCTTGGAAAATATCCAACGCGCACTCGACGAACAGGCCCGCCGACTGGTCCCCGAGTCCAGTCAACGACCGCGGCAATCGCGCCAGCGCGAGACTCGGGTGTTCCGCACGCCAGTCCAGAACCTCGAAGCCATGGCTCGCATCACGAAGTCGATTCAACCCTCTCAGTCGGAGGCTGGGAGAGGCCTTCGGCAGATCCGAGCTTTGCTTCCAACGGCTGAAGAGCAAAACGCGGCTGTTTCTCAGTCGCGCAACAGGATTCACAGCAGATCGGTGGCTGCAGACACCGTATGGTCGGCCCACAGTCCGAGATCGCCCCCGAGGCGTGAGGAACGTGGCCCGCGGCAAGATCGGCATCTGGGTCGGAATGACGAGCAACACGACCATCGACACAGACATCATGACCGCCATCGAGTGCCTACGCCTCCTCCGGGAAGCGGATCGTACTCGCCCTAGCGGCACGAAGGCAGGCGCTTGCGCGACGATGAGCGGAGGATTCCCCCCAGATCCCCGGAGGCCAGGTTTCGATGCAAGGTCTATCCTTGTGCAGGGATGGGTCGACCAGAATAGGGCATTCAGAGAGGAGCAAGGCAGAGATCAACCGAGTGGCAGCCGAGCACCTGTCTCTGGACCCGAGTGTTTCTGTAGTGCTATCAGAGCCGCAGAGATCCCCCCGAACTTCAGGTTAGCGGCGGGGGTAAGCAAGTTCACTGGTGAGTCGAAACCAGACACCTGGCTAGAAGACTACCGAGTGGCTGTACAGATCGGAGGCGGCAACGACGACGTGGCCATGAAGCACCTTCCTCTGATGCTGGGCGGTTCTGCTCGGGCGTGGCTCAATCAGTTGGCCCCCGGGAGTATTTATAGTTGGGAAGAGCTCGCGCGAGTGTTCATTCGGACCTTCGAAGGCACCTGCAAGCGGCCTGCTGGACTCGCAGAGCTTCAGAAGTGCGCACAGAAGTCGAATGAAACTTTGAGAGATTACATCCAGCGATGGACCACCTTGCATCACACGGTGGAGAATGTGTCTGAGCACCAGGCGGTTCGCGCTTTCAAGGAAGGTGTGCGTAACCGAGAGCTGAATCTGAAGTTTGGTCGAACAGGCGATATGTCCCTATCGCGGATGATGGAGATTGCCAGTCGGTACGCCAACAGTGAGGAGGCCGATCGGCTCCGCAGCGGCAAGAAACCAGTCGGTCAGGATGATCAGAATTCCAATTGGAAGAACAAGCGCAAGGCCGAGCCAGCTGCTCAGGGAGAGGATGCAGTGGTCAATCAGGGAAAGGGCAAAGGAAAGCCGAAAGGTTCCCGAGCCCCCAAGAAAGGGAAGGATCAAGCTGGAGATGATGTGCTCGACCAGCTGTGCCCCATACACACGAAGAAAGATGAAAAGGGAAACTTGGTATATCCCAAGCACACCACTCGACAGTGTCGGCTCCTGATCCAGAACTTCCAGAAAGATCAGTCGACTGAGAAGGGGAAAGAATCAGAAGAGTCCGAAGACAAGGAAGGGGACGGAGGATACCCCCGGATCAACTCCACTTTGGTGATCTTTGCAGATGTCGAGAGCAAAAGTCGACTGAAAATCATCAATAGAGAAGTAAATATGGTTGCCCCGGCGACCCCCACATTTTTGAAATGGTCCAAGGCCCCCAGCACATTCGACCAGTCTGATCACCCAGCACACATTGCCACCCCCGGGCGGCAGGCACTGGTGGTCGACCTAGTGATCGAGGGCATGCGTCTGACCAGAGTCCTGATGGATGGGGGCAGTGGCTTGAACATCTTGTATGCAGCAACCCTCCGGGATATGGGCATTCCGATGTCCAAGCTGAGAGAAAGTAACATGAGGTTCCACGGGGTAATCCTCGGGAAGAAAGCCGACTCACTTGGCCAGATCACACTCGACGTGGTGTTTGGCGAATCGAAGAATTATCGCAAAGAGTAGTTGACGTTCGAAGTGGTGGACTTCAACAGCGCTTATCACGCCATCCTGGGTAGGCCCGCCTACGCCGCGTTCATGGCTCGACCATGTTACGTTTACCTCAAGTTGAAGATGCCGGGACCCAGCGGTGTTATAACCGTCACTGGGAACCGTCAGAAAGCGGAAGAGTGCTTCCAGAAAGGCTCGAAGATCGCCGACGAGCAAATGGTAGCAGTAGAGATAGAGGAGTACCAAAAGAGCATGGATTCGAGTGATCTGATGAGGGTGAAGAAGTCGGCTTCCGAGTCAGCCTTCCAGTCGGCCGGGGACACAAAACCCGTGCACATCCACCCCCACCAACCCCAATGCAACACCGACCCACATTTCCACTACACTCGACAGCAAATAGGAAGAAGCGCTCGTCCAGTTCCTTCGTGAGAACTGGCACATCTTCGAATGGAAACCATCAGACATGACAGGTGTACCCAGGGGACTGGCTGAGCACCATTTGCGAGTCGACTCGAAGGTAAAACCTGTGAAGGAACATCTCCATCGGTCTGCTGCGGAGAAGCGAAAGGCAATTGGTGAGGAAGTGGCTCGGCTCCTGGCAGCTGAGTTTATCCGCGAGATTTACCACTCCGAGTGGCTCGCCAATGTCATCATGGTCCCCAAGAAGGACAAGTCTCTCTGCATGTGCATCGATTTCAAGCACATCAATCGGGCCTGCCCGAAGGATCATTTTCCTCTTCCTCGCATCGATCAGATAGTCATCTCGACTGCGGGATGTGAATGTTTGTCCTTTCTGGACACATATTCCGGGTACCATCAGATCCGTCTGTTCGGACCCGACGAAATCAAGACAGCTTTCAACACCCCCTTCGGGTGTTTCTGTTATGTCACCATGCCTTTCGGTCTCAAAAATGCCGGCGCTACCTTCATGCGCATGATCCAGAAGTGCTTAATAAAGCAAATCAGTCGGAACGTCGAGGCATACATGGATGACATTGTGGTCAAGTCACGGAAAGGTTCCGACCTGCTGACCGACCTCGCTGAGACATTCCCAAACCTAAGAAGCTATGATATCAAGCTCAATCCATCAAAGTGTACATTTGGGGTTCCTGGGGGCAAGTTGCTCGGTTTTCTCGTTTTCGAATGGGGAATCGATGCCAACCCAGAGAAGGTTAGCACCATCCTCCGAATGAAACGCCCCGAGCATATACACGACGTCCAGAAGCTTACTGGTTGCTTGGCCGCATTGAGTCGATTCATTTCTCGTCTTGGTGAGAAGGCACTGCCCCTCTACCGACTCATGAAGAAATCCGACAAGTTCGAGTGGAATTCCGAAGCCGAAGCGGCGTTTGAAGAGCTAAAAGCCCTGCTGTCGACCCAGTCGGTGCTCGCTGACCCAGTCAGCGGAGAGCCTCTTCTGCTGTACATTGCAGCCACCGGACAAGTTGTCAGTACTGTACTCACGGTCGAGCGGGAAGAAGAGGGCAAGGCATACAAGGTCCAACGCCCGGTCTATTACATATCCGAAGTTTTGACTCCCTACAAGCAAAGGTATCCACATTACCAAAAGCTTGTGTACGGGATTTACTTGACTGCAAAAAAGGTTGCCCATTACTTTTCGGACCATACAATCTCAGTCGTCAGCGACGCCCCGCTGTCAGAGATCCTGAACATCCGAGACGCAACCGGTCGAGTGGCAAAATGGGCGATTGAACTTCTTCCGCTAGATATCAAGTTTGAAGCGAAGAAAGCCATCAAGTATCAGGCTATAGCAGATTTTGTGGCCGAGTGGATAGAACAAGAGCTGCCGACTCAAGTTCAGTCGGACCACTGGATTATGTTCTTCGATGGATCCAAGATGCTGAACGGATACGGCGCAGACGTGGTCCTGGTTTCCCCCAGGGGCGACAAGCTCAGTTACGTCCTTCAGATCCACTTTGACTCATCGAACAACGAAGCCGAGTACGAAGCACTTTTGTACGGGTTGTGCATGGCCATCTCACCCGGCGTCCATCGCTTGATGGTTTATGGCGACTCTGACTTAGTGGTGAACCAAGTGATGAAGGAATGGGACGTCAGGAGCCCGGCAATGACCAGTTATTGCAGTGCAGTGCGGAAGCTTCAAAAGAAGTTTGAAGGCTTAGAGCTCCATCATGTGCCCAGAGCCAAGAATCAGCTGGCCGATGACCTCGCAAAAATTGGGTCGACTCGGAGGCCTATACCCAAGAATGTGTTCCTGGAGCACCTGCACACCCCTTCTGTCAAAGAAGACCCCTTCACGGAAGAGCCCCCACAGCCAGTCAGTGCATCAGATCCGACTGAAGTCGAAGTACCTGCTGTGGTCGATCTGATCATGGAGCTCCTAGTGATTACGCCAGACTGGACTGTGCCATATATATCGTATCTGCTCAGGCAAGAACTCCCGGAAGATGAGGAGGAAGCACGCCAGATCGTCCGCCGATCCAAGGCATTCACTGTCATTCAGGGTCAGCTCTACAGAGAAAGCGTCACCGGAATCGCTCAGCGCTGCATCGCTCCAGAGGAAGGTCGACTGATCCTAGATGAAATTCACTCGGTAACTTGTGGCCACCACGCCTCCTCTCGGACTATAGTGGCCAAAGCATACCAAGCCGGGTTCTACTAGCCCCGCGCCATCGAGATGGCCAAGGATATTGTGGACAAGTGCGCGGGTTGCCAGTTCTACTCCAACATGTCCCACAAGCCGGCGTCCGCCTTGAAGACCATTCCGCTAGTCTGGCCCTTTGCTATTTGGGGCTTGGACATGGTCGGCCCCTTCAGGACAGGCAGAAGTGGATTCACCCACCTACTTGTGGCAGTCGACAAGTTCACCAAATGGATTGAGGCCAAGCCCATCAAGAACCTCGAGGCGAGCACCGCCATCAGCTTCATCAGGGAATTGATATTCAGATATGGAGTCCCCCACAGCATCATCACAGACAACGGCTCCAACTTTGACTCGGATGAGTTCAGAGCTTTCTGTGCTTCTCAAGGAACACGAGTCGACTACGCCTCTGTGGCTCATCCGCAGTCAAATGGACAGGCAGAAAGAGCAAATGGTTTGATTCTCCAAGGCCTAAAGCCGCGGCTCATGCGTGATCTTAAGCATGCCGCTGGGGCTTGGGTAACTGAACTACCATCTGTCTTATGGGGTCTGAGGACAACTCCAAACCGGTCGACTGGCCATACCCCTTTCTTCATGATCTATGGAGCCGAAGTTGTGTTGCCGAGCGACTTATTGCACAACGCCCCCAGAGTGGAACTCTTCTCTGAAGCCGAGGCAGAGCAGGCTCGTCAGGATGCAGTCGACCTTTTGGAAGAGGAAAGACAGATGGCCTTGATCCGGTCGACCATCTATCAACAGGACCTGCATCGATTCCATGCTCGCAACGTCTGAAGCCGAGCATTCCAGGAAGGAGACCTGGTCCTTCGAGTGCATCAGAAACATCCACACAAGCTCGCCCCGGCCTGGGAAGGTCCATTCATCATCACCAAGGTACTGCACAACGGAGCATACCACCTCTACAATGTCGCCAAGAAGAAAGACGAACCTCGTTCGTGGAACGCGGACCTGCTCCGCCGCTTCTACAGTTGAGACACTCGACAGTCGAGTTGTAATAGAGATTTTCCAATTTGCTTCAAAGACAAGTTAGCAGTGGTCCTCTAATGATTGATGCTTTCTAAAAACGCTGGTCTTCAAAATCCCCAAGTGGGTGCTTAGCTGCGAACCCGATTCGCCTAAGTTTCAAACGCTCACTCCGAGTAAAGAGCAACCCTCTCACTCGGGGGCTTAGCTGCAGTCCTCCGAGCTGCGTCGTAAGTATAATGTGGCTCTGTCTTCCGAGCTCCGCCACAAATACAACGTAGCTCGGAATCGCCTAAGTTACAAACATCCACTCCGAGCGAAAAGTAACCCTCTCACTCGGGGGCTTAGCGGCGACCCCGTGACTCGCCTAAGTTTCAAACGCTCACTCCGAGTGAAGAGCAACCCTCTCACTCGGGGGCTTAGTTGCGGTCCTCCGAGCTGCGTCATAAGTATAATGTGGCTCTGTCTTCCGAGCTCCGCCACAAATACAACGTAGCTTGGAATCGTCTAAGTTTCAAACATCCACTCCGAGTGAAGA
>LR738715.1:100296321-100447664 GCA_902687465.1 Secale cereale | reverse complement strand
GGTGACCAACCGATAGGCGACGCACGGAGCGGCCGAGTGGTTATGAGGTGACCAACCGATGGCGGCGCACGGGGCGACCGAGTGGTTATGAGGTGACCAACCGATAGACGACGCACGGAGCGGCCGAGTGGTTATGAGGTGACCAACCGATGGCGATGCACGGAGCGGCCGAGTAGTAGACGTGTCCCGCGTAGTGACGAAGCGCGGGGCGTCCGAGTGAAGTAGACGCATCTCGCCGAGTGACGATGGGCGTCCGAGTGAAGTAGACGCGTCCCCCGGTGCCGATGTGCGGGGCGTTTGAGTGATGTAGACGCATCGCGCGGAGTGACGAAGCACAAGGCGTTCGAGTGAAGTAGACGCATCCCGTGGAGGGACGATGCACGTCCGGGTGATGTTTACGTATCTCGCGGAGTGACGATGTGCGTTCGAATGATGTAGACGCATCCCGCGGAGTGGCGACGCACGAGTCGTCTGAGTGATGTAGATGTGTCTCCTCGAGTGACAACGCGCAGAGCAACCGAGTCAGATAAGTTGACGAAAATGTGTCCAACAGAGTGACGGCGTGCGGGTGGCCGAGTCACTGCACGTTAGTCATCTGAATGCAAACTTTATCCGAGTTAACCCTGAGCGAAATATATGTCCGTCCGAGTGAATTGTTGTGCTGTCCGGAGACGACGACGGGACGAGTGGCCCTGCAAGTCAATACTATAGCAAGTATAGTCACAAATAATTATTGCTGATAAAAAACGTCCCTGCACGTTAGCAGTAGCAAGTAAGCCAGCACAGCTACGAAGTTTAACGGCCGGGGTTAATTAGCGCTGAAGCAGCGGGCTCGTTATGGCTGCAGTAATTAGGTAGCGGATGTTGGAAATCCTCACCAATTAGCTGCTTTAATGAGGCGATTATACCTTGACGAAGCGGAGCCTGCGGAATTGCGCGCTCGTGGGAGCTTTCCTTCTGATTCCTTGTTACCTGCATGCACTTAATTAACCGAGGAGGCAGCCCACGTTACGCATTCACTTACCAGGCATTGGTTGCTGGTGGAGGCTGTTTCAGCCGGAGCGCGCCTCTGCCACGAAACCGTCCTTCGGCGACCGACGCCGGAGGAACGAGCGTCGCGCGCCTGAGCCGCGTCGGGCTGGCACCTCCACCGCGCAGGTCGCGCGATTTGAACCGCGTCGACGTGGCAGGAGTCGACGACAAGACATGAGGCCGGAGCCGACGACAAGGCGCACGGCGGCCATGGCCGTTCGTGGGAGGTTAATGACGGCGTTGCGGACGAAGCTGGAGACGGCAACGAGCCACTCTGGATGGGGACATGCACTGGCTCCATCATTCGCGTCGCGTCTAGCCTGCGCTTCCAGTCCACCACGGAGGATGCCGAGTGAGTCGCGCCGCTCGGGGCCTGCCTTCGCTGAGGAAGCATCCGCTGGTAGGAGCCATAGGGAAATTGTTAGATATGTAAAAGAGAAGTATCAAATCGTTAGCTCACGAATGATTGTTAGATCGCGATGGGTTGTTTCTCTTCTCCCTGTGATGCTTCGGCAACGGGAATCAATATGCTGCTGGTGATCGAAGAAAAAACCATTTGCATCATGGCTCGATAGACGCCATGCCCCACGGTGGGCGCCAACTGTCGTGGGAACGATTCCGACAATAATAAGGTATATGGTAAAGGAGCATGATCTATCGAGATGCACATGGGTGACACCGGGGTTTTAGCGAGTTCGGGCCTCTCACGGTGGAGATAACAACCCTACATCTCGTGCTCCGGAGAGGCTTTGTTTTATCTGAGTATGTATCCGGATATTACAATACGTGAGATAGGGAGGAACGGATCCTCATGCCTGGGCTAAGTCCTGAGACTAATGGCGAGAAAGAGAGAGAGGAAGAATGAGAGCCTGTCTAGTCTAGTGGTGGGGGTGGCTTATATAGAGTGCGCCACGCCCTCACCTCCTATGTTACAAAGTGGGGCATGGAAGCCATAATGTCAGATGATGCTTCGACTGCCTTGTCGACCGTTGGTCTTCGCATATCCGAGTGAGTCAGTCGACCGAGTGGTCGACTGTCATCCGAGTGAGCAATATGTTGCTTGTCCGACTGGATAGTACTCCCTCCGTTCCTCAATATAGGGTGTATAGTTTTTGGCACGGAAATTAAAGAACGCACGTGGAGGCAAACATTTCGCAAGTTTTTGGTGAGATTACACCTGACTAATTGACATGAGAAAATAGAGGGGCTTGACATATATAGGGAAATGTAATCAAATCCCTAGAAAATTTATCCAAACGAGTGGTGCAACGCAATACACCTTATATTCTGATTTTTTTCTCAAAAAACTATACACCTTATGTCAAGGAACGGAGGGAGTATGTTGCTTGTCCGAGTGGATAGTATGTCTGTATGAAACTTATCTGGACCCACATGCTGTGTGGACCCCATGCTTTATGATATTTTGACCCTTTGTGGGCCTACCTGTTATGTGTATCCCCAACAGTACTGCATGCCCATAACCTTCCTTATCTGGAGGTACCGACAGGAGGCATGTCAATGGACAGAATCAAGACCTTCCCATAAAGGTAAATTTGGTTGCACTGGGAAAGACTCGATTCAGTCGCACCATGACCCGGTTAACAATTTATTCAAGTTGAGCTATTAACAGTTTCAACTTAAAAAGAAACAAAATAACCAGTGTCATACAATGCCATGCAATATACCAAAGTGCAGCACATAAACAAGTAAAATGCCATGCAACAATAAAACTGGGTCAACTTTCATTTTAACTTCACTATTATTCTGGTTATGCTTGACTTTCAACAAAATTTAACTTAGCAAAATTTTATCATAATTACTTAATGCAAAAGAAAATAACTTCACATATGTATGTCCATAATCATTCTCAATATCCCAACTTTATTTTAACTATCTTAATAACTTAAACCAAACTCCAACTTTCTGTAAAGTGAAATGAAAACAATAACTACAGCAACCAAAAGAACTATTTAATAAAATATTTAGCATGCATAATATACATCATTTGTTCAAGTTGGAAAAATCACAAATATTGAAATGGCACTATGAAAATGTTGTTGTGGCTTGCCTTAGTTCAAATGAGGCTTACAAGCCTCCTGGTGATCCTCAAGACAAGTTTCTTCTTCTGAAAATAAATAAAAGTTCAAAAAGAAACTATCAAGATTCATTCAAAAATTCACCAGAAAATCTACACAGCACCAAATGGTTTCATTTTTGGTGTGCTGCAAGATCTCAGGAACACAATGCAAAAAAGAATCAATTCATTTGGACTTATGGTTAAAAAGTTATAGCTGTTTGAAGTTCTCTGGAATTTATTCAAATTTAGAAATTTAGATAAATAGAAAAGAGGGGGTGATGTCGAAGGCGTAAACGCCCAGAGCACCACCACTCATACCGCTTCGCGCGGGAGTGGAGAGGCTGACTAGCGGGCCCCGCTAGTCTGGTGAGACGGAGAGAGAGATGGGCAGAGGCGGCCGCGGCTTCGCTGGAGCGCACGCCGACGGCGCTGCCCCTTGGCTCAAACTAAAAGGATAGATCGACGGAGGGGGTCGAGGCGCACCTACTTGTACCCGTAGGGTGGCTAGAGGTGGACGGACGGCGACGGAATGGAGCTCGGAGGCGGAGGCAGAACAGAGGGCTCACCGGAGTTGAAGAAGACGGCGAGCTACGGCGTCTTCAGGAGCTCCAGCTAGGTGAAGAAGCTTCACCAGAGAGTGGCGGAGGCTCTGGTGAGGTCGCCTTGGATGGAGAGGGCTTGGAGCTACCTCAACGACCCGAGGGGGATCGCCGGTGAGCTCGGGCTCGGGAACGGTGGCCTGAGGCCTGCCCGGCCGGGCCACGGGGTTCTACTCTATCTGGGGTCGTGTGGGAGTGGAGCTGTGTGCTTGGAGAGGCTGGGAAGGGCCTATTTATAGGCGAGCGAGAGGGAGGTATGGTGCTTCGCCGGCGACACCTGGCCGCGCCCGGCGATGAAATGGCGTCAGTGAGAGGGGGAAGAAGAAGACGGAGTCACGCGGGAGCTGTGGCTGCACGGGGACGAGCACAGGGGCGCTGGAGATGGCGACGAGCACAGTGCCCACCGCATTGTGCCTTGCCCGGACCGCGCCCGTGCTCGCTGCGGCGAGCTCCGGCGTCGATGAGCGCCAGGAGTGGACTGTGGAGATGAAGACGACAATGGTGGCGAGGTTTGGCGCACTTGGGCAGGCTCGGAAGCGAGCACGCGCTCTACAGAGCGCTGGCAGCATCCAGAGCGCACCGACTGACTGCCATGGCATGGAGTACACGCGTGGTCACCGCGCGAACTCTGCCTGCAGGATGACTTGGTGCCAAAATTCTTGTCTGGCATGTTGTTCGTGGTAGATAGGTGAGTTACCTATGGTTGGCTTACTTCCAGACGCAGTAGGATGAAAGTAACTAGCCTGGTAAGTTTCTGGATAGAAACTTTGAGAGCTTGCTGGGGTAAAATGGTGAATAGTTGGAGGCTGTGCTTTCGAGGCTAATCATGAGCTACTAAGGTGAATATGCACAAGAAGTTTCAGGAGGATTGGAGCAAGTAAAATGGTAGTTGCTGTAGAAACTACCATTCTGTCCAGAATGGAAAAGATTTTCTGTACCAAAAATATTCCAAAAAGTAGTGCAATATTTTTGCTCAGGAATGTGTCTTAGGGTCCAAAGAATATTTAGGAATTTCCTCATAATTTTATGAGCCAGAAAACTAGGGGTTGCTTTGGAGCACAAAGAATTTAGCTAGGGTTTTGGGGAGTATAATGAATATTTTTCAAATAAGGAAAATATTCCATGAAGTATATTAGAGTGGTCCAAAGGTATATGATATTTTGAGATGGATAGGAGGCACTTGGTGAAAGTCAAAGGTGCCCGAGTGTTTTAAGTCCATATGAAATGATTCAAAAATCACAAGGTTTGAAATAAATTTAAATAAAACTTTGGCAAATAAATAAGGGCAAAAAAATCAGGCTGTCACACTAGCTAGGGGCGTAAAACGATAGCGCTTGTTGGGAGGCAACCCAACTTTATGTTTTTTTTGTTGCTGTTAGGGAATAAATATTGCATCTAGGCTCTGACTAGATGTGTTTTCATGTTTTGTTTAGTGTTTGTGCCAAGTAGAACCTTTGGGAAGACTTGTGTGAAGTTTATGTGATCTTGCTGTGAAAAACAGAATCGTTAGCGCTTGCTAAAGTGGTCTCAGATTTTTACTGGAGCATGCTTTTTAGTTGATTCTTTTTGCAGATGATTGGTAGACATATTCCGCAAATTTACCAATTTAGTTTGAATTTTTTGGAGTTCCAGAAGTAGGCCAAACTTGCAGATTACTACAGACTGTTCTGTTTTTGACAGATTCTGTTTTTCGTGTGTTGTTTGCTTATTTCAATGCATCTATGAGTAGTATTGGAGGATATGAACCATAGAGTAGTTGGAATACAGTAGGTTTAACACCAATATAAACAAAGAATGAATTCATTGCTGCACCTTTGAGTAGTAGTTTGCTTTCTTATACTAACGGAGCTCACGAGAATTTTTGTCTAAGTTTTGTGTTGTGAAGTTTTGAAGTTTTGAGTATTGCTTTGATGGACTATGGAACAAGGAGTAGCAAAGGCCTAAGCTTGGGGATTCCCATGGCACCCCAAGTGAATTCAAGATAATCAAAAGCCTAAGCTTGGGGATGCCCCGGGAAGGCATCCACTCTTTCGTCTTCATCCATCGGTAACTATACTTGGAGCTATATTTTTATTCGCAACATGATATGTATTTTGCTTGGAGCGTCTTGTATAATTTGAGTCTTTGCTTGTTAGTTTGCCACAATCATCCTTGCTGGACACACCTATTTGAGAGAGTTAAATATGGCCTAGAAATTGTTAGAACACTCTATGTGCTTCACTTTTATCTTTTGAGTAGAATAGTTTTTGCTCTAGTGCTTCACTTATATCTTTCAGAGCACGGTGGTGGTAATATTTTGTAGAAATTTTTGAACTCTCATGCTTCACTTATATCTATTTGAGAGTCTATTAAAACAGCATGGTAATGTGTTTATGCTAAAGAAACTAGTCTTCACATGATAAACAGCCAATGTCAATGTAGTAAAAAAAACACATTAAGTACATTGAATATGATGAGATGTTGGATGCTTGATAATTGTTTTGAGCTATGAGGATGGTGATATTAGAGTCATGCTAGTGGATTTATTATGAAATTGAGAAATACTTGTGTTAAGGTTAGTGATTCCCGTATCATGCAAGTATGGTGAACCTCTATGTGACGAAGTTAGAGCATGAGGTATTTGTAAAGTGTCAACCTTTGTGTGGAGGTCGGGGGCGCGAGATGGTTAACTCCTACCAACCTCCCCCCTAGGAGTATGCGTTGATTGCTTTGTTTTGATGACTCGTAGATTTTTTCAATAAGTATATGAGTTCTTATGACTAATGTTGAGTCCATGGATTATACGCACTCTCACCCTTCCACCATTGCTAGCCTCTCTTGTACCGCGCAACTTTTGCCGGTGCCATAAACCCACTATATATCCTTCCTCAAAACAGCGACCATATTGTTCCTCAAAACAGCCACCATACCTACCTATCATGGCATTTCCATAGCCATTCCGAGATATATTCCCATGCAACTTTCCACTGTTCCGTTTATGTGACACGCATCATATTGTCATATTACCATGCATGATCTTGTAGTTGACATCGTATTTGTGGCAAAGCCACCATGCATAACTTTTCATACATGTCACTCTTATTTCATTGCACATATCGGTACACCGCCGAAGGCATTCATATAGAGTCATACTTTGTTGTTGTAGTATCGAGTTGTAATATCAAGTTGTAATGAAAGTGTGATGATCATCATTATTAGAGCATTGTCCCAAGGGAGGAAAGGCTAATCTATAAAGCCCCTTCGCAAAAAAAAGAAGAAAAAAAAGGCCAAAGAAAAAAAGAAAGGCCCAAAAAAGAAAAGAAAAAGAAAAGAAAAAGGGACAATTGCTACTATCTTTTTCCACACTTGTGCTTCAAAGTAGCACCATGTTCTTCATTGTAGAGAGTCTCATGCTTAGTCACTTTCATATACTAGTGGGAATTTTCATTATAGAACTTGGCTTGTATATTCCAACGATGGGCTTCCTCAAATGCCCTAGGTCTTAGTGAGCAAGGAAGTTGGATGCACACCCACTAGTTTCTTTTGTTGAGCTTTCATTCTTATTAGATCTAGTGCATCCGTTGCATGGCAATCCCTACTCACTCACATTGATATCTATTGATGGGCATCTCCATAGCCCGTTGATACGCCTAGTCGATGTGAGACTATCTCCCTCCTTTTTGTCTTCTCCACAACCACCTCTCTATTCCACCCATAGTGCTATGTCCATGGCTCATGCTCATGTATTGCGTGAAAGTTGAAAGGTTTGAAAAGATAGAGCATGAAAACAAGTGCTTGGCTGAAATCGGGGTTGTGCATGATATGAATATTTTGTGTGATAACTAGGGAGCGTAGCCAAAGCTATATGATTTGTAGGGATAACTTTATTTAGCCATAGTATTTTGAGAAGACATGATTGCTTTGTTAGTATACTTGAAGTATTATTGTTTCTTATGTCAATATAGACTTTTATCTTGAATCTTTCAGATCTGAACATTCATGCCACAATTAAGAGAATTACATTGAAAAACTATATTGGTTAGCATTCCACATCAAAAATTCTTTCTTTATCATTTACCTACACGAGGACGAGTGGGAATTAAGCTTGGGGATGCTCGATACGTCTCCAACGTATCTATAAATTTTTATTGTTCCATGCTATTATTTATGAAGTCTTGGATGTTTAATGGGCTTTATCATTCACTTTTATATCATTTTTGGGACTAACCTACTAACCCAAAGGCCTAGTCCAGTTGATGTTTTTTTCCTATTTCAGGGTTTTGCAGAAAAAGAATATCAAACAGAGTCCAAACAGAATGAAATCTTCGCGAGAGATATTTTTGGAGAAAATCACGCACGCGGAACTTGAGAACCACGTCAGGGGACAGAGGGCTGGCCCACGAGGGTGGGGGCGCGCCCCCCTGCCTTGTGGCCCCCTCGAGCGTCCCCCGGTGCCCTCCTTCTTCCTATATAAGTCTACGTACCCCAAAAACTCCGTGAACAGAGAGAAAACCCTAATTCCATCGCCGTGCCTTCTGTTCCCGTGGAGATCCCATCTTGGAGCCTCTTCCGGAGCTCCACCAGAGGGGGATCCATCACGGAGGCCTTCATCATCATCATCATCGCCCTCACCATGAGTTGTGAGTAGTCTACCACAGACCTTCGGGTCCATAGCTAGTATCTAGATGGCTTCTTCTCTCTCTCTCTCTCTCTCTCTGGATCTCAATACAAAGTTCTCCTCGGTCTTCGAGGAGATCTATTCGATGTAATCTCTTTTTGCGGTGTGTTTGTCGAGATCTGATGAATTGTGAGTTTATGATCAAGGTTATCTATGAAAGATATTTGGTTCTTCTCTGAACTTTTTATGTGTGCTCATAATATTCTTGCAAGTCTCTTCGAATTACTGGTTTGGTTTGGCCTACTAGATCTATAGTTCTTGCAATGGGAGAAGTTCTTGGCTTTGGGTTCAATCTTGCGGTGTCCTTTCCCAGTGACAGTAGGGGCAGCAAGGCACGTATTGTATTGTTTCCATCAAGGATAAAAAGATGGGGTTTATATCATATTGCTTGAGTTTATCCCTCTACATCATGTCATCTTGCTTAAGGCGTTACTCTGTTCTTATGAACTCAATACACTAGATGCATGCTGGATAGCGGTCGATTTGTGGAGTAATAGTGGTAGATGCAGGCAGGAGTCGGTCTACTTGTCTCGGACGTGATGCCTATATACAATGATCATGCCTAGATAGTCTCATAATTATTCGCTTTTCAATCAATTGCTCGACAGTAATTTGTTTACCCGCCGTAGAATATCGCTATCATGAGAGAAGCCACTAGAGAAAACTATGGCCCCCGGGTCTATTCTTAACATATCAATCTACATCTACTTTACTTTTACCGCTCTTATTTTCTGTTCTTATAAACTAAAAATACCAAAAATATAAACTATCATCTCTATCAGATCTCACTTTCATAAGTGACCGTAAATGGATTGACAACCCCTTATCACGTTGGCTGCGAAGTTCTTATTTGTTTGTGCAGGTGCAAGGGACTCGTGCGTGGTCTCCTACTGGATTGATACCTTAGTTCTCAAAAACTGAGGGAAATACTTACGCTACTATGTTGCATCTCCCTTTCCTCTTCGAGGGAATACAACGCAAGCTCAAGAGGTAGCAGTCATTGACATGTGGGCCAGACCCCTGTTGGGCCCATATGTTAGTGACCCAATGCACCTGAAGTTAAGTAACTGAAGCAGCGTCCCGGGTGGAGTGGTGGGACCGCCGGAGGGAGAAGGAGAGTCTGGCAGGCATATTGTTTCCACACATGGATAGGAAAAGATTTGGAGAGGAATGGGCTTCCTGCAGGTATGGGGAACGGTGCATATAGTCTCATCTTGCATACCGGGCTAGGTATGGTCTCAAGTCATTAAAAACATACACGCCCCACACATGTTCATATTTCAAGGTGCACTAAATTATTGCAATGGATGGTTAAGGTTGGCCATAATGGTGGTATCTTAGCTAGTACTCCCTCCGATCCTTTATACTCTGCGCATAACTTTTTTCGTTTTTTTAATGCTCTGTGCGATCCCCTTGAGTAGCGCACCTTTCCGAGCTTGCCCCTGCCTTTCCGCTATGCTAGCAATTAATCTCCTTAATTGGCGCAACTTCCTAGTTTGCATGCACAGACATAAGCGGAGGAGAGAGAGATTACATGTGACATGCATGGAGGGATTCGAGGCGACTAGTACTCTAATCCATGCAAAAGCAGGGGCAAACTTGTCCAGAAAATTTTGAACGGGCCTCTCCTTGGTAAGCGAGCTACGAGTTACGCGCAAAGTAAAAAGAAATGGAGGGAGTATCATGCACACGGGAATAGCAAACAAGTCGGCATGGCGTGCGAACAGGCCGAAGTTCGTGGGAGGCGCGACGGTTGACGGAATTAATAGAAGTTACACACAAGCCGGCATGGTGTGCGAACAGGCAGAAGCTATACCATCAGGCCTACGATATGGGTCTAGTAGACATGACATCTAGTGGGTCCCGCATAGTTCTCGAGAACTCTTTGGGGGCTTGCAGCCGTTTATCCACCGGGCAAGCCAGAACCCCACGCCGTTTGCACGCCCTACTCGTCCCTGTCTTCTACTAGTATAGTACCTTACAACAGTTTGCTCCCAGTCGTCCCGTCAATCCTAACCCTCCTCCCAAATCCATGGCGTCCCAAATTTCCATGATCGGCGGTGAGTACAAGGTTAGAACCATCACCGCCGATGAGTTCGACGTCATCTACACCCGTTCTTCCGCAACGGTGAAAGAATGCCTTGCTCGCTTCCAACGCATGTTCGAAAACTCAAATGATGAGTGGGTTGCTGGGCTAGATGTTGAGTACACCACAGTCCTGGGAAGCGAGAAGAAACTAAAGGAGGCAGAGAAGAAGAAGCCCACCGTGATCCAGGTTTGCATGCATGACTTATGCTTGGTATACCACATATGACATGCCGACGTTGAGTGCGAGGAATTTAAGAAGTTACTCAAGGGCGGCCGAGTCAAATTCGTTACTGTAGACTTTAGGAACGACAAGGAAATCATGGGTCGGATAGGCCGCGTTGTAGGCCAGCCCTTCGACCTCCAAAAGGAGTGTCTGGTGTCCTCCTCTCAGCCTTCAGTGCTGACCCTGGCAGCAGCCATGATTGATCGTTCGTACGCTAAACTGAAGAAACCTCACCACGAGTTTCATCATGCATGGGAGTCGAAGACATTAGATGAAGATCACATCATGTACGCAACAATGGATGCCTACCTTTGTTTAAATATCTACAAGGGTTGGATGAAGAAGCAGAGCCTAGTGTCTGGTTCAAGCAAAGAAGCGTCGGCGAAGAGGAAGAGGAAGAGGGACGAGGACGAACTCGAGGACGTGGACTCAGACTCCGAGTAGGTGGCAGTGTCGTCGCTCATGTTGGTTCTACTGCGGTGTCAAGCGGACTAGTTGCTTAGTTTATTTTCAAGGGTGTGTTGTGCTGAGGCCCCAACAGAACTATGTTTAAATTCTTTCTCGTTATTTGAACTCTTTAGTACGTACAGTAGTACTAGTACTATGTCTTACTACTGTTCTTCTTGCAGTTGGTACTACTGCTCGTATCTTCGTGTTCCTATTGTAGTTAATACGTTTGTACTAGTAGTATAATTTGGGTCAGTCGATTTGTGAAAGAAGTTCAATGGAGTGAAGGAAGAAGACGGCAGGGTGCCCATGATCTATCTTATGAGTGTTGGGTGTGGAATGCAGTTCGCCGGGAAAAAAGGATCGTGCCTGAGGTTAAACGGATGGCGGGGGTGGGGGAGCATGGCGGTGGCAGGTGGTTCAGGGGAGGGCGCGGCGGCGCCGGCAGGCGGTTAGGCATGTGGCGGGCTGAGAAGATGAACCGTGCATCTATTTCGGAGGTTGAAGAAGCCCTTCTAGCCATCCATATTGCATCAAACGACTCACACGAGTCGACTGACCCAAATTGCTCCTTTAGATTGCAGGATCCACATGGCATTCAAGGTCTCGAAGATAGATTCCGCGTCCACACCTGGTTTGCGGGCTCGACGCGCGCACGACCGGCTTCCGCCGCGACATCCACCATGCGCACGTCCTCCGCGCGGGTGGAGACGACAATGACACGCTAGTTCCTCCTCGTCGGCGTGCTGGAGCACGTGCTCGTCCTCCTCTTCGTACGCTGCGTGCATAGACGCGGCTCCACCAGCTGCTTGCATGCTTGGCAGCGCGGTGGCATCGCGAGAAGGGACTGCGGACGACGTGAGCGGGCGAGCCTTCGGCTTGGCGGCGACACGGCGCTGATGGGCGAGAAATTGTTGGCCGGAGCAGGCGGACGCCGGCATGTGCAATGGCGGCGGCCGCATATTGATGAGTGCGCGTATGGGAGCTTAGTTTAGTTTTATATAGGGTTGGTCAAACTTAAAAGAAAACCATACTAGTACACGTAAACATTAGACTTAGGCAGCGCTTTTATTAGTTACCACAGCCATGATACGGAATCCTGTGCAAGCGCGTGAACCGCAGCCGCGCGGTCGATCCAACGGTGCATCACCGTGTCGCGCTCTAAGGACATCCACCGAAGCTTTTTGTGTGTGTGAAAACAATCCCCGAATATTACTCAACATTTTTTCCGGGAAAAGTTCTTGATGCTACATTATTTCCATATATCTGAATTTAGCTCCAGTTCGTGTTTATTTGGATTTGGACATTTTAGGTGCGCCCTAGTTTTTCTAATACTGATTTTGTGTGTGTGACTGAGAGAGAACGTGTGTATGTGTCTGTATGTGTGTTGTGGCAGAAGGGCAATGTGGAGACGGTGTGCATGTGATAGAGACATAGAGAGGTGTGAATGTGCAAATGATCATGCATGAGTGAGACATAGACAGATGCCGATACGTTGTGTATACATGAGAGAAGGGTCTTCCATTTTACTTGTGTGAGTGTGTGTGAGAGAGAGAGAGAGAGGAGCATCCGTAACACAACGACCATCTCTCTCGATTTGTCCGATCCTTCGCACGATCGCATGTAACACATGCATCAACGCGCACATTTTGACACCCTCACCCGGTCCCTGCCCACCTCAAGGCCCGTACATCGCTCTCTATCTCGCACGCACAATCTCTTCGTGAATACCCTGTTTAGCAAGTAGTTTTCCGTCACATACACACACATTTCTCTCCTTAGGTTTGTTTTCTCTCAATATCTGACACACACACACACATCACACAGCACACACACGCCCCCTCCCCCGGGCACACAATTCATCCCCGTCCAAGGTTATATGGCGACCACTCTCGCTTGTGCTTCTGTGCACCCCAACATGCACAACACCTCAATTTTCAAAGAGGGCTTCGAGGAGATCGAAGACGGCGACCACACTGTGCTAGAGAATGCGGGGCCATTTGGAAGCAGGATGATGTGACGACGGCTGACTGACTCCTCCCCCACCCTCTCTCTCGCATAAAATTACCAATCCCTCTCTCCCCCGCACAAATTTATCAATCCCTCAACCCACAAGATCCTTCCCCTCTCGTCCATGTTTTTCTAGCTCTCTCATCAAACATGTTGTCTCTTGTCCTTCCACGTGTACAGAATCCAGATGCACACGCATCTCACGTATTTTACATGTCTCCATCTTTCTCACATACTGTAACGCCCCGGACACACCCGCCGGTGGTCGTTACTCCTGGCGGGATCTAGACTGGCCTCACATATCAATACTAGTCTTTTCTGCGCACTTTGTCCTCACTCGTGCGCACCCGGGAGCAACTTCCCGGTCGGTCACCAATCCTGAAACTACTCCAAGCTGAGCACGCTTAACTTTGGAGTTCTATCCGAATGGGCTCCCGGAAAAGAAGGAATTCCTTATTGATATGAGTAGTCTATCATCCCTAATAAGCCAGGCCATCACATACACCCTCACTCAGAGGAACCGACGTCCTCGTCGGGCCACAGGAATGTTCCCTCTTGGCACAATTGTCTGTGCTTCCAGGAGAGCACATGTGCCATGCCGTGTGCCACGACGGGTCACAAACGTCATGCACAACATGACTGCAAACTGTCTGCAAACATCCGTGTAACCGCGAGGGTCGGCTCTGATACCAACTTGTAATGCCCAAGATGGGACTATATCTCCTACATGTCGAGGCACGACTTAGAGACATAACCCCATGCTGCAATGATCGCAAGTCTGGTATCTTTGCACAACTCATGTAAAAGATGGGGATGGAAAACATAAAATAGTTGGCTTACACTCGCCACGTCACACAAATTCATTACATATTCAAATCATCATTCAATAAAACATCACAGCCCTCTAAGGGTAAAATCCAAATGACAAGATACCAAACATAATTTAAAAACAACAGGTCGGATCGAATCCTAGTAGAAATCTCCACTACTGATCATCAGGATAACGAACATAGTATCGACTACGCTCCTCGTCGTACTCCCAGTCTAGCTCGGTGCCATCACCTGGATAGCTCACCATTGGACCTGCATCTGGTGTGGTGAAGTAACTGTGAGCCACAGAGGACTCAGCAATCCCGTTCCCGGGTAACAAGACTATTCAAGCCTTGGGAGAGGATAAGGCTGAAGAAAAGAGTAAGAGTATGCAGCAGCAACTAGCACTAGCTTACGCAAAAGAGAGCGAGAAGAGAAGGCGCCACGGTCGAGAGATGATCACTAAGTGATCCTAGCTAAAGCTCAACAAACATAACCCCACCGTGTTCAACTCCCGAATCCCTATTCGGAAATTGACAGTCACGGTACACACGCTGGTAGTGTATTAGATCAATGTGTCAAGTTATCTACAACCGGATATTAACAAGCTCCCATCTGCCACATAACCGCGGGCACGGCTTTCGAAAGTTCATAACCCTGCAGCGGTGTTCCAACTTGGCCCATGACAAGCCCACGATCCGCGGAGTCGCAACTCCAAGGTGGGAAGACCCGAGTATTCTCGGAATCCCGTGCTCAAGATACTCCGAACTAAGGTAAGGCTAATCCAGCAAATCCTCTCGGCGTGTCGACACCCTGATGGTAGCCGCGCGTATCTAGTCTCAGGACACGACCGGATAGGTCAGCCTACAGGTATATACCAATCCTCGAGTTCCCTCGGGTGGCCCCGCAGTCTGCCCAGTTTGGACCAACACTCATGTGGAGCACTGGCCCGGGGGTTGTTAATTAAGAACTCGGGTTTGCAAGACCCTATGCAAGTTTTATTAGTTATTAGGCGAATAGTACCAATGTTGGGACTTGCTGGAAAAGACTTAGCACTTAGCGGTTTATCAAGGGGGTCCCATAAACCCCAACCGTGTGAGGAACGCATAATCAAGGAACATAACACCGGTTTATACGGTTCCTAGCGGCATGAGTGGAACAAAACACCAAGCAAAAGGCTTAGCCTTCCACCCTTGCCAATATATAGATGATTTCATTTTAAGCATGTATATAGTGTGATATAACCCAACAAACTTCAACATGAAGCAAGCATCTTCAATCTTCACCTGCAACTAGCAATGCTATAAGAGGGGCTGAGCGAAGCGTACTTAGCCATTCAACGGTTTGCATAGGTAGGGTGGTTAAACATGGTCATGGTTACAAGTAGGAGGCTGACAGGAAAACATGGGCATCGAGGCAAAACTATAGAGCGATACTCTAGCAATAGGCAAAGATAGTAATGTTATCGGGGGTCGGTCATCTTGCCTGAAGAGTAGTCGTCCGGATCGTAAGAGGGGTCCTCGTGCTCAACCTCGGTAGTAACCTCGTTCTCGTACTCGGTCTCAGCTTCCGGCTCTAAACAATACAATCACACAAGGCACGAATCAACAAGTTCAATGCGCACACAAAAATGATGGATGCATGATGGATGCACTATGAGAGCACACGGAGCACGGAAAATAACATTCAAGCAAAAGCTTCAAAACAATATAACAATAAGATATTATGAATCTACACGGAAAATCAATCAAGTTTCATATAAGACTCGCTGAAAACGGAGCTACGGGCTAAAAGTTATGCCCGAAACAAGAAACATGCGAAAGCTGAAAAAATTACAGCAACATAGCAACTTCGGAGCACTAGATAAATAAGCTACAGCACTCAAACATCATGGCAAAGAGCATGAACATAAACTAGACATATCCTACAGCAAATAAGTCCAAAGGTGCACCCCCCAAAGGAGCCACGGATCAATAGCAACAAGCTTGGACATATTGAACTTGACAACAAAATCCTGACAGCATAATTTTATTGAAACTTTGGAGAAAACGTTAAACATGCTACAGCCACTCAAATAAGCATGTGAGAGCATGAATGGATAGTCAACAATATATACTACAAGGAACCATCAAGAGTCACTCCAAAACTATCATGGTTTGTCCTAGAACAGCAAGCAAACATGGCATCGGAACATTACAGATTCCAGACTTAGTGAAAATCCACTAAGTGTTAAAACAGCAGTTTCATCATGGCATCTTTGAGAGCAAGTTTTAGTCACCTCAAAACTAAACATGGCAAGTGGTAAGCACCACATCAAAGTACACATGAAGGTGATTCTGAAACATACAAGCATGCATCATGGAGATAAACACAACGATAGCAATGAGCTCAACAAGATGGCATCTCATAACAAGTTAAACAACTAAATAGCCACATAGCACTTTGCAACGAAGATAAACATGGCAAGATTAAATCTATCATGCAACCTAACACAAACAACATGTAGAGCATGGCAAGACGAACACGTGGACATGTCATTTGCATCATTCGGATAAACGTGCTAAAAGATATCACTATGCAAAGATGGCATAAAAACAACACATAGCAGCAGTTTATAACGGGATGCACCCTTGCAATAGAAAAATAAGCATCTAGATGATCTCAAACATGCATGGCACAAAGGAATGAAACGTAGTGCTAATCACCACGAACGTCTGGACATGTCATTTGCGCAAAACGAAGCTCCACACAAAAAGATATCCATGATACAAGATAGCATCAACACACAAAGATCACAGGGACTTAGTGGGAAAAAGGGGGCAACCTCACAGATCTGCAGCAAACGGTCTCGGGCCCGCGGCGGATCTGATGCGGCCCGCGGCGAAGTGGAGTGGAGGCGGCCCGGAGGAGCGGCGCTGGGCCTGGCGAGGCGATGGCTGCCACGGCCCAGGCGAGCGATGCGGCGGCTGATGGCCTCGGTGGCGCTGGCGAACGGAGGGGAGATGGGCCTCCGGCTCAGGCCTCGATCTGGCTGATGGAGCAAAGGCGGGACGGGCCGGCCCAGCGAGGAGCGCTGGCGGCTGAGGAGACGAGCGAGGCGGCCTGTGAGCGGGAGCCCAGTCGGAGAGGCGGTCGCCTGGTGGAGCCGGCGAGGCGACGCGGCTGGACGGGCCCTGGGCCTGGGGATCGGTAGGGTTCGGATGGGCCGCTGGATCTGGCCCGGCGGGGAGGCTGCGCCTCGATCTGGCGCTCCAGATCGGATCGAGGAGGGTCGCGGCGGCTGACTCCCAGGCGCGACGGCACCTCGATGGCGGGGCAGAGCGAGGGGAGACCGGCGAGGGGGCTTGGGGCGGTGGCGAAGGGAGCTCCGGCCGGTGCCTGGCCGGCGGCCCGACGGCGGAGGAGGGCGGCGCCGGCCGGTGGTGAGGTGAGGGGGGTGGAGAGGAGGCTCCGGTGGAGAGGAGAGAGGAAGGAGAGGTGTATTCCGGCGAGGTGGTGGTGCTCCGGCGAATCTCCGGCGGGATTCCGGCGGAACTCCGGCGAGGTGGCTGGAGGTGGAAGAGAAGTGGCTAGGGGAGCTAGGGTTTCCTTAATTTGGGGCAAAATTTGGGGGAGTGGACAAATATATAGGCACAAGTAGCTAGGGTTGTCCAAATGGAGTGCGGTTTTCAGCCACACGATCAGGATTGGATGGCCTAGATGATAGAAGTGGCTAGGAGTGGTTGGTGGGCTGTTGGAGGGGTGTCTTGGGCCTCAAAGTGGAGGCACTTTGAGCCCACGAGAATAACTGTTGGGGAAGCAAACGGACTCGAAACGCGACGAGATTTGACAGGCGGGTTACACACACCAACAACAACACACGATTAGTCTCGCGACAAACCGGTAACGTTACACGGCCAAACACCAAAGTAGGCCTACGGGACGCCACGGACACGTGAGGGAGCTCCGGAACGCGAAACGGACAACGGGAAGGAACGCGTGGAACCGGATGCAAACGACAACACAAATGCAATGCGATGCACATGACTACATGACATGAATGAATGCCACACACTCACACAACAAAACGACGAAAACCCGAAAGACAAAGAACCCGGAATGGAATAGATGAGCCGGAGATATATTATATGCCCAAAAGGGAAAGTATTACATCTGGGGCATTACAAACTCTCCTCTACTACAAAAAGATCTCGTCCCGAGATCTAGGACTGGAAAAAGGAAGGATACTCGGAACGAAGATGATCTTCTCGTTCCCACGTAGCTTCTCGGTCGGTATGATGTGACCACTTGACTTTCAAGAATTTGATGGACTTGTTGCGGGTCTTGCGTTCGGTCTCTTCGAGAATAGCAACGGGATGCTCTCTGTAGGACAAATCTTGTTGAAGATCAATCTCTTCAAACGGAATCATGCGTTCAGGTGCCTTGAAGCATTTGCGGAGTTGAGATACATGGAACACATCATGAACATTGGCGAAGTTGGAAGGGAGCTCAAGTTGATAGGCTAGGTCGCCTCTTTTGCCAAGGATCTTGAAAGGCCCGACGTATCTAGGAGCAAGCTTTCCTTTGATACCGAATCTTTGGGTGCCTTTCATTGGAGAAACACGGAGATAGACATGATCACCAATGTTGAAGGCCAAATCACGATGCTTGCCGTCATAGTAGCTCTTCTGACGCGACTGAGCGGCCTTGAGATTCTCACGTATGAATTTGCACATTTCTTCGGCTTCGGAGATCAAGTCATTGCCAAGAAGTTGACGTTCGCCTGTTTCAGACCAGTTGAGAGGCGTACGACACTTTCTGCCATAGAGGATTTCAAACGGAGCTTTGCCTGCACTTGCTTGAAAGCTGTTGTTGTAAGAGAACTCGGCAAATGGAAGGCAGTCTTCCCTTTTCATGCCAAAAGATATGACACAGGCTCTGAGCATGTCTTCTAGAATCTAATTCACTCGCTCGACTTGACCACTAGTCTGAGGGTGAAAAGCAGTGCTGAACCTGATCTTAGTGCCCATGGCGGACTGAAAGGAGTCCCAGAACTTTGAAGTGAACAAACTTCCACGGTCTGAGGAGATGACTTGAGGAATGCCATGTAAGGACACAATTCTGGAAGTGTACAACTCTGCCAATTGAGCTGCATTGATGAATTCTTTGACTGGAAGGAAGTGAGCGACTTTGGTAAGCTTGTCAATCACCACGAAGATGGAATCATTCCCTCTCTTGGACTTAGGAAAGCCAGTGACGAAGTCCATTTCAATGTGGTCGAACTTCCACTCGGTAATAGGAAGAGGTTGGAGAAGACCAGCTGGACGTTGATGTTCTGCTTTCACTCTTCTGCAAACATCACATTCATTCACGAATTGGGCAATCTCCCTTTTCATGCGTGTCCACCAGTAAGATTGCTTGAGATCTTGATACATCTTGGAGCTACCAGGATGAATGGAAAGGAGAGAATCATGTTCTTCTTCCATTATGAGCTTCCTGAGATCACCTTTAGGAACAACGAGTCTGTCCTCGAAGAACAACGAGTTTCGGTTCATATGAGTATACAGTCATGTCCTTTGGTCTCGCTAATGCTCCTCCTACCTTCTCGAGGATGATGCACTACATCTTCAACCCCTATACTGGCGAGTTTGTGCTTGTGTATCTGGATGATATTCTGGTGTTTTCCAAGAATGAAGAAGATCATGAAAAGCACTTACGTCTGGTTCTTGATCAACTCCGTGAGCATAAGTTCTATGCCAAGTTCTCTAAGTGCGAGTTTTGGCTCGATAAGGTTTTGTACCTGGGCCATATCATCTCACCTGACGGCATTGCGGTAAATCCCGAGAAAGTTGAAGCAATTGTCAACTGGGAAGCTCCTCAGAACGTCAAGCAACTTCGAAGTTTTCTGGGTCTTGCCAGCTATTGCAGAAGGTTCGTTGAGAACTTCTCCAAGATTGCCAAGCCTCTTTCCAACTTGCTTCAGAAGAATGTCAAATACTTTTGGTCTCCAGAGTGTGAAGTGGCATTCAGAACTCTCAAAGAAAAGCTCGTCTCTGCTCCAGTTCTTACTCCTCCAGATGAGTCCAAGCCCTATGAAGTATTCTGTGATGCTTCTCTTCAAGGTCTTGGTGGTGTGCTTATGCAAGATAAGATAATTGTGGCATACACTTCTCGTCAGCTCAAGCCAAGTGAGAAGAACTATCCCACACATGATCTCGAGCTAGCAGCTGTGGTACATGCTTTGATTACGTGGAGACATCTGTTGTTGGGCAGAAAAGTCGACATCTTCACTGATCACAAGAGCTTGAAATACATCTTCACGCAGCCGAATCTGAACCTCCGCCAGACTCGTTGGGTTGAAATGATCCAAGAGTATGATCCCAGCATTGAATACACTCCTGGCAAGGCGAATGTGATTGCAGATGCTTTGAGCAGAAAGGCATATTGCAACAGCCTTCTTATCAAGCCGTTCCAGCCTGAGCTTTGTGAAGCATTCAGGAAGCTCAACCTCCAAGTTGTTCCGCAGGGTTTTCTTGCAATCTTCAAATTGCTCCTACCTTGGAAGATCAGGTCCGTGAGGCCCGACTCAGTGATGCCATGGTGCAGAAGGTGAAACATGGTATTGCAAAGGGCACTCCTAAATACAAGTGCTTTCGTGTTGATGAGAGAGATACCTTGTTCTTCGAGGACAGACTCGTTGTTCCTAAAGCAAATGTTCATGATGTGTTCCATGTATCTCAACTCCTCAAATGCTTCAAGGCACCTGAACGCATGATTCCGTTTGAAGAGATTGATCTTCAACAAGATTTGTCCTACAGAGAGCATCCCGTTGCTATTCTCGAAGAGACCGAACGCAAGACTCGCAACAAGTCCATCAAATTCTTGAAAGTCAAGTGGTCACATCATACCAACCGAGAAGCTACGTGGGAATGAGAAGATCATCTTCGTTCCGAGTACCCTTCCTTTTTCCAGTACTAGATCTCGGGACGAGATCTTTTTGTAGTAGAGGAGAGTTTGTAATGCCCCGGATGTAATACTTTCCCTTTTGGGCATATAATATATCTCCGGCTTCATCTATTCCATTCCGGGTTCTTTGTCTTTCGGGTTTTCGTCGTTTTGTTGTGTGCGTGTGTGGCATTCATTCATGTCATGTAGTCATGTGCATCGCATTACATTTGTGTTGTCGTTTGCATCCGGTTCCACGCGTTCCTTCCCGTTGTCCGTTTCGTGTTCCGGAGCTCCCTCACGTGTCCGTGGCGTCCCGTAGGCCTACTTTGGTGTTTGGCCGTGTAACGTTACCGGTTTGGCGCGAGACTTGTCGTGTGTTGTTGTTTTGGTGTGTGTAACCCGCCTGTCAAATCTCGTCGCGTTTCGCGTCCGTTTGCTTCCCCAACAGTTATTCTCATGGGCTCAAAGTGCCTCCACTTTGAGGCCCAAGACACCCCTCCAACAGCCCACCAACCACTCCTAGCCACTTCTATCATCTAGGCCATCCAATCCTGATCGTGTGGCAGAAAACCGCACTCCATTTGGACAACCCTAGCTACTTGTGCCTATATATTTGTCCACTCCCCCAAATTTTGCCCCAAATTAAGGAAACCCTAGCTCCCCTAGCCACTTCTCTTCCACCTCCAGCCACCTCGCCGGAGTTCCGCCGGAATCCCGCCGGAGATTCGCCGGAGCACCACCACCTCGCCGAAATACACCTCTCCTTCCTCTCTCCTCTCCACCGGAGCCTCCTCTCCACCCCCCTCACCTCACCACCGGCCGGCGCCGCCCTCCTCCGCCGTCGGGCCGCCGGCCAGGCACCGGCCGGAGCTCCCTTCGCCACCGCCCCAAGCCCCCTCGCCGGTCTCCCCTCGCTCTGCCTCGCCATCGAGGTGCCGTCGCGCCTGGGAGTCAGCCGCCGCGACCCTCCTCGATCCGATCTGGAGCGCCAGATCGAGGCGCAGCCTCCCCGCCGGGCCAGATCCAGCGGCCCAGCCAAACCCTAGAGATCCCCAGGCCCAGGGCCCGTCCAGCCGCGTCGCCTCGCCGGCTCCACCAGGCGACCGCCTCTCCGACTGGGATCCCGCTCGCAGGCCGCCTCGGTCGTCTCCTCAGCCGCCAGCGCTCCTCGCTGGGCCGGCCCGTCCTGCCTTCGCTCCATCGGCCAGATCGAGGCCCGAGCCGGAGGCCCATCTCCCCTCCGTTCGCCAGCGCCACCGAGGCCATCAGTCGCCGCATCGCTCGCCTGGGTCGTGGCAGCCATCGCCTCGCCAGGCCCAGCGCCGCTCCTCCGGGCCGCCTCCACTCCACTTCGCCGCGGGCCGCATCAGATCCACCGCGGGCCCGAGCCCGTTTTGCTGCAGATCTGTGAGGTTGCCCCCTTTTTCCCACTAAGTCCCTGTGATCTTTGTGTGTTGATGCTATCTTGTATCATGGATATCTGTTTGTGTGGAGCTTCGTTTTGCGCAAATGACATGTCCAGACGTTCGTGGTGATTAGCACTACGTTTCATTCCTTTGTGCCATGCATGTTTGAGATCATCTAGATGCTTATTTTTCTGTTGCAAGAGTGCATCCCGTTATAAACTGCTGCTATGTGTTGTTTTTATGCCATCTTTGCATAGTGATATATTTTAGCTCGTTTATCCGAATGATGCAAATGACATGTCCACGTGTTCGTCTTGCCATGCTCTACATGTTGTTTGTGTTCGGTTGCATGATAGATTTAATCTTGCCATGTTTATCTTCGTTGCAAAGTGCTATGTGGCTGTTTAGTTGTTTAACTTGTTATGAGATGCCATCTTGTTGAGCTCATTGCTATCGTTGTGTTTATCTCCATGATGCATGCTTGTATGTTTCGGAATCACCTTCATGTGTACTTTGATGTGGTGCTTACCACTTGCCATGTTTAGTTTTGAGGTGACTAAAACTTGCTCTCAAAGATGCCATGATGAAACTGCTGTTTTAACACTTAGTGGATTTTCACTAAGTCTGGAATCTGTAATGTTCCGATGCTATGTTTGCTTGCTGTTCTAGGACAAACCATGATAGTTTTGGAGTGACTCTTGATGGTTCCTTGTAGTATATATTGTTGACTATCCATTCATGCTCTCACATGCTTATTTGAGTGGCTGTAGCATGTTTAACTTTTTCTCCAAAGTTTCAATAAAATTATGCTGTCAGGATTTTGTTGTCAAGTTCAATATGTCCAAGCTTGTTGCTATTGATCCGTGGCTCCTTTGGGGGTGCACCTTTGGACTTATTTGCTGTAGGATATGTCTAGTTTATGTTCATGCTCTTTGCCATGATGTTTGAGTGCTGTAGCTTATTTATCTAGTGCTCCGAAGTTGCTATGTTGCTGTAATTTTTTCAGCTTTCGCATGTTTCTTGTTTCGGGCATAACTATTAGCCCGTAGCTCCGTTTTCAGCGAGTCTTATATGAAACTTGATTGATTTTCCGTGTAGATTCATAATATCCTATTGTTATCTTGTTTTGAAGCTTTTGCTTGAATGTTATTTTCCGTGCTCCGTGTGCTCTCATAGTGCATCCATCATGCATCCATCATTTTTGTGTGCGCATTGCATCTTGTTGATTCATGCCTTGTGTGATTGTATTGTTTAGAGCCGGAAGCTGAGACCGAGTACGAGAACGAGGTTACTACCGAGGTTGAGCACGAGGACCCCTCTTACGATCCGAACGACTACTCTTCAGGCAAGATGACCGAACCCCGATAACATTACTATCTTTGCCTATTGCTAGAGTATCGCTCTATAGTTTTGCCTCGATGCCCATGTTTTCCTGTCAGCCTCCTACTTGTAACCATGACCATGTTTAACCACCCTACCTATGCAAACCGTTGAATGGCTAAGTACGCTTCGCTCAGCCCCTCTTATAGCATTGCTAGTTGCAGGTGAAGATTGAAGATGCTTGCTTCATGTTGAAGTTTGTTGGGTTATATCACACTATATGCATGCTTAAAATGAAATCATCTATATATTGGCAAGGGTGGAAGGCTAAGCCTTTTGCTTGGTGTTTTGTTCCACTCATGCCGCTAGGAACCGTATAAACCGGTGTTATGTTCCTTGATTATGCGTTCCTCACACGGTTGGGGTGTATGGGACCCCCTTGATAAACCGCTAAGTGCTAAGTCTTTTCCAGCAAGTCCCAACATTGGTACTATTCGCCTAATAACTAATAAAACTTGCATAGGGTCTTGCAAACCCAAGTTCTTAATTAACAACCCCCGGGCCAGTGCTCCACATGAGTGTTGGTCCAAACTGGGCAGACTGCGGGGCCACCCGAGGGAACTCGAGGATTGGTATATACCTGTAGGCTGACCTATCCGGTCGTGTCCTGAGACTAGATACGCGCGGCTACCATCAGGGTGTCGACACGCCGGGAGGATTTGCTGGATTAGCCTTACCTTAGTTCGGAGTATCTTGAGCACGGGATTCCGAGAATACTCGGGTCTTCCCACCTTGGAGTTGCGACTCCGCGGATCGTGGGCTTGTCATGGGCCAAGTTGGAACACCCCTGCAGGGTTATGAACTTTCGAAAGTCGTGCCCGTGGTTATGTGGCAGATGGGAGCTTGTTAATATCCGGTTGTAGATAACTTGACACATTGATCTAATACACTACCAGCGTGTGTACCGTGATTGTCAATTTCCGAATAGGGATTCGGGAGTTGAACACGGTGGGGTTATGTTTGTTGAGCTTTAGCTAGGATCACTTAGTGATCATCTCTTGACCGTGGCGCCTTCTCTTCTCGTTCTCTTTTGTGTAAGCTAGTGCTAGTTGCTGCTGCAGACTCTTACTCTTTTCTTCAGCCTTATCCTCTCCCAAGGCTTGAATAGTCTTGTTACCCGGGAACGGGATTGCTGAGTCCTCTGTGGCTCACAGTTACTTCACCACACCAGATGCAGGTCCGATGGTGAGCTATCCAGGTGATGGCACCGAGCTAGACTGGGAGTACGACGAGGAGCGTAGTCGATACTATGTTCGTTATCCTGATGATCAGTAGTGGAGACTTCTACTAGGATTCGATCCGACCTGTGGTTTTTAATTATGTTTGGTATCTTGTCATTTGGATTTTACCCTTAGAGGGTTGTGATGTTTTATTGAATGATGATTTGAATATGTAATGAATTTGTGTGACGTGGCGAGTGTAAGCCAACTATTTTATGTTTTCCATCCCCATCTTTTACATGAGTTGTGCAAAGATACCAGACTTGCGATCATTCCAGCATGGAGTTATGTCTCTAAGTCGTGCCTCGACATGTAGGAGATATAGTCTCATCCTGGCATTACACATACCTAACTTCTTCCTCTCTCTTTCTCTCTCTATCTCCCTCTCCCTGTTTCGTTAGGTTTGTCTCCTACTCTCTTGTCCACATACATACAATCTTTCCCGCCCTATCTACTCCATCTTTGCAAGCTCTCTCTGCATGTTTCATTCACACATTGGGATATGTTCAAAATGTTGCTTTTATAATGGCTGATGTAGAGTTATTGTTGGTTTTGTTGCATCCTACAAAGTAATAACTATGAAATGCATTTTGATTGTCATTTGACTGGGATTATGCGAGTTTGAGCATGTTGTGAAGTAGTATAGACCTCGTATACATCTTGGAATTCGACAATGATTGTAACTATTGAATTGTATAGACCATTACATTCGAAATCGGTAGCCTAATATATTTATTTCACAATTTCAACAAATGATTAATTCACTACATACTAGGAAAACAAATGTGTACACACTCCGTTTTTATTTATGTGTGCGTGTTAGCATTGGTCAAAGTCAAGTTTTGTAAACTCTCAGAAAGTTTATAACAAAAAATATTAACATATACAATAACAAATAAATACCACTAGATTCATTATTGAATGTACTTTCACATCATACATATCTATTATGGTAAATGTTTATATTTTTCTATAAACTTGGTCAAACTTTAGGAAGTTTGACTTCGGTCAAACCTAATATGCAGCGGTTACTAGTACTACTCACTAGTTGCTTAGCCGAATCACCCAACATGCCACACGGGGAGTTCAGTGTCACAAAATTTTCAGATCGGCGGGAAAATCTCCCGCAACCCTGATTCAAGCAGTGGGAAGTTACCATCATAGCCTTCGGAACAAGACGACAAATGACGGTTGGTAGGGGCTGTTTTCGTAACTTCAGGTTCACCCTACCCAACCAACCCCACCCCGGCACCCACAGTAGTACACCTGAATACTCCCCATTTTCTATCCCCACCGCAAAATAGACTTCTCCACGGCACCGCAGCCTTCATGCTCCTCTCCTTCTACATCGGCGCACTCGTCCACCGCAGCGCATCTGCCTCATCGACGACCTCGTATGCCGCACTGGAGCCGGTCCACCGTCGTCGACGTACACAGAGCCTCTTCTCGGGCACCATCTTCGACGATCTCGGATCTGCTTCCCGGAAGCCGACGCCAAGCGTAGAAGCACCACCGTCGTGGACAATGAACTGACTCCCATTGCCGACCATGACTCACAGAGGCCGCCGCGACCATCGTTCTCCTCCTCGATTGGTAATGTGTGTATTGAATCACTTAGCACTACATGTGCAGTTCCAATTTTGTTCATACCTACCCTTCAAATTTCCTGGGTGCTATTGTTCCCATAAAAGTAATTGGTTATAGCCTTCATCGTCCAACATAATATCAGCTTGTAATTATGCGTCGCTCCTGTATCGCGTTGTGCTTGGGTAGGTATTTCATCTGCAACCAGTAGTGTGGCAAATGATGGATAGTTTTTTAGAAGTAGCAAGATGCCCATGTGTTGCACGCATCAAGATGCATTTGTATGAGTAGTTTATCTTGTGGGAGAAAAGGATGAACGAGGGAAAGCCTTATTTTCAAATGCGGAGAGGGGTGTGGGTATCTTTTTGCATAATTGCCATAGTTTCCTTCCTATCCGTCGGATATAAATCGGATGGCCTATATTGCAGGATGGCAGGAACACCATCATCACCAACTCTGTTTTTTAGAAGATTAGGGGAAAAGTAGATAGAAAATATAGAGAGTAGAGTAGTAGAGATAAATATTAAATATAAAATAAATATAACATTAGAGAAGAGAGTAGAGATAGCAGAGACGTCGGGAAAGGATTGCGTGCAGGGGGGGAAAAGCGGCCGGGCGTGCGCTAGTTTTGGCGCGCGGCGTCCGGCGCGCTTTATAAAATCCAACGCCCTCCAACCGCTCTGTGCCTTGACACTGCTCTCTCCCCGCTCCGTGCCTCGCCACCGCTCTCTCCCCGCTCTTTCTCGCCTCGCCGCCGCGTCGCCGGGAAACTTGGGGATACCGCGGCATCCTCGCACGCCCCTCTGGCGGCTTCTCCGCCGAGATCCGGTTCCGCGAGATGCGCCTCGTCCTCGGAAATTTCGTCACCGCCAACGAGGCCGCCCGCGCGTACGATGCGACGGCGTGGCGCCTCCGGTGGCCTCATAGAACATTGAACTTCCCCAACGTTCCCGCATGGGAGCGGGCACTGGAGCTCGCGCCTCTGCCGCGGCTTATCACCGACGAGGATCGTCGCGACCACCGGAGGCGGGAGCATCATCTCGGCATCACCGAGATAGACGAGGAAGCCATGGCGCTGTGGCGCCAACGTTTCCCGCAGGACATCATCAACGAGCGCGAGTTCTACGAGCAAAGGAGGGCGGAGAGGGATAAGAGGAGGGCGGAGCGAGCCGCCTATCACGAGGACAAGCGTAGGCGAAAAGCGGACGCTCAATTCAACATGAGGCTAAGAGCAGCGTCGCCCTAGGAATCCGACGACGATCGATATCTTCAGGCCTACAGTCAGATGCCGGAGGAGGACATCACAGAGGAGGAGTCGGACGACGAGGAGTGGTTGAATAATCTACTTTTATCTATCTATGCTGAGACCTATCCTCTACTCTCTATCTCTACTTCTCGATGTCAGCACTGTAAACGCTTTTTTAAAGCGCCGTGCGTTGCGATTCTGTTGGAGATGCTCTAACATGACAGACGAGTGCTTTAATGTTGCCCACAAGATGCGTGAGTATTACCAGTAGTATATTTTTCTTGCCATGTTGAGATTTTAAAACCACGAGTGCGAACATATAGATGAGCAATGAAGAGCAAACACGGGATATTGGGGACATCTTCAAGGAGCGTGGCAAGTTAAAGAGGAGTTGCACCGAACCTATAAAATGAGCTTTGGTAAATAACACCCTTTCAATTACTTTTGTTTAGCCTCATGTTTTTCGATGTGTATATGTTGTAGTTTATGTTTCTCTTAAGCCTCGTGTTCTTCGATGTGTCATAAGAAGAGTCTTAATCGTCCTAATGCTTTCGTTTTTAGCTTGATGTAGGAAGTGGGTGTTCTCACCTTGTAGTCTGTTTTTATTTTTATTTTTCCTTTTGAATTATCTGGCTTCTACTAAATGGATCTGGGTTTCTCTCAGTAATTATCTAAAAAAGAAGTAGCTTCATGTCAGGATGCAGTTCCTACGAGGAGGGAAGTATGGTCAACCTCGAGATCATGTTTCCAGAATGAGGCTGGATTACACACAGGGTGCCAGTTCCCTAATGATGTTGAATTAGACACAAGGTGCAAATTCCCAGATGATGCTGGATTACACACAAGCCAGGTGGAGTCATCGCTGTTCATGTCCTCGTGGCTCTAGTAAAGGCTGAAAGAAAGCGTGCAACAGCCCTTGAGAATGTAGCTGAGTTCCCGAAAAAGCGAAAAGAGCAATCAGATACTCTCTTCACCCATGCCAAAAAAGAGATGGAAGAAGCCAAAAATAAGCTAGCAGAGGCAGAGCAGGCTAGGCGTCTCCTGCTATATAAAATTGTTGTCAATACAAAATTTCCTTCATAGTAGCTAGGTTCAAATGTTTATCCAGTTAGCATGCATGTTATGATGTCTGTGCATGTACTGATGTGGCACAAAATATATTTTTTCGGGTCATGTAATAAGAGCAATTACTTTCCAAACAATAACAGACGAAGCATTGGACATGGTATAGTTCACGCGCAAGCCCGACATTCCAAGTTCAACTTCCACATCAAACTCATGTTCACATATATCTCCACATTCATACATAATGTCCACAACCATGATTCACTTCAAAGCCAAAAAAATGAGGAGAGTTATGAATAAAGAAAAACCTCTAGTTCCTGCTATCAGTGCGAGCACAACAAGTCAAGACCATGCATAATTAATTATATATTTGTCATTTTTGTGTTCTAAAATGCCGGCTGGCTCGCGGAAGGACGTGTTGCCGGCACACACGCGGATTCAATGAAGGCAGGCGGAGCAGTCTAAAGCCGGTTGCATGCGACGAGGAGGCGTGTTCAGCCAGGCCTGCAGCGAGTGGGGCCCTCTTGGCCGGCGCACCAGTTCAATGCCTGCGCTATGAGAGGTCGCGTCCGTGTCAAAGCAATCACTCCCTCCAGTCCTTTTTTGTTTGCATATAACAAAATCTCGTTTTCCATTCACATTTTACAAGTAAAATTCATGGACAGACTTTGACCCAAAATAGGATGGGGACTAGTAAACCAGAACAAAGGTAGTAGTTTTTTTCTAATCAAAGAAGGGTTTCCCCCTTCCGATTTTCATTACTGAAAACCAACATCTAAATCTAAACATAGTATTTGCCCTAGAACTACCAGGTTCAACATCTCGCAAAATAAACCCATACAACCATACGCCAAGGAGGTACGTAGTACTATGAATTCCATTTTCGCTCCATACCAATTGTTCTAAAAACTACTTAGTACTTATAACGCGCCATTGAAAATTGGAACTCTTAACCCCGCTAAAAAATGATATTTTAAACGTGGCTACTCGATCTGTGGCAACTGGCGAGCCACCGCCTCCAAGTCGTTCACCTGTGGTCCCGACCATCAACTCCTACGGATCAAATTATCACGCGAGCTGACTATTCCTACAAAGGTGCGCTCCACCACGTACCCGGTACCCGCGAAATGCAGCAATCGTGCACCTGGGGTTTTAGGGTTTATTTGTTAATGTTGCCTTTACGTAACACTCGTGTGTGCGAGACAGCGAGAAACCGACTACGTGTGTGCGCCTCTTCTCTTCGTATATGTACTCCACCGTTTGTCTGGTGTCCAAAAAATTATACTAATAACTACTAGCAATGTGCCAATGCGTTGCCACACGATCTGAGTAGATTAATACATATTCACCGATTTGATAGAAAAAGTCTAGTTTTGAAATACGTATATCACTAAAAAAATTGTTATGTTTCACTCAAAATATATTCCTTTGGCGGTTTTGATGAGATAAGGGAGGAATGTTGTTGGTTTCAAGATTCAAGAAGTGGTATATGTCTAATTTCTACTCTTACTACAAAGATGCCCGTGCGTTGCACGGAACATCAAGGTCTTGTGGGAGAAAATGATGAACGAGGAAAGGCCTTATCTGCAAATGTGGAGAGGAGTGCGGGTAAATTGCCATAGTTTAGTTCCTATCCGTCAGATATAAATTGTATGGCCTATATTGCAGGATGGCAGGCCCACCATCATCATCAACTCTGTTTTTTTATCACTACTCTTATAAAAAGCATAGTCGGTAATGATTGTGTGCCTGCCATCCTGCAATATAGGCCGTATGATCTATATCTGACGGATAAGAAGGAAACTATGGCAATTTTGCAAAAAGATACCCACACCCCTCTCCACACTTGCAAATAAGGCCTTCACTTGTTCATCCTTTTCTCCCACAAGATAAACTACTCATACAAATGCATCTTGATGTTCTGTGAAACGCATGGGCATCTTGCTAGTTGTTGCAAAAAGCCCATGTGTGTGTGAGAGAGAGGGAGAGAGGAGGAGGACGGAGTGCATGCGTGACAAAGACACAAAGAGTGTGTGTGCCAGAGGTACCACCTTAAAATGAGGCGATAGTGTGTGTGTGTGTGTGTGCACGATCAAGAGGGCATGTCTCAAGAAGGGAAGAAAAATCTACATAGATACAAGGAGCGGGAGAGAGACATGTATGTGATAGTGGAAGCATGAGTGTGCGGGTGTATAAACCTATCTAGAGGCTAGTCGATAAATGTTTGTGAGAGAAATATGAGTCGGGGTGCGAAAGCGAGAGTTTTGTGTGTGAGAGAGAGACGGTAGTCGGGAAGGGGAGTGGAAGCAGGAGTTGTGTGTGTGAGAGAGAGAGAGGGGGGAGTTTGTGTGATCGGTAAACAAATGAATAATGTCAGTCTGGGATGGAGACGAAAAGGAGACCGCAACAAATGTTGTGTCTACAGGACATAGAGAGAGAGAGAGTAATTTTAATGGTATGGTTCATATCTAGAGACATATAGGGTATGTGAGAGAATCCCATAGAGAGAAAGACAAAGTGAAAGACGAGTGGAGACTGTGTGTGTGGCAGTGAAAAAGAAAGCTTAGGTACCTAGTGATACGAGAGAACGGTAGAGACGTGAGAGATAATGAAAACCGTGTAATGTATAATGATAGGGAGAGTGTGACACTTCTCAAGGGAGACGTCAAGAGACCATGTTTGTGAGGATAGGAGAAACATGAAGTGAGCGTGTGGGTGAGCTGGAGAAAAGAGAGTGATAGCTACATGAAGGAGCATGCATGCGAGAGAGATGGGCATGAAAGGAGTGAACATAAAAGGGATTCAAATATTTGAATTCGAGATGATGATACATGTAATCCATACTCGAACCAAAATTGATCAATCAAACATGCATACTCATATGAATTCACGCGCATCTATGTTATTTAATATGTAGATATTACTGATCCATACATTCTAGTAGAACATAATTTGGTTTAATTTTTTGATTTCAACCTTATGATTTTGAGATCATTGTATTTGTAAATCATATTATACATATAAAGGAGCAGAGTTCTTTGTTCTGCTTTTGAAAGTATATATAAAAAATGATGTATACAGAATTTTATTCCAATCGAAAATGGATCCCGCCCGAAAAAAATAGAATACAAACAGGATTCGAATTGAGTTGGCACGGTAAACATGCACTCTGCAAAATTTGAACGAAGCGGGGAAAGTCGCAGTAACCGCCCGAAACCAAAATCTGCGAGATGGAAATTACTAGTGCCTATCCCTGCCACGCAAAGCCTATCTGCTCGATTTCTATAGGTTTCGATAGGAGTAGGTTTGTAATTTCACACAAACGTGACATAACCGCCTCTCACCCGGATTCATACATGGTGGGCGCCAAAACACAGTGTGTCCTCGGCCGAAATCGACTCCCTCCCCGATTCATACACGGTGGGCGCCAAAAACAAACTCTCGTCGGCAAATATTCGGTGTATGCGAGATTACCGTCCTATCCCCAACCGACTAATATTGTTGTGATGTAGGAAATTTGAAACTCGGGCTAAGTTTGTAAATTTCCACGCATTTGAGACAAGCGCGCCCTGCAGACATGGTTCTCCCCTTCCTCTCCACCTCCATTTCCTCATTCGTACTCCGTGGGCGCCAAAACACCCTCTCCACCCCAGCCTTCTCCGTCCGCCACCCCATCCACCGCCGTCCTCCTCCACCATGCTGGAGCTGATACCACGACGCCGCCGTCCATTACAAGAGATCGACCTCTCTCATCCACAGTTTCGGACCGGGATCCTTGCATCCCGTCCTCTCGCTTCATCCCCGTCGTCGTCCACCTTGCCGACGCCGCTCCTACGACCGTCTCGTCCACTGCGCCCCGCTGCCACCGTCTACCCTCCTAGATCTGCTTCCACGCCGCCGACTGCCATCGCTACCGAAGCACCATCAAATTCTCAGCAGATGCATACACGGCGCTGCACCAGAGGCAGTACTCTTTCGTATCTGCTCAACTTATTTATCGCAACAAGAAAATAGATCGCCACTACTTTACTCTGATTTCTTGTCCATCACTTACTTGCTAGTTGAGAGCAAACATTGGTTGCGAAGTTGCCTTTGTCCGGTTTGCACCTTCAGATCCGCCATGGCACGCTCAACACTATACTCCCAATGCTTATGGTTTTCCCCTTTTATATTCCACACTAGTTAAATCACAGTAGACTAAATTTCAAAATTGGGTCGGTCGATTTTTCAGAGCTCGCCGGACTTTGCCGGTGCGAACGAAGGGGCTCGGGTGGGGACTTTGGTTGTGGGGAGCGGTGGTGGGGCCTCGCCGAACGAAGAAAACTCGACGTGGGTGGGGCGGGGGTGGGGGTGGGGGTGGCGGAGGAACACAACCGGTGGGGGCCGGTGGCCCGTGCGGTGTTCTGTATGGGAAGAATCAGAGACGAGGAAGAAGAAGGGTTAGGAGACGTAGGATCTTCATCCAACCGCCTAAATTGGTCGACTGACCCAAATGACAAAAGTCACACGACTTGCATGCAGACATGCCTTTATATTCACTACCATCATCGTAGCTGCTTAGCACTTCTCCTGAATCCATCAAGCTAAACAACGTGCCACTCATAATTCCAAACTTGTTGCTCAAGTACGAATCTGATATGATTCTGATATTACTAAAACAGATAACATTTAATTGGTCAGCTAATGTTCCTACTTTACTTTCGAAAAAGCACGTGCACCACATATACAGAGACAGCAGGGAGTTTCTTTCTTAATGCGCTCCGGTTCATCATGTGTGGGCACTGCGCAACGAACATTTTATTATCCAAAATCTGCTTGCTCTTCTTTAGCAGGTTCCTCTTCCGTTCTTATTTAATAAGTACTCTCTCTGTTCCTAAATACAAGTCCTTGTATAGATTCCACCATGGACTACATATGGAGCAAAATGAGTGAATCCACACTCTAAAATGTATTAGGATACATCTGCATGTGATCCATAGTGGAAATCTCTACCAAGACTTATATTTTGGAACAGAGCGAGTATGATAGTAGTACAGTATGTTCCTTGTAGTGAAGATGAGCAGGGACATTTGCAGTGTAGAGGTCTATACGGTTGGTTGGTATGGACACTTTGAACTCTTCGAGCCTCTTTGATTCGTAAGATTTTGTAAACGTAGGAATAGGATTTGCAGTGGCCTGCCCACTTGAATCCTATAAGAATAGCAAGGAAATGCGGGGAGCGGTGTCGCCTTTGAGAGTTACACTGATATTAACAGTACCGCACCTTCGGTTGAAGAGAGCTGGTATCCGAAGCCTTTCTAGCCGTACGGGCAATACTAGCACATATATTCCAGCAAGTTCCACTTTGCTGATTTTACTTTGATGCTTATGGTTTTCCCGTTATATCTACACTATGATTTCTGTAGCTGCTTTGTGTCGCACTAGCAGCAGTCCACTCTTGAAGCTAAACACCGCAATGACTTACAAAATTGGCACCAAGGCATTGAGCGCCACTCTGGATGCAATGAAACTCATACGCTCCCCACATGTTGACTCTTGTTCAGGATATGATCCTAATGACTCTTGTTCCAAATTGCCACATATAGAGAGACAACAAGGAATTGCAATTCTTTGAGCGCTGTGATTCATCATGACTGGGCAACAAACATTGTATGCAATTAAGCGGAACCTCAAAATATGCTTCCTCTTCTGTTCTTTAACATGTTCCTCTTTTGTTATTTTGTATTTAGTATGTACAGTATGTTCCTTGTCACGAAGGGGAGCAGAGACATCTGCAATCAACATCTGATAGAGCTGGCATGTACTTGATCGATAGGCTTTCAATTACTAGCGGCAATACAACACCGTATTTTCAAGCCAGTTCCACTTTCCCGATTTATATATCGTGGTTATGGTGTACCCCTTTTATGTACACTATGATTTTCCTAGTTGGTGTGTGCTCTTGTTATCATGGTTTGGCAATAAACTCTCTATACAGTATATTTTGAACGTATCATCCGCCAACTATCCTTACTTCTGGAGCCTATTTTTTTGTGTACTTGTGCCAGATTATATAAATACACGCACCATATTACAGCACACATGAGCTCTCTCATCATAATCCAGTGATAGCACACAAGTGTTTACAGGGGCACCCCTATATTAGAATATCCTCTGCATTACAAAGATAATCTCACAACTATTTATGTTTTTATGGTTCTCAGATAATATACGTAATTACAGTGAATATCAGAATCCGTGCATTAGAAGAATATTGTGGAACACTGCAATGACTTACAAAATTGGCACCAAGGCATTGTGTGACATTCTGGATGCAATGAAACTCATACGCTCCCCACCTGTAGATTCTTGTTCAGAATATGATCCTAATGACTATTCTAACCTCGAGGAGTCAAAGGCAGATGGCCTGTCATGTTCACTAATCAAGGTGTCTGCTTTAATTTGGCAAGGTTTTATTGATTGCGCGTATCTTGCATATGTTGTGTTGCATTTCTTCTACTTTGTTGCACCGCCATCTACTTAGTTTACTCATCATATATGTCGAGATGCCATGCTCATCCATTATCAATACATATTCCATCTGTCATCATACCATGTTTTCCACTCAAATGATGTTCTTGTGCATCACACATCAAAAAGGAAGAGGATGATTGCCGAACCTCAAGGAGCACCAGCAAAGTCCTTGAAAAACGTGGTTTTGTCGGAGAAATCAGAAGCACCCCAATTATATTGGTTGTACAACCAGTGACACAAAACGTAGGACCGACTCCAGCAGACTGTACCCATAGTTCACTGGCCACACCACTAGCCCCACCACACAGGACCTGCACTCCAGCAAAAGGTATGCCGATTTCAGTTGCCATAGCACCAGTCGTACCACAGAAAAAGCCCACTCCAGCAATAAGTACAGCAGGTCCATCGGCCAAAGACCTATCCCAACTGCCGAGACGGCCAATGTAACGCCCCGGACACACCCGCCGGTGGTCGTTACTCCTGGCGAGATCTAGACTGGCCCCACAGATCAATACTAGTCTTTTCTGCGCACTTTGTCCTCACTCGTGCGCACCCGAGAGCAACTTCCCGGTCGGTCACCCATCCTGAAACTACTCCAAGCTGAGCACGCTTAACTTTGGAGTTCTATCCGAATGGGCTCCCGGAAAAGAAGGAATTCCTTATTGATATGAGTAGTCTATCATCCCTAATAAGCCAGGCCATCACATACACCCTCACTCAGAGGAACCGACGTCCTCGTCGGGCCACAGGAACGTTCCCTCTTGGCACAACCGTCTATGCTTCCAGGACAGCACATGTGCCATGCCGTGTGCCACGACGGGTCACAAACGTCATGCACAACATGACTGCAAACTGTCCGCAAACATCCGTGTAACCGCGAGGGTCGCCTCTGATACCAACTTGTAAAGCCCCAGACACACCCGCCGGTGGTCGTTACTCCTGGCGAGATCTAGACTGGCCCCACAGATCAATACTAGTCTTTTCTGCGCACTTTGTCCTCACTCGTGCGCACCCGGGAGCAACTTCCCGGTCGGTCACCCATCCTGAAACTACTCCAAGCTGAGCACGCTTAACTTTGGAGTTCTATCCGAATGGGCTCCCGGAAAAGAAGGAATTCCTTATTGATATGAATAGTCTATCATCCCTAATAAGCCAGGCCATCACAGCCAATTCCTCCAGATTGGAACCCCATTCCAGTTATTCCCAATTTAAAAGACAATGATTTCAGTGTTGTTAGGGACTACGTGCATATATTCCCATTGGAAGATTATAGTGAAGACAAACACCATTTTCACATCTTCCTGTCCCACTTACGTGTAAGTGCTATTATTCATGGTGATTATTTTCCTGTTTTCTGCTGATTGAACACATCAATGATTTACATTACATTGTTGTAAGTAGGCGAGGGTCAATCTGCATAGTCATGACGAGCAAAGCTTGCTTGCGCTTTTCAAGGAAGCATTGCAGCAGTATTGGTGTTACGTGAGGAAATCACACTTTGATGGCAAGTCTATAAACGAATTTCTAATGAAGTCTCCTGTGCTAAACTTAGAAGACATTGAATGGAAAAACCTTGTTATGCACAGGTATCGTTCCGAGGATGAGGTAATGTCTATGATATCGCATGACAATTTGAACTTCTACTTTTCCGCATGTGCCTTACGGATCTTTTTTGCAGGAAATCTGCTCGAAAAAGAATTCCGGCTTGAAAAGAACGACATGATATTGCAAATATGCTGCCAGCTGCTTTGCTCTTGTTAGTACTTGTTGTCCTGTATCACTGTACTTGCATACATACCTGGTTCATTATGTGACAGCAGTATGCATGATAGCTTGCTTATCAATTGTTCGCTCCAAATTATCTGATCTGTATGAATGGTTACATTAGTGTAGAATATATTCAATGGCAATAAAGTTTTTTAGCTCTGCATTGTTCTTGTAAGTACCTGATGTGCTTTATCAGTGTACTTATATTGACAGGTAGTTGTTCATGTACCATCACTTTGCAACTTATTTTCATTTGCCCTCCATTTTCTACACATAAGATTTATATTTACTCTTACCATAAGGTTGGATAACACCGATGGTACTGAAGAAGTTTAGCTCTGCATTGCTCTTGGTTGTACCTTTTGCGTGTATCGTTGTACTTACATTTATAGCTACTTGGTTATGTAGCATTACTCTTCATCTTATCTTAAATATTCTCCATTTTTTCTTATATTGTCACATCTATATTTACTCTTAACAAAATGTAGAATAAAGGCAATGCTTATGAAGAAGATTCTGTGGTAAACTTCTTGAATTGCCCCCCATCAGAATGGACAAGGGCTTTATAGAGCCTGCCTTCACCAATAATGTAAGTTTGTCCTTCTCAAGCCTTCAAACTTTGTTGTGTATATTTGGTTAGGCATGACTGCAACAGCTGTTTATTTTTGGTGTTTGCATCAAATTGCATGTTTAAAGTTTATTATGTACTCCAGATCATAAACAAAAGTTTGTCCTTCTCAATTTAAGTTTTCAGTTGTACAACCAAGTTCCTTGTTCATACCATGTAAATTAAACTATACAGAGCAAGTAATCTTATTTTGCCAATCTGAAATGGGATAAATTGACAGCACACTAACCATTGATACCTATGAGTTCTTGATCAGTAATCCAATGGTGTCATGAAGCTGCCAACTCCTTCACAATGTCATTTCCTGCCATGTCTTGACCTGAACAATACCATATTGTGTTAATGTTATTTTAAACTATGTCACTTTATTCGTCAGTAAGAAATGTGATGAATTGTCAGCACTGATACTTATACGTGCAAAACCTGTCATCTGTCTGCTTGTTTATCTTTCACAGTGAGGAGGATATAAGTGTCAAACAAGTGCAGTCTCACCAGCTTGCTCAGCTGCTTGCGTTGTAGCTCCCGAGCAGGGCTAACCTTTCTTGAACTCTATTGAAGTGTTGTCGGTTTTGTATATTATTTTGTCGGCGTGTTTAGTTGCACTGGTGGCGATCTTTGATGCCTAGTGTATGTAATCCGCTGTCTGCTTGTGCTTTATTATCATAGTGGCGAACTTTGATGCCCAGTGGATGTAATATGCCGTAATTTCTTTATTGTATAGTCTAGGTTTTTTTCTTATTCACGATGATGTAGTTATTTTACTGTATATATATCATGTCTTCGTAGTAAACCGGCCAAACCATAAAATTACGGTACATAATCAGGCCATCATGCAAATCACCATGTATGATCCGCATCATGGGCTCCGTCATCTTGGTCCGTTAACAGGCCCAAAATTAAACTGGCCCACTAGTAGATTCGGGCCTTTAATAGGCCGAGTAAACCGTCGGCCCTATTTTCCCAAGAAAACTCAATGGGCCTTTAGGAGGCTGAAAAGTAGGTTGGGCCTGAAAAGTGCCGAACAGCTCACGGGCCGGCAGGAGGCCGAAATAGACCCCGGCCCATGAATGTGCCAATCAAATCACGGGCTTATAACATGCCAAAATTGTCTCGGTCCTTGTTTGGCCCAATCAGATTATCGACTGCGAGCAGGCCGGATGCAAACCGGGTCATAGTTAGGCCCAACTATATGACGGGCTTTTAACAGGCCAAAATTAATATAGGGCCGAAATGTTAAACGGGCCCTTAACAGGCCGAAACTAATATCAGGCTGAATTACTAAGTGGGCCTTTAACAAGTGGGCCCAAAACATAGCCTCCAGTTGACGGGCCGAATCTGATATGGGCCATAATTTAGCCCAAAGCCTCTTAAAGGGCCGGACCTGATCTGGGCCGTAATTTGGCCCAGAACGTGGTAAGCTTTTAACGGGCCGGATCTCATATGGGTCATTATTAGGCCCGGAACGTGGCAGACCATTAATGGACCGGATAAAATATGGGCCGGCATTTGGCCCAAAATATGGTAGCCAGTTAATGGGCCAGCCTACTAGGGTCCTCAAAATCTTGTGGACCTACAGCTGGGTTGGCCCATTAATGTCGGCGAATTCTCATGGGCCTTTAGCTGGGCCGGCCCATTATGGTCCACAAAAATTTTGTGGGCCTTCACCTGGGCCGGCCCATTATGGCCCGCAAAAATCTTGTGGGCCCTTACCTGGGCCGGACCATTATGGCCCACAAAATCTTGTGGGCCTTTAGCTGGGCCGGCCCATTATGGTTCGCAAAATCTTATGGGCCTTTAGTTGGACCTGCCCATTATGGTCCGCAAAATCTTTCGGGCCTTTAGTTGGGCCGGCCCATTTAAACTTTATGGGCCACTTTTGGGTCGGTCCACGTGTCAACATATCATAGTTGCATCTCGGCCATATGGATGAGTGACACTTGTGCCAACGCGGAGCTGACACGTGTTTCCGTCAGCCAATCAGAATTTTACACATGGAAAATCCCCATTGGTCCGGGCTGTTAACGGGTTATCGGATCCAAAACCGAACCCGATAGCTTAACGGCGTTCCGTTACGGTGGATGCCACGTGTCGGTCACCCTTGACAAAAGCACTTATGTGACACGCGATTTATCATCATGGAAGTGGACACTTCCGTGATGAAATTTTGGTAATGTCATGGAACACTTCTACGACAGCACATGTATGACTATCTTGATTCTGTCATAAAATTATCATGGATGTACATGCATGACAGAAAACGTGACCTACTGTGACAAACACGTATCATCACGAAAGTGTATTTTTTTGTAGAGTAGGGGGGCCCTATCCCCCTTCCCCCTATATATAGAGAGGTAGAGAGAGGGCAGGCGCACCCTTACACGCCTTGGCGCTGCCCCTCCTCTCTCGTAGCTCTTCTCCTCATACGCGTAGTGCTTAGCGAAGGTCTGCCACAATTCCTCCACCACCACCGCCACCACGCCGTCGTGCTGCCGGAGGACTCGAGCTACTACTTCACCTTCGCTCGCTGGATCGAGGAGGTGAAGGCGTCATCAAGCCGTATATGTGTTGAACGCGGAGGTGCCGTCCATTCGGCACTAGATCGGAGTTCGCGGGACGGATCGTGATTGGATCGCGAAGATGTACCACTACATCAACCGCGTTCTTTAACGTTTCCGCTTAGCGATCTACAAGGGTACGTAGATCTCATATCTCCTCTCGTAGATGGTCATCTCCTAGATTGGATCTTGGGTGTTTGTAGGAATTTTTTTGTTTTCCATGCAACGTTCCCCAACAGTAGGGCGCGTCCTCCAACCTTGTGGTTGACTCGGGACTCTTCGGGCCCAACTCTTTTGCTTCGGGGGCTTCTTCTGGTCCATAAAAATTCAACGTAAATTTTCAGCACGTTTGGACTCCGTTTGATATTCCTTATCTGCAAAACTCAAAAACAAGGAAAAACATAAACTGGCATTGGCCTATAGGTTAATAGGTTAGTCCCAAAAATCATATAAAATAGCATGTAAATGCATATAAAACATCCAAGATACATAATATAATAGCATGGAACAATCAAAAATTATAGATACATTAGAGACGTATGAGTTATCAAGGTGTAACCATGTAAAGAAAGATATTAGATCAAGTAGGAGTGAAAATGATTATTCAAGATGCCCTACATGAAGATTTGTACCCTGTGTCCAACTATTAGAGAATTAATGTGATTTTTTCTAGCATAGACTCATCCCAATGATATCATTATTGTGGAACGAAACTTAGTTTGTTTATTGTAGTGATTCCACCACCTGGATGAAAAGTTCTAGAGGACTTCACCAATGGTTAAACCAAAAATATTTGGAAAAGTTTTATCTGGGATGTATGTGCTTCTAATGTAGGCTATATATGGTAAGTAGGTGTTGGCCAACATGTGAAATTCTAACAAATATGTGATCCTATAATAGTTATCTTTTGCTGCTTTGTGAAGTTTATGGAACTTACGTTTCTATCTCTTTTGGGTGCGAATTGGTCAAGCATGAAGGTGACTTAGAACAAGATGATTATGATGCTACAGTGATGGGAAATTATTTAAAAGCCTTCATTAACACTCCTCGGCCTATGTTTCATGAAGCTGGACTGAAGACAAGGCGAGCTGCTCATAATTGCTTGGACCCTGAGTTGATATAGCTACTGCTATCAGAGAATGAGCGGAAGCGGAACCTACTCCTCTACACCAACGAGACACGCCTGGCAAGAATATCTACTCCTCTCTTTGTACAATAGTCGTGAGCATACTAATGAAAGGGAGCTATAACAATTTTGTGTGTCTGGTGTCTTTCTTTTCTTGACACCCGACAGGGAAGAAGAGTGTGGAGGGGGGTGTCACATTTTTTTCCTTAATTCAGTAGAGTCATTTACCAACAAATCTTCATAGTCGTGCCTAAGTTTTATTATATTATCAATTTGCTGATATTCACAATGGAGCAGAAGAGATATATGTTCATATTTGTGCATAGAAATCATCCACAATTGATGTGTCGGGCGTTATTAATGAACCGCACTACATAAAAATGACGTGGAAGGACAAAAAATGGCGTGGCGTGTGACAATCGTGCCTTAAATTATAAGGGCGTGTCAATCGTGCCGTAAGTTATATAGTCGTGTGTGTCAACCCAGGGTTGCGAGCACCAAGGCTCGATCCTGGGCGGGCGAGGACGTACCAACTCGTCCTCACCATCCGGGCAATGCCTCGGTTCACGACAACACTACACATACTATATACATATCCTTACGTGCACATCTAACAGCACATATGACCCATCAAACCATAATTTAAGTTTCACTCCACCCTCCCCCAATCGGTGATTTGACGACACGTACAAACAATTGTCTAGCCCGAGGTCTAAATTTTAGAACTTTCTACTAATATTTTATAGCATGCAAAAAATGACACATGTTGATTATTCATAAAAGTGATGTCTTTACAAATTGCGTAAAAGGCACCATTTCACACATCATAAGTGTTTCCCATACTTCACAGATGCTATTAAAAATTCCTATGGATAATAGAAACATATCATCTCCAATCTCATAACACAAATTCCATATAAAGAAACTGAGGCCTTTAATTACATTAAAAAATAATTTAGCCACATGTGTGCATGCTTCGCACCCCTTCGTCTCGTGTGGCACACATGCGATTGGGGTGCTCTACCTTTCCGTCGACACCATTGTCGGTCTGCATCGTCTCTTGTTGCCTTAGGACCATGGAGGCGTGGTGGACCCAGACCCTTGCTAGTGGGAGGCTCCTACACTATTTTAGGTGTTTTTAATGAATTTTATTAGGATTTATTTCATGCTCAGGAAGACGAGGAGATGAGAGCTTCCTGAAGATGGAATAAGGTTCTCCCCACTTAGCCCCATTCCGAGGATGCGTCTAGCGCCGTCAAAGGGCATGTGGGTGTCTCTCCACAGGATCTCACGTGATTCGATCAGTGTTTGTCTTCGGTGAAGTTGTTTAGATTCGGTCTTTGTTTGTTTGTGTTAGTGTGTCTACAAGTTGAAACCTTTCGATTTATGCTCCTTTTTATCGATGACAGTTGTTGTTCTGGTGTGTTGGACATCTGAGGCCTTAGCATAACGAATTCTTGATTGTCTACTATAATAAGGTTGGCCCAACTCTGAGGAGGGAGGGGTGATAACGGTGACGCGTCTTCGACTGTCTCCATTGGTTGTATTCTTCGACTCTCTTTTTGCATTTTAACAATTAGAACTTGATGGCTCGTAGTCATATTAATGTTGGGTTTGGTCTGTTGGTTCACCAATGATATGAGGCAGGTTTGTGATTTTGGACTTTCATGCTTGAAGCACAACACATTTTCATCATCCAAATCAACAGCTGGAACTGTAAGTAATTAGCACATCTAATCTGTACTATTATGGGGAAATTTTCAGTTTCTTTAGTCACACTAAATACTTACCATTTCTTGTTTGTAATCTAAAATTTTATTCCACCAGCCTGAGTGGATGGTACCTAAGGTCTTGCGGAATGAGCAATCAAATGAAAAGTGTGTGATTCTTGATGCCTTTCTTACTCCATCCGTCCGGAAATACTTATCGGAGAAATGAATGTATCTGGACGTATTTTAATTCTAGATACTTCCATTTTTATCCATTTTTGTGACAAGTAATCCCAGACGGAGGGAGTAACTGTTTTCTTCATGTCCTTGCAAGTCTCGTTTACTTATTCATTCAGAATAGTTCATGTGCAAGAGAGATCTTCACATTTGAATTGTTGTGTTTCCATATTTTTTTTCAAGCAGGGAGGGTAAACCTTGCTTTATAAGTTAAGATCATAAACAAAGTAACATTACCCAAGCTTGAAACAGAAAATAACGATAGCTGTCGCTCCGGTGCCGTTTAGCGTTTACAGAGCAGTGCCGAAGAAACCACACCAACATTGACATGAAAATAATAATGGATAACAGATCTAACATCGTATTTTGGTACCAGGTGGCAAACATTTTGGTACCAGGTGGCAAACGTGGTAAGCTATAAAAACACACACTGTATTTTGGTATATGACTATCCTTCAAAGGCATGTTCTCAGTTTTGACTCCTAGAGTTCGGATGGGATAAAATACTGGTCCTATACTTTAGAAGGACCATTAGTCCTTCAGCTTGTTTTGTTCATCTTTTCCTTTTCATTATTCGTCAAGTGGTGTGGCATCTTAGTTAATCTTACTCAACTCTTACTGGAATGCAGGTGCGATGTCTACAGCTTTGACGTCATCTTGTGGGAGCTGGCAACACTAAGAATGCCGTGGGGTGGGATGAACCCGATGCAAGTTGTGGGAGCGATTGGCTTCCAGGACCGAAGGCTTGATATCCCCAAGGATCATATGGGAATGCTGGCAGAAGTAAGTCTCTGAGTTTCCAGAGCACTGTTTTCTCACATTCTTCCTGTTTAGGTCTTGGCAACCTAGAGATACGTCGTTGATGCTACTGTTATTTGATTTATGGATCTCCAGGGATCCGAATCTGCGCCCTTCATTTTTGTGCAGTTAACAACTGCTCTGAAGACGGTCCAAAGGCTTGTCAGCCCCTCTCCTGCGGAGACGCAGAGCCCCCCTGTGCCCCAAGAGATCTGGGTGAACTCCTCTACCCCATGACAGAGCAATTTGTTCGTTGGTGCGGCCTTCAAATGTGAGCGCGTTGTGTATAGTTTGAGCGCCCCAGCCCAGATGTGGTAGACATGTCCTGCTGCCGCGGCAACGCTCCAGTGGCAGCCATAGAGTATATTTACTTATTACAGAGTACCCCATGATGCAACGGGTCGGTAGAAGAGAAGAGACCCGCGTTTCGTTTTTTCGGTTGCGCGCATGACAACCGGGCGCGAGAAGCTAGTGGATCAGTTAAATTAGTACTCCATTTGTCCTAAAATTCTTTTCTTAGATTTGTCTGGATACAGATGTACTCCCTTCGTCGAAAATAAGTGACTCAAAATTGACTAAACTTTACAAAGTTGAGTCATTTTTGAGTCACTTGTTTTGGGACGAAGGAAGTATCTAGTCATGTTCGGGTGTCAGATACGGGAATCTAAGACAATAACTTTAGAATGGAGGTAATATGTATCTATATCTGACTATCTGTCTCTGCTTACTACTAGTGGACCAGTTAAATTAGTCGCACCGTGCTTGTAAAAGATATAGTACACCCGTTATGTTTATGTTGCTGTCTCGGGCTGTCGCCCACCGGCACTGACTGTTATACATCCGTTAACTTGTGCAGTCCTGACTGAATAACAGGAGACACCACCATGCATGTTGGACGAAGCCGTTCGACGTCACCGCCTTGAGCAAAACCATCTTGGCAGCTTAGAGCATCTCCCCCCGTTTGCCCCCCAAGACGCCGAAAAAACGCGTCTTGGGGGCAAGCCGGCGTTTTTTCGGCGTGGGGGCGAGCACGTGATACGTCCAAAACGTATCTATAATTTCTGCTTGCTCCATGCTTCTTTTGTGTGATATTGCTATGATATTTATGCACTTCCATATACTTTTGATCATATTTGGACTAACCTATTAACTCAGTGCACCACAGTGCCAGTTCCTATTTTCTGCTGTTTTTCTATTTCAGATTTCCCCCATATTAAAAGTGCTCCAAAAATTCCGGGAAAAATACAGAAAAAATCAGCGTACAGGAAGCTTCGAGAAAAACCAAAGTGGGGCCAGAGGGGAGCCAGGGCAGCCCAGGCGGCCCCACCCCTGGCCGCCCTAGGGGGGCGCCTGGGCCCCCCTCTCCGCTTCTGGTGACCCCCTATGGCATATATACTCCTCGCGTCCCGAAACCCTCGAGGACGGAACCCTTTTTCGCGATCTCGTCTCTGTTCCGCCGCCGCAATGCTTCCAAGATCGAGAGCATCAGGAGAACTCTTCCCGGCACCCTGCCGGAGGGGAGGACCACCACCGGGAGCTTCTCCACCACCATGGACGCTTCCCGGATGAGTTGTGAGTAGTCCCCCTTGGACCATGGGTCCATGACCAGTAACTATGTGATGTTCTCCTCCCCTCTTTGTTCTTCATGGATTAGACCTCGTGAGATGCCCTACATGATCGAGGCACATATGTAATCTTTCTGCTGTTGCTCTGCTGAGTTTGCTGGGATCCGATGGATTATGAGATTATGTTCAGATCGTGTGTGAGTAATATATTTGATTCACCTCTTTTATATTTTAGTTCTTGAGTAATTCTTGCATGTTCTCCGTTGCGGTTTATTGCTTTGGCCGAGTAGTAGGTAGTAACTCCGAGAGGGAACGTTATGCTTGATTGTGGGTTCATGCCCCCTGATGACTAGCTTGAGTGACAGAAACATGAGTCTAGGGGATGTGCTTTTGCCACATGGGGGAAAACAACGGTGCTTGTACTTGCGGGTGCAAGGATTGTTTACTTTACGCAAAGTTCTTTTAATGCAGTTCTCTGTTGCTTTGAGTTTACACTTTGGGTGGGACTCGCAACTTAATACCAGCGAGATGTTCTGGATAGATATCTCAAGGTGGATGATTAGTAGTAGATGCAGATGGATTTCGGTCTACTTGCCTTGGCGTACCGCCCATGCTTTTGAGCCTCTACCTTTCTTTACAGCATAGTTAGCATTGGTTTGCGCACATAATCCTGTCAATTGCCCAGCTGTAATTTGTTTACCTCGCTTAGTTGTTTTATCGTCTTTTGGGAGAGAGACATCACTAGTGAACATCATGGGACCCCGGTCCATATTACCACCACTGATCACACCTTATATTTACTTCATGTTTCTATTTCCTAGTTGCAATCATAGCTATCATTATTATCTATTGTGTTTGATCCTTTGTAAACAGCAAGGCCGGAGGGATTGACAACCTCTCTGTACTCGTTGGGAGCAAAGTTATTTGTATCTGTGTGCAGGTCCTGTCAACCGCTAAGTATCTGGCGTCGTTAGCCGTTGACACCTTCTTGTCGACCCTCGGAGTCTCACGGGATTCGATCCTTAGTATCTTGCCAAGGGAAACTTGCCGTTACGCTACATCTCAAACCTTCCACTTGGGGTAACCAACGAGGGGCGAGAAGCCATCAAGCAAAGTTTCTGGCGCCGTTGCCGGGGACTCCACTCTTCAAGATAGGGGAGTTGCACGCTATCTTTTATCTTTGCTTTTTAGTCTTGTTAGTTTACCTTTCAGTTTTTGCTTTAGTGTCCCTTACCAAAAATCGCAAAAATAGTTATCTTGCTTGCTGCTGCTATGGGTTCCACCGAGAACACCAAGTTGTGTGACTTCACTAGTCATAACAACGATGACTTTATCTGCACGCCTATTGCTACACCTGCCACTTCAGCACCTTCTTATGAGATTAAACCTGCTTTACTGAACCTAGTTATGAAAGATCAATTCTCCGGTGCTGGAGATGATGCTGCTTTGCACTTAAATAATTTTGTTGAGCTCTGTGATATGCAAAAGTACAAAGAAGTAGATAGTGATATTGTTAAGCTTAAGCTTTTTCCTTTCTCCTTGAGAGGAGGAGCTAAAATCTGGTTTCAATCCTTGCCTAGGAATAACATAGATTCTTGGGACAAGTGCAAGGATGCCTTTATTGGGAAGTACTATCCCCTGCTAAAATTATCCAACTAAGGAGTAACATAATGAATTTTAAACAATTGGATAATGAACACGTTGCCCAAGCTTGGGAACGCATGAAATCTCTTGTCAAGAACTGCCCTACTCATGGTTTGACTACTTGGATGGTTATCCAAACTTTTTATGCACGCTTGAACTTTACCTCGCGGAACTTGTTAGATTCGGCCGCGGGAGGAACCTTTATGTCAACTACACTTGGTGCTGCCACGAAGCTTCTCGACGAGATGATGACCAATTATTCCCAATGGCACACCGAACGCGCTCCAACAGGTAGGAAGGTAAACTCTGTCGAGGAGATTTCCTCCATAAATGAAAAAGTTGACTTGATCATGTCTCTACTTTCCAAGCAATCTTCTATTGATCCTCATGATGTTCATTTAAATTCTTTGATTGCTCAAGATCAAGTAGATGTGAATTTTATCTCTAGAAACAATTTCAACAACAATGCTTATAGGAGTAATTTTGGTAGCAACCCTAGACCGTTCCCCTCTAATTCCTATGGGAACAACAATGCTTATCCTAGCACCAAGAACTCCACTTCTGAACTAGAGATTATGCTTAAAGACTTCATCACTACCCAAAAGACCTTCAATAAGAGTGTAGAAGAAAAACTAGCCAAACTAGATAATCTCTCTTCGAAGGTAGACAATTTAGCCCATGAGGTAGAGTTGCTTAAAATTAGAACTTCTCCTCTTGAGGAGAGGAAGACCACTCCTATGAATGCTATTCAAGTGCAAATTAATGAAAACATTAGGATGATGGCTAAACTTAAAGAGAGATGAGCTAGAGAAAAGGAGGAAGAAGATAGAATTAAGAGCCTTCCTACCCACCACACTGTTGCTACTATCCAAGTTGTTGAGGATATCCAAACTCTTAGCACCCAATGCACTCCTAGTCCCATTGGACCTATTAATGGTGATGCTATGACCTCAACCGTAGAAGAAACTCCTATGACCATAGAAGCTACCAAACAAGTGAGCCTAAAGGACACCACCACCACTTTACTTGATAGTAGTGACCTTGAATTTGATAATTGCACCCTTTCTGAAGTTATTAGTTTTCTTCACAAGATGTCTAGAGATCCCCACACTAGCACACTTAATCTTGCCTTCACGGAGCATATCACTAATGCTCTCATCAAAGCTAGGGAGGAGAAGCTTAGGGTAGAAGCCTCCATACCTAGAAAGCTAGAAGATGGTTGGGATCCTATGATTAAAATTAAGTTGAATAACTTCTCTTGCTATGCTTTATGTGATGTTGGAGCTAGTACCTCCGTTATGCCCAAAAGAATATACGATATGTTTAAATTGAAATCTTTTGATCCTTGTTCTTTTGGTGTTCGTCTTGTTAATTCTTCCGTAAAGAAACCTTTGGGGAAGATCGACGATGTTCTTATCGTTGTCAATGACAATTATGTTCCCGTTGATTTTACTATTATGGATATTGAATGTGAACCTTCATGTCCAATTATTTTGGGACGTCCTTTTCTTCGCACCGTTGGTGCTATCATTGACATGACAGAGGGGAATATAAAATTCCAATTCCCTCTCAAGAAAGGAATGGAACACTTCCCTAGAAAGAAGATTAAGTTGCCTTTTGAGTCCGTTACACGGGCTAGCTATTCTTTTACTCTTGATAAAACTTGATCCTCTCTTTTTGCATCATGCCTAGCTTAAAGGCATAAAAGAAAGCGCTTTTGGGAGGCAGCCCACAACGAATTAGGTTTTATTTTTCTTTTGTTGTGTCTTGATGTTTGTTACTACAATAGCATCATCATTGTATCTTTTCTTTTCAGCTTTGTGCCAAGTTTAGCCTCCGATTGCAAGAAAGTTCAAAAGTTGTGACGTGCAGTCCAGAAAACAGATTCTGTCCTTGGACAGAAAAATTCGTATAAAATCACCAGACCATCTTTTTGATCCGAATTTTTTTTGACAGCGTGCTCTATACAATTGGCTTTCGGGCGTCTATTCTGAGTTTTTTGATTTGAGTTGCAGAAGTGCCCCGAAAAAATTATTTACTACCTGCTGGTCTGTTTTTCACAGATTCTGTCCTATTTTGCCTTTTCTTCGTTTTGCAAACCTTGAGCTTGTTTTTTCTTTGCAAAAACCTTTTGGCAATCTTGAGAAACAGTAGCTCTTCTAGATTATCCTTATTTCCAGCAGGGAAAAGTTATTTTATTATGGGTACTAACCTCGCTAATCAGATTATGATGAGTTATGTATGAAGGAATTTTTCAAGTGTGCGAGGGAAGATGATAAAAAGATTCAGGAGGGTCAAACGCTCAAGCTTGGGGATGCCCCCATGCACCCCCAAGAAATATTCAAGAAGACTCAAGCGTCTAAGCTTGGGGATGCCCCCATGCATCCCCTTCTCCATCAACAATTATCAGTTTGTCTTTCGTTCCACTATATTCTTATCACTTCATGTGTTATGTGCTATGCTTGGAGCGTCTTGCTCTTAGTTTCCTTTTTAGTTTTCTTTAGCTTTGCTTGCTGTTCATAACAAGTTAGAACCCAGCTTTCTTTGTGTGGAAGAGAAACACGCTCCACTTCAACCTAGAACACAACATAGAATTTTCATGCTTATCTTTGATGTGTGTGTTCTTTGTCTTTCCATAGCTACTGTCATGTTTAGCTCTTAGTTTTCATGCTTTTCTTTTTAAAGAGCTTTTGTTTAGTTGGTTGTTGAACTCTCTTGAGTTTTCATGATTATCTTGTTAAGAGAGTTTGCCTGTTGCACTGAGTTGTGTGTCTTAACTTAAAGTAGGTAATTGAGGTTGCTATTTAATTTTAGTAGTAACTTGCAATAGTTTTGAGGTATTGCCATGAGTAATGTCTGAACTTTTGGTGTCAAGAGCTTTAGCCTATTAGTGATAGATGTCGTACTTTGGGCAATCCGTGTTTATTTTCGAAAACCTACAAAATAGTTGAGAACTTTAGCTACTAAATGGATCACTAATCTTTGGAGGGATCGAATATTAGAGTACACTCACGTACCATGGGTCGAGGATGCGCAAGGGTAACCAAACCCCCATACACACCTCCTCGGGGTACTTGTCTCTTTGTGAACCTCCTAATTAGATTAAGAGTTACCGATAATAAGTGCATGAGTTCTTCGGACTAATGTGAGTATTCGAAAGTTGACACTTCCACCTATCCATATTTTTCTAGCCTCTTCGGTACCGTGCATTGCCCTTTCTCACCTCGAGAAGTTGGCGCATACTTCGCCGGTGCATCGAAATCCTTGGCACGATACGCTCTGTCATCATAAGCCTCATTACATCCTTCCTCAAAACAGCCACCATACCTACCTATCAAGGCATTTCCATAGCCTTTCCGAGATACATTGCCATGCAACATCCATCTTCTCATGACTTGATCTTTATGTCATACATGCTTTTTGCTTGATCGATGAGCCGCATGCTAGTTGGGCCTTGCCCTAATCATTGCTACATGACGCGCTAGTATCATTGCATATCCTGCTACACTGGCAGAGGCATACATCTGCATACATCATGATAGTTTCATTTTCTTTATGTTGAGTACTTTTGTAAAGTGTGAAAGATCTTCTATACTTCTTGTAATACATAGAGTGTTGCCCCTAAAGTGAGGAAAAGATCCCAAAGAGGACAAAATCAAAAGATCCCAAAGAGGACAAAATCAAAAGATCCCAAAGAGGACAAATGAGAGATAAATAGAAAGAGCCATTGAGGCCACAAAAAAATAAATAAAAAATAGAAAAAAAGAAAAAGAAATAAAAAGAGAGAAGGGGGCACACTACTATTTCTTTTGAGAGATCCACACTCGTACTCCATCTTATACCTTGTACTCCATAGAGATTATCATTCATGCATATAGCTATGTGGGGACCTTTACACTATAGAACTTGGCTTGTATATTCCAATGATGAGCCTCCTCAAAAGAGCTCTAGGTCTTCTTGAGCAAGCAAGTTGGATGCACCCCCACTAGTTCCATTGGAGAGCTTACCTTAGCTCATATGTGCATCCGTTGCATGGCAATCCCTACTCCTCACATCATATCTATCATCAGGTTTTCTCTCGCCGATGATTGTCCTCATTGATGTGAGACTTTCACACCTTTTTGTCTTCCCCCTCCATCATTTTTCTCTCTTTGCCATCCTAAGTGTCGATTTTCTTGCTTACGCTCATCCATTGCATGAGTGCTCAAAATATCGAAAGGTAGTGGATCATTTTGACTTGTACCTGGCTGACGGTCTGGGGATGAGTCAAGATAAGATTCCAAAGAAGACCAAGTGTGAAACTTTAGTATATTAAGTTCTCAACAATACAAAAACTATGTTTTACTCTCTCATATATCCCTATCCCCTTTCTTGCACGCAAACACCATTTGGAGACATTCGAGTCACGGACAGCGAGAGCTCTTGCACCTTTATGTTCTTATGTTACTTGTTACAATACTAATATAGACTCTTGCTTGTTATGACTTGAATTGAATTACATGCCTTGATTGCTTTACTTAAAAAGTTCTTATATGGTTGGTAGCATGTCACCACATAAATTATGCTTGTTATCATTTACCTACTCGAGGAAGAGCAGGAATTAAGCTTGGGGATGTTGATACGTCCAAAACGTATCTATAATTTCTGCTTGCTCCATGCTTCTTTTGTGTGATATTGCTATGATATTTATGCACTTCCATACACTTTTGATCATATTTGGACTAACCTATTAACTCAGTGCACCACAGTGCCAGTTCATGTTTTCTGCTGTTTTTCTATTTCAGATTTCCCCCATATTAAAAGTGCTCCAAAAATTCCGGGAAAAATACAGAAAAAATCAGCGTACAGGAAGCTTCGAGAAAAACCAAAGTGGGGCCAGAGGGGAGCCAGGGGCAGCCCAGGCGGCCAGCCCAGGCGGCCCCACCCCTGGCCGCCCTAGGGGGGCGCCTGGGCCCCCCTCTCCGCTTCTGGTGACCCCCTTTTGGCATATATACTCATCGCGTCCCGAAACCCTCGAGGACGGAACCCTTTTTCGCGATCTCGTCTCTGTTCCGCCGCCGCAACGCTTCCAAGATCGGGAGCATCAGGAGAACTCTTCCCGGCACCGTGCCGGAGGGGAGGACCACCACCGGGAGCTTCTCCACCACCATGGATGCTTCTCGGATGAGTTGTGAGTAGTCCCCCTTGGACCATGGGTCCATGTCCAGTAGCTATGTGATGTTCTCCTCCCCTCTTTGTTCTTCATGGATTAGACCTCATGAGGTGCCCTACATGATCGAGGCACATATGTAATCTTTCTGCTGTTGCTCTGCTGAGTTTGCTGGGATCCGATGGATTATGAGATTATGTTCAGATTGTGTGTGAGTAATATATTTGATTCACCTCTTTTATATTTTAGTTCTTGAGTAATTCTTGCATGTTCTCCGTTGCTGTTTATTGCTTTGGCCGAGTAGTAGGTAGTAACTCCAAGAGGGAACATTATGCTTGATTGTGGGTTCATGCCCCCTGATGACTAGCTTGAGTGACAGAAATATGAGTCTAGGGGATGTGCTGTTGCCACAAGGGGGAAAACAACGGTGCTTGTACTTGCGGGTGCAAGGATTTTTTACTTTACGCAAAGTTCTTTTAATGCAGTTGTCTGTTGCTTTGAGTTACACTTTGGATGGGACTCGCAACTTAATACCAGCGAGATGTTCTGGATAGATATCTCAAGGTGGATGATTAGTAGTAGATGCAGATGGATTTCGGTCTAGTTGCCTTGGCGTACCGCCCATGCTTTTGAGCCTCTACCTTTCTTTACAACATAGTTAGCATTGGTTTGCGCACATAATCCTGTCAATTGCCCAGCTGTAATTTGTTTACCTCGCTTAGCTGTTTTATCGTCTTTTGGGAGAGAGACATCACTAGTGAACATCATGGGACCCCGGTCCATATTACCACCACTGATCACACCTTATATTTACTTCCTGTTTTCTATTTCCTAGTTGCAATCATAGCTATCATTATTATCTCTTGTGTTTGATCCTTTGTAAACAGCAAGGCCGGAGGGATTGACAACCTCTCTGTACTCGTTGGGAGCAAAGTTATTTGTATCTGTGTGCAGGTCCTGTCAACCGCTAAGTATCTGGCGCCGTTAGCCGTTGACACCTTCTTGTCGACCCTCGGAGTCTCACGGGATTCGATCCTTGGTATCTTGCCAAGGGAAACTTGCCGTTACGCTACATCTCAAACCTTCCACTTGGGGTAACCAACGAGGGGCGAGAAGCCATCAGCACGTCCCCAGCCGTCACCCCCAGTTCGGCCAAATTCCAAAAAATACGACATATTTCGGCGAAATTTAGGTGTTTTTTACACGGATAAAATGGACGAAAAAACCCTAGACTACGGGCCGAAGTAGGTGCTGAGCAGGGCCGAAGTACGCCGTCCACGCCGTGTGGTTGCCGGCGGCGTACTCTGGGAGCGCCCGCTCCGCGGCCTTCAGGGATGCCCACGCACGCTCGATCTGTGCGTGTAAATAGCCGGGCGTCTCGGAGACGGGCAGAGGGGGGGACAGGGACCCCGCCGGCGCTGGGCCTCCACCGCGATGGAGCGCTTACGTCGGGCGGCGCGGGGTAGTTGGCCTCGTGGAGGAGGTAGGCCTCCCACTCATGCAGCGAGCGGCGGCCGAAACCATTGGCCGCCGCTGCGTCACCGGGGAACCTCGCGCTCATGTTAGCCGGGGGGAGAGAGAGGGGCTCGAACGGCGGAGAGAGGGAAGGAAGTGCGGCGTCGAGGAGGGGGAGGACTGTCGATAGATGTGTGCCTCACCGACGCGGCCAGGGGCGCCTTTTATAGCGGCTCGGGGCGGCCGCGTGCGAACGCCTGGCGGGAGGCGGGGCGGCGTCGCCGCACTGCGCCGCCCGTGAATCAATGGCAGGCTGACCGGCGGCAGCCTTGGCATTGATTCCTCGCTGGAAAACCGAGATGATGAGGACGACGAGACGTCGTCTCGCTGACTCGCCGGTCCCGCCACTCTTTCGCGCCAAAACATTCGCGCCGGCGCCCCCCAGCGCGCCGGGTTCGACCTGGGTCCGTCGGTGTCAGTTTCGGCCCAGTGGGGACGCGACTGGGCCGATTTTTTGGCGTCGGCGCTAAAAAAACAGCCTTGGAGGGCCTGTTGGGGGCGCGGCTGGAGATGCTCTTACTTGCAAGTTTGTGCGATCGATCAGCTGGGGACCGGCGTTTGGTCTTAGATCTGTATCCAGACAAATCTAAGACAATAACTTTAGAATGGAGGTAATATGTATTTACATTTGGCTGTGCTTACTAGTAGTGGGCCAGTTAAATTAGTCGCGCTGTGCTTGTAAAAGATATAGTACACCTGTTATGTTCATGTTGCTGTCTCGGGCTGTCGCCCACGTCACTGACTGTTGTACATTCATTAACTTGTGCAGTCCTGACTGTGAATAACATGAGACACCACCATGCATGTTGGACTAAGCCGTTCGACGTCACCGCCTTGAGCAAAACCCTCTTGGCAGCTTACTTGCAGGTTTGTGCGATCGATCAGCTGGGGACCGGCGTTTGGTTTACTTGTGGCATCATACATCATGCTTTAACATGGTGTGCTCCAAGAACTGGTGCCTATTTTCATCTTTTGACGGCGGATATAATCAGTGGCGGACCCAGGATTGGCTGACGTCCCAGGCGAGAAACTAAGGGCTAAAAACTACCCAAAAAAACACCAGTTTCAGGGCATACAAAAGTCAATCTATCTTGCATAACTAATAAGAAACCAAACATAATATTCAATGGCATCATTTGTTTCATGATGGGTCAACTAATAAAGCAAGACAAATCAAAAGACTATATGTAGCATATATAGATGATACAAAAAATCGATACCAAATCAAAGGATTGGTTGATCTGAGCCTCCCATGGGTCTAACAAACAGTGGCATCTAACAACTAAGATCATCATAAAAAATTACTCAAAACTGTTGATTTGAAGTTATACTTCCTTACAAAAGAACTTGGTTCTTCTACACTATGGTATTCGGCCACATGTATCACCAAATACATGGCTTCCCTTTTCTGCCTATTCGGCACAAAGCTTTGTCCTATAGTAACATAAGAAAGAAAGAAACATGGGTCTAATTTGAACATTTATAACCATCTTTCAGCACTAATTTAAGCTGTTGCCAACTTTTGCAAGATCTAACTTGGTGTGCTAACAAAATACAAGTACTAGATTAAGGCAGCTTTTATTTCTTTCCAAACGGCCATCAAGTCTTCTTCTGCTATTTAATCACAATTTTTTCTTCAAGTACTGAATTTGACTCGTAGCTTTGCGCTATGCTATCCAACAGCTTCATGAAGACTACATGGTCATGAATATAATGTGTATTCACTCTTGGCATTTAAGTTATTTCTCCAGTTAAAGCAGAAACAATTTCTCAATGCATAATTTATACTATTCATGGCATTACAAAACTGACCAGAACCCTGTGTAGATAATGACTTGGCCAAGTTTTGGAGTCCTCTTATATCATTGACCTTGTTCTTCTTCAGAGTTGAATTAGTAGAGTCCAAGTGGCTCGGATACTGGCTGGGATGAATGTGCACAACAGCACAAGAGCATTTGCAAAAGCCTAGAAGTACATAAAAAAAGTAACAAATGTAACAGATGAGACTAACAATACAATCAGGGGTCATTCAGAATACAAAGTTGCAGTTCAAGCAGCACAATAGACTTCTCCAGAAAATTTAATCACAAAGAGCTAATCATACTGACATGTAGGCTCGCGCCCTAGCCGCCGTAGCTGCCTAGCCGGGGTCGCCGCCTCGCGCCCTCGCCGGAGAGGCCAGCAGCCGGCAACGGCGCAACCTGACGCGGGGACGCCGCAGAAGCAGAAGGGAGCGAAGACTGGAAGGTGGGGGGGGCCCGGGGGCGCTGCAGGACGGAGCTGGCAGGCACGACGGCAGGCGGTGGCGGCGCCTAGGGTTCGTCAAGTCGGGGGAAGAAGCAGAAGGGGCGGCTGTGGCTGGTTCGTCTCTGCTGGCGGCGAGGGTTGCGCGTTCGTGCGGACAGAGGGAGTCGGCCTGGACGACCGGGCCAGTTCGCCTGGGCTTGGAAGTGGGTTGCGCCCCAGGCCGAACACTTTAAAAAAAAATTATAGGCCTAGAAAATTTCCCACGCCCCAGGCAATGGCCTGGGCTGCCTGGGGCCCAAATCCGCCCATGGATATAATCATAACCCGTGCGTTGACAGATTTTAGAGCCTCACACATATACTCTATAAGGCTATAACCCGGGAAGATGCTGACACTTCCCAGTGCGTCCCAGCTCGTCGCTGTTACTCCTGCTGGCCGTGCGCCGGTGTTGTGCTACATGCAGGGTCGAACCACAAGACGTCGGCCGCCGACCAAAAACTCGAACTACCCCTGCCCACGACTCCGTTGCCAAACTTTTCTGTTTTGTTTGAGAAACCACTGCCGCAAACTCGATCTACGGAGTTTACCCTCTCAGTTGCCGCCGTCCAATATGAAAATAGGCAAGTTGCGCTGTCGGGCCATGCTACGGGAATCAACAGCCCATCTATGTTGGGCCTTATTCAACTACGGCCCAAGTAAACCGACCAGAGCCTCTCGAAACAACGAACGGAACAGAGAGCTGCGCTGCGCTGCGCAGCGCTCTCTCGTTTAGTCCCACCTCGCCCAGCCAAGGCGGAGGGGAGTCGAAGACGCGCTATATAAGCAGACCCACGGCAGATAGAAGAATCATACCTTTCTCGGCCTTTTGGCTAAGATCAAGTGTAGTATCTGTTCTTATCAGTTTAATATCTGATATGTGGGCCATGTGTCCACAACGATATTAAATTTATTTTTTGTGGGGGAGGGCCCATCACAGTAGCTTGCTACTGGGGCCCTCGTGTGTCGCCCAGCCGTTGCACTGCTGGCTGGGCCTGGCGCACCCCAACCAAAACGAAATGAAAATTTGTTCTTCTGTGCCCGACGGCTGTAAGCCTGTTTCCCGAAATAACGTTAAAATAAAATTAGCTGCTTGTCTGTGATGCTCACACATCGTCATAATAAATTTGTGCCAGTTTTGTTGTGGGACTTGCCTGGGAATAGGGTTCCACGTGTGTGTGGCCCAAAATCTGTCGACGCACGGCATTGATTCCTCGTGCCAAATAAGTCTGCTTCTAATCTTCAGAAACTAATGTCGGGGCGCATCTCGATTCTTAATGATCTAATCGCTTTTATATTAGTTTACGATTCTTAATGATCTAATCGCTTTTATATTAGTTTACGGAGGAAGTGCTACGTATAAATCATGTGTTTGTTCTAGTACACGTTATTACTGTTTTAGGGGGTTGGATAACAAATTAGTACTCCCTCCGTCCGAAAATACTTGTCATCAAAATGAACAAAAAGGGGTGTATCTAGAACTAGAATACATCTAGATACATCCCCTTTTATTTATTTTGATGACGAGTATTTCCGGACGGACGGAGTAGTAAACAAATATCGTGAGAGATAGAAATAGAAATAGATAACTGATTTCATGAATAAAAAGTGGAGTAGGTATGATACCTCTCGCACCATTAAAATGCATACTCATTCTCCATACATATCTCCAGTAAAGAAATATAAGAACATTTAGAGGAAGTACATTCAAGATTTATGTCAGGACGTAAGCTGAGTGTTGCTCAGATGCAGGGACGGAGCCAGAAAATAATTATAGGGGGGGCAAGAGCTGGAAGCATAAAAAATCATAGGATATATAGGTAGATAGTCACATAATTTTGAAAGATCTAGGGTATGTTTGGATTGTGCCTGTGATCACCCTAACAAATAGCAGCACGCGAAATTTTGACAGAGCAAATGGTCGCCTCGCTAAAAATTTGGCTGGGTAATAAACTTGAATAGGTGATGGGATTAGGACAAGCTAAATAGTTTTATTTTAACCAAAACAGAGGCTATCCTCTGGTCAAAGTCATATATTTTGGTTGAGCGCTTCTTTGCACTGATCCAAACATGCCCCTAGCTAGTTTATATATGGCCGTTCTTCCATAATAAAAATACATTCTATATTAATTTGAAATTTGATTTTCGAGTACCTGTATCAAAGATCGTAAATTTTCTAGCTAATTGTTGATGTCTATAGTTTGAAAGACACAAACTAATCTAGTGATTTTTTTATTCAATCGAAAAACGGATCGGAGATAACAGAACAAAACATGCAGTTTGACAGACAGAAACCAATCTAATGCTAAAATCGAACTAACCAGTTTTCCTTCCTTTGTTTGCTCATCGGTGCGGCCGGCCGGCCGGCCAGAATACGCCGGTGGATCAACACGGCGGCGCCTTCGCGTTCTCGAGATTCGATAGATCGCCATCTAGCAAGCGGCTGGCAACAGATTCTACCGTAAGGCCAGATTGGAAACGAAGCGGTTGGACGAGATCTGAACTATATGTACGTGTGTACTTTTAGGCTGGCCTGCTTCCATATAGTCGCTAGTGGGCTGTTTTCCTTTTTAATTTTCCTGAATGTTGGGCCTCTTGTGTCCAATCGCATGCAAAAGAGTACACGGGCCTTGGCTAATGGAGGCACAGGGGGGGCGAAGCAAGTCATAGACACTTACGGAGCAGAAAAATTATCAAAAAACAGATCGCTATTACTGCACGACACGATCGTTAGGGGGGGTCTCGCCCCCCCTCGTCCCCCCCTGAATCCGTCCCTGCTCAGATGGTTAGGTTTGTGGTGGAATCAGCCCACAAGGATTCAAGTGTTAGACTTGCACTAGTGGTCACATTTTTTGAATTTATTTTAGTCTTTCCAAGGATGTTCGTTCAGTGGGAGGATGCGTTAATTACTCCCTCTATTCCTAAATATAAGTTTTTCTAGAGATTTCACGGATGTATATAGACATAGTTTAGAGTACAAATTTACTCATTTTGCTCCGTGTGTAGTCTATTATTGGAATCTCAAAATTTTTTTTACTTAGGAACGGAGGGAGTAGTTTTCTACTATTGGCATCACAGAAATGTGCAATCTTCAACAACTAATGCCAGTACTGGATATAATGTGAACACTACTACTCTAAAGCATTTATTTGCCCAAATACATATCGTCAAAAGGTGTTTTAAATCTCAACAAACTAATGCGGGAGCTGGATAATGAACTAAAATGTGTCGTGAGGGAAACAGATAGAAATAGATAAATAATTAGTCTGAGAAGAATAGATAAGTGTGGAACGCCCAATCTTCACATACATGCATATCTCATCTCCATCGTACTATGCCGCAAATGAAAAATATCTATCACACAATCTTTTTAGTCATATAAATACATGTCCACATAAACCGAGACCCATTCATAGTGTTTGCCATGGCTTGTAAGACCACAGTCGTTGTTGCTATCACATGTATTTTTATGTTGGCACTCCTCGTGTCTTCTGGTAAGGAGATGAAATGTGTTGCAAACTTGTTCTATAAAGCTTCAAGATAATGATGCGTCCATACATTGCTTCTTGTTTTGAAAATATCATGAGATAACTTGCGTATCTTACTCTGTTTATTTATATATGGATGTAGCTCAAGGGGACTGCAAGGGCCATGCTATTAAAGTAGAATGTAGTAACAATTATTCATGCATTAAGTGGTGCCATTACTTCGGAATCCCTCGTGGGCATTGTCATATTCATAGTGGTGGAGGCTATTGTGTGTGCGATGTTTGTGATTAGTTTTGTACTGCTAGTAGTTGTACCAGTGAGTTTCTCAAAATAAATACATAAAGTGCATGTATTCAACATATCGTTAGCATGTATGATGTCTCTAAAAAGAATCATTTGAAGGAAATAAGAATAAATATCCAAAACAACATAACTATGCATGTAAAAAAGTTGTCGCGAGTTTTCTCAGCTTGGTTGTTGTATATCCCTAAAAACTCCACCCCGCAACCTTTTAAGGCCTATACAGTTTCCTCCAATCAGCACCATAGAAATTTGCTTCCAATCCTCAACATCTAAAGCCGGTCTTAGATGTAAATGAATGATATGAGCTAAATTTGATGTGATTATTAATAAATCGTGTGTTTGCTATTATACTCATCATAAGAAATTAATCTCACAACTAATGATGGAGTTGGATAGTAAACTAAAATCTTTTGTATTGGAAACAAACAAAAGTACATAAATAATTAGTATGAGAAGGAAAGTAGGCATGAAACATCCAGTATTGACCAAAATGCATACTCGATCTCCACCATACTCCACTAAGCAAAAAAATCTAGTCATATAAATACATGTCAAGATAAAGAGACACACAATTAAAGTGTTTGACATGGCTCACAAGACCACTGTCATTGTCTCCATCACATCTTTGTGTTTGGCATGGCTCACAAGACCACTGTCATTGTCTTCATCACATCTTTGTGTTTGGCACTCTTCATGTCTTGTGGTAAAGAGAAGAGAGTGTTGCTAACTTGATTTTATGAAGCTTTAGGATAAACATCCCATCTTACTCTATTTATGTAGGTATAGTTCGAGGGAAGTGTAAGGAATACCCACTAAAATGGCATGATGTAACACTCGGATAATTAAGCTGTTGTAATCCCAAGTTAATGGTGCTATGTCATCATTTTTACTGTTGCTAAATCCCACATTGTTTCAAATTGGTTCAAGTTTCAATTCCAAAGTTAAAGTAAAAAAATTCAAATTTATCAAACATGAAAACAAAAATGTTCAAATTGTTGCAAATAATCATTTGTTAATATTCATGGTGAGCCAACATTTTTATAAAATGTTTAATTGCTCTAAAATAAATAAAATAGTAAAACAAAAATAAATTAAAATAAAAAGAAAAAGAAAAGAAAATCCCTGGCCAACTGGGCGAACAAGCCCAGCTGGCCACCAACGCGGCCTAGCCGGCCCACCCCGGTTGTATAAGCACTCCACCCCTGACCTAACCCTAGCAGCAGCCCCAGTTCCCTCGATCTCTCTCTCCCTCGCCCCCTTCCGATCCCGATCTGGATCGGGCGCCGGCGCCTCGCCACCCACCTCGCCATGGCCGTTCGCCGGTGCCACCCGTCTTTGCCTCGCCCCTACTCGTCGGAGCTACCTCGAGCCTCGCCGCCCAATCCCCTGCAACGGGGGTGAGACCTCGAACCCCCTTCGCTCCCTCTGCCACGACCGCTTGTGCTCGCCATGCACGCCCGCAACCCCGCTCGCTCTCTGCTACCTCTTGAGCTTGCGTTGTATTCCCTCAAAGAGGAAAGGGAGATGCAGCAAAGTAGCGTAAGTATTTCCCTAAGTTTTTTAGAACCAAGGTATCAATCCAGTAGGAGACCACGCGCGAGTCCCTCGCACCTGCACAAACAAATAAGAACTTCGCAGCCAACGCGATAAGGGGTTGTCAATCCCTTTACGGTCACTTACGAAAGTGAGATCTGATAGAGATGATAGTTTATATTTTTGGTATTTTTAGTTTATACGAACAGCAAATAAAAGCGGTAAAAGTAAAGTATATGTAGATTGATATGCTAAGAAAAGACCCGGGGGCCATAGTTTTCTCTAGTGGCTTCTCTCATGATAGCGATATTCTACCGCGGGTAAACAAATTACTGTCGAGCAATTGATAGAAAAGCGAATAATTATGAGACTATCTAGGCATGATCATTGTATATAGGCATCACGTCCGAGACAAGTAGTCCGAAACGATTCTGCGTCTACTACTATTACTCCACACATCGACCGCTATCCAGCATGCATCTAGTGTATTGAGTTCATAAGAACAGAGTAACGCCTTAAGCAAGATTACATGCTGTAGAGGGATAAACTCAAGAAATATGATATAAACCCCATCTTTTTATCCTCGATGGCAACAATACAATACGTGCCTTGCTGCCCCTACTATCACTGGGAAAGGACACCGCAAGATTGAACCTAAAGCCAAGCACTTCTCCCATTGCAAGAACTATAGATCGAGTAGGCCAAACCAAACCAATAATTCGAAGAGACTTGCAAGGATATTGTGAGCACACATAAAAAGTTCAGAGAAGAACCAAATATCTGTCATAGATAACCTTGATCATAAACTCACAATTCATCGGATCTCAACAAACACACCGCAAAAAACAGATTACATCGAATAGATCTCCTCGAAGACCGAGGAGAACTTTGTATTGAGATCCAGAGAGAGAGAATAAGCCATCTAGATACTAGCTATGGACTCGAAGGTCTGTGTAAACTACTCACAACTCATGGTGAGGGCGATGATGATGATGATGAAGGCCTCCGTGATGGATCCCCCTCCGGTGGAGCTCCGGAACAGGCTCCAAGATGGGATCTCCGTGGGAACAGAAGGTACAGCGGTGGAATTAGGGTTTTCTCTCTGTTCACAGAGTTTCTGGGGTACATAGACTTATATAGGAAGAAGGAGGGCACCGGGGAAGTTACGGGGGCTCCACGAGGCAGGGGGGCGCGCCCCCACCCTCGTGGGCCCCTCGTGGCTCTTCTGACGTGGTTCTCAAGTTCTTCGTGCGTGATTTCCTACAAAAATATCTCTCGCGAAGGTTTCATTCCGTTTGGACTCCGTTTGATATTCTTTTTCTGCAAAACCCTGAAACAAGCAAAAACAGCAATCTGGACTGGGCCTTTGGGTTAGTAGGTTAGTCCCAAAAATGATATAAAAGTGAATGATAAAGCCCATTAAACATCCAGGACTTCATAAATAATAGCATGGAATAATAAAAAATTATAGATACGTTGGAGACGTATCACTCTCCGCCGCTCGCCGCGCTTAGCCCCGTCAACCCTCCTACCGCGCTCGGCCTCCCTCTCCTCCTCCGCTCTTTCTCCCTCGCCCGCTCCCGATCCCGATCTGGATCGGGCGCCGGAGCCCCATTGCCCACCTCGCCGTCGCCGCCCATCTTCGCCTCGCCCCCGACTCGCCGGAGCTACCTCGAGCCTTGCATCCCGATCCCCTGCAACGGGGGTGAGACCTCGAACCCCCTTCGCCCCCCTCTGCCACGACTTCTTGCGCTCGCTTGCGCGCCCACATGCCCGCTCGCTCTCCGCCGCTCCTCAGGCTCAGCCCCGTCGACCCTCCTGCCGTGCTCAGCCCCCCTCCCCCCATGCGCTCGCGCCGCCCACTGTCTCCCTTGGCCACGCACCTGCATCCCATGCTCGCCTTGGGACACCACCCACGTAGCCCCGTGCCCGCGCCTCCTCGCACCCGCCACGATGGCCACGTCCGTGCACGCCCAACGTTCGCACTCGCCACGACCTGCCTCGCCCTGGCCGGGCGCTGGCCGCGCCTAGTGCACGCTTAGCCACGCCGGTCCAGGCTCCAGCGCCGTTGCCCGTCGCCGTTTGCCCGCGCTCCGCCCGCGCCTCTTACCCGCATCCGCTCACGACCGAGTCTGTCGCTGCTCCCCGCGCCCCCCCGCCAGAGCTCCGCTCCAATCCCTGCCCACTTCCAGCTAGCTAGGCGCCGTGGCCGCCTCTGCGCGTGCGGCGTGCTAGCCCCCCGGCTACCGCCGGCTGTGCCTCCTATTGGGGCCAGCCCTTAACCTGTTTGGGTGCTAACCCCACTAGCGTAGACCCTTTTTGGCCCGTTGACACATGGGGCCAGCCCCTAGTAAAATGAAAAAATAATCACAATAATTAATTAATTAATTAGTGAATTAATTAACTTAACTAAGCATGTTTAATAAAACTAATTAAAATTAATTAACCCAATTAGTTAATTAAACATGTTAGTTAGTTCAAACAGACAATGACAGATGGGCCCCACTGTCCCTTTTGACCACTCAACCCAATCAAAGTTGACTATTGACCTCGCTGATTCAGCACCCCGTGGACCCCACTGTCCCTTTTGACCAGTCAACCCAATCAAAGTTGATTGTTGACCCCGCTGATTCAGCACCCCCTAGACCCCACTGTCAGCTGCATGTGCATGTTGCTGGGTACACTTTGGTGTACCCATAGCAATTTAACAATTAATTATTTTCGAATTTAAATTAATCCAAAAATTATAAAATTGTTTTAAACTTCAAAATTAATATAAAATAAAGTCTAACTCGGGTTAAAATAATTTATATATGAAAAACTATCAGAAAAACATGATGAATCCGAATATGTCACCAACATACCTGCCACACCCCTCTAACCTACTGAACATGGAATTGTGCCCTCCGTTTATCTGTCCAAAAATGGCAAACACCGGGAAAACATTCTCGAATGTTTTCCCCCTTCCCCGATATCGTGTAGCACTGCAATAGATAATCCCTAGCGATGTGTGTTGTCATGTCGTGTATCTATATTACATCGGTGTGCTTTATATTTACAGTTTCTTCCCCCTCTTCTCTCTGGTAGACCCCGAGATCGATGCTGCCCTTGTGATCGACTACGTCACCGACGACCCTTTCTTGTGTTTCAGTAGAGCTTCCAGACAAGCCCCCCTGATCATTCCAATACCGCCCATCCGATTCTCTTTCGTGCTTGCATTAGATTTTGCTACTGTAATTGTTTGCTCCTATTCTGATGCATAGCCTGCTTTTGTAACCTAGTATTATTACCTACCTGCTTATCCTAAACTGCTTAGTATAGGTTGGTTTGTGATCCACCAGTGACCCCACCTTGTCCATGTTTCCCCCGCTTCATGATCGATGACTCGATCAACGTGGTCGACGACCGGAGGCCAACACATCACCGCACACCCCCTTAGTTGTACGACTCTGCAGAGTTACTATCGAGTACTGAGGGTGATACCTCGTATAGCACTTCTGATGAGATCTATGCAGTGTAGCTAATTGATCGTGGTCTACGGAGGGCGATTCCTCCTTCACCACTCCCGATAACGACTCTGTCGTGCAACCCTTCAAGTGTGAACCTCGAGGGTGATTCCTCCTAAGTTCACCTTGACGATTACATCACATGGATTCCATCGAGGGTGATTCCTCGGGTTCCCCCTTGATGTTATGGACACATGGTTACCCTGGCTTTACTTTAGAGCTCTGTTAAAGTCGGGCCAGCCCTGAGGGGTACCCACAGAGATACATGTGAAAGTCGGGCGGGCCCGGAGAGCACTCGCGAGATAATTACGAGGCACGGCCAGGCAGGTAGACCGCCCCAGTGAGAGGGTTGGGCCTAGCCCTTATCGTATTTTTTCGAGACGGGGCGACGGGGTCACATGATCGTGAGTCTCTGCTCGTCTCTGCGAGCTCCCAATACACTAAGGGTTTGGGTATTTAATCTGAGTTGGCCACTGGCCTATATGCACTAACCGCCATGCGAGAACAGATATGGGCACTCGGCGTCGTACGTTTTATCCGAAAGCTCTGTCAGACATCCAGTTCAGCATTGCGACATGGTTGGGCCGACGGCATATAGGATAGAGGTGGTGCCTGGACCCGCCCTGCACGTAACGACCCAGAGTGAAAAGGGTGATGGGCCCAAGACCGGGGAGCGTTTAGGATGTAGACCGATGGGGACCTCTTTGTGGAGCCTAGGTAGGATGACGACGTGGTGATCTTCCGAGGCCAGGCATGACCCAGGAAAGTGTGTCCCGCTAGAGTAATCAAGTGTATTGGGTAATGTGGTGCACCCCTGCAGGGAAGTTATCTATCTGAATAGCTGTGTCCACGGTAATGGACGCTTGGAGATGTATCCCGGTCTATTACAACTAGAAATGGATACTTGAGACATGAGATGGATATGATGGCTCCGGGATTGCTTTCTCGCAGGGAATCGAGAAGGGATCCCTAGGCGTTAATACTACAACATGCTTATTAAATATTATATGTTACTCTTATCTCTTCTGAATGCTGCAAGATGCTAGTCTTTGATAGGCTAGGCCTTCCCCTCTATTCTGGCATTCTAGAGTTCAGTCCACAGATACAACTAATTCCTTTGACACTAATGCACACTTAGTCTAGATCTGATGCTTGCAAGTATTTTGGATGAGTACTCATGGTTGCTTTGCTACCACTTTCCCCACTTATTTCTTCTTCTTTTCCGGTTGTTGCAATCAATTGATGGATTCCAGGAGGAGATGCCACTACCGACGTCTACGACTACCCCAACGGTGCTTACTACTACGTGGAGACCGCCAGCGAGCAAGAGTAGTTAGGAGGTCCCAGGCAGGAGGCCTTGCCTCTTCGACCGTTGTTGCTTTTGTGTTTGCCTTCTTAAGGCAAATTTGTTTAACTTATGTCTGCACTCAAATATTGTTGCTTCCATGGACTAGTTTGTTTCGAGCTTATGTATTCAAGCCCTCGAGGCCCCTAGCTTATAAAGCTTGTATGATTTCAATTTGTGTTTAGAGTTGTGTTGTGATATCTTCCCACGAGTCCCTGATCTTGGTCGTACACATTTGCGTGTACAATTAATGTACAGTCAAATCGGGGGCATCACACATGTGGTAACTCTGCTAATCGCTTTCAATGCCTGAATATACTCCCACATGAACAACAAATTCGAAAAATATAGATTTAAAAAAAATCATAATGTTTTGACATGAAAGATTCTCGAGTGATCTAGGTGCATGCAAAAATTCATGAAGCGACAATTTCAAAGCGCATGTTTACTCCCAGAGAGGGGTGAATGGGTGATTTTTCGAAATTCATCAAACTTTGATGGATTTGGAGAAGATCAGAGTGAAGAAATAGAAACGAAAGGCAGCTAAATCATCACAATATCGGGAAGCATGCATACACGATGCATATAGGTGAAGAATACGCAATCATACATGCATTCAAGCATGAGGAAGATGAAGTGAAGAAATGAAAGACAACATGATGAAAGTCTTCAGTTCAAATTCGTCAAAGAGTAGATCAAAAATTCTTCAGTAGAGGAATAACGTCAAGGAAAGCGTGAGGAATTTGAAACCAGGTTAGATTGGTGAAGACACAATGATTTGGTAGGCTAGATCCAGTTGCTATATCAACTGTATGTCTGGTTGAGGCGGCTGAGATGAATTCAGAGGACACACAGTCCTCACCGTATTCCTCTTGAGAAAATTCACTTAGACCTCGCCCAATCACTCGTGGTAAGTCTTCAAGGTGGACTTCCAAAATCTTTGCAGACTTGTTCATCGGCACACCATAATGACTCTTGGGTGCTCAGAACATGACGCCTAACCGTATGGAAGAATGATAGTCTTCAAAGGTAACAAGCGTCGGATCACACAAAACAATCTCTTCAATGGTGCTCAATCACTTTGGCTTTGGTGAGTTTTTACTCACTTAGCATTCTCTCAAATTCGTCACAGGATGGGTTGCTCTCAAATGACAAGTGTCAAGTTCTCTCTAGAGCAGCCAACCAACAAGTGGTTGTGTGTGTGTGTGTGGGGGGGGGCTATTTATAGCCAGGGGCAATGATAAGTCCATTTTGCATTATGTTGACATTTATTGCATTATGTATAGTTATTTCACCTTATAATACAATTCGTACGCCTTTTCTCTCTTATTTTGCTAGTTTCACATGAAGAGGGAGATTGTCAACAACTGGAATTCTGGACCGGAAAGGGCTATATCAGAGGCACCTTTTCTAAACAACTCCAAATGAGCTGAAAATTGATGGATAATATTTTGGAATATATTAAAATTATTGGAAAAATAAATACCAGAGTGGGACCCACCAGACAACCATAACCCTCGGGGGCGCGGCCTACCCCTCAAGTGAGCCCCTGAGCTTGTGGTGCCCCTGGTAAGCCTCGCGGGCCCATCTTCTCCTATATGGTGCCATTTGACCTAAAAATCAAAAGAAAGGTTTCGGGATGAAGTGCCGCCGTCTCGAGGCGGAACCTGGGCAGGAGCACTTTTGCTCTCCGGCGGAGAGATTCTGCCAGGGAAACCTCCCTCTAGGAGGGGGAAATCCAAGTCATCGTCATCACCAAAAACTCTCTCGTCATGGGAGGGCTAATCTTCATCAACATATTCATTAGCACCATCTCATCTCAAACCATAGTTCATCTCTTGTATTCAATCTTTGTCTGAAAATCTCAGATTGGTACATGTGGGCTACTAGTAGTGTTGATTACGTCTTGTAGTTGATACTAGTTGGTTTATTTGGTGAAAGATCATATGTTCAAATCCTCAATGATATTCAATACCCCTCTGATCTTAAGCATGAATTCGATTTGCGATAGTTACTTTTGTTCTTGAGGACATGTGAGAAGTCTTGTCATAAGTAATCATGTGAATTTGGTATTTGTTTGATATTTTGATGATATGTATGTTGTTGATTCCTTTAGTGGTGTCATGTGAACGTCGACTACATGACACTTCACCATCTTTGGGCCTAAGGGAAGGCGTTGTGGAGTAGTAATTAGATGATGGGTTGCTAGAGTGATAGAAGCTTAAACCCTAGTTTATGCGCTATTCCGTAAGGGGCTGATTTGTATCCATATGTTTCATGCTATGGTTAGATCTATCTTAATTCTTCTTTCGTAGTTGCAGATACTTGCGAGAGGGGGTAATCATAAGTGGGAGGCTTGTTCAAGTAAGAACAACACCCAAGCATTGGTCCACCCACATATCAAATTATCAAAATATCGAACGCGAATCAAGCAAACATGATGAAAGTGACTAAATGAAATTCTGTGTGTCCTCAAGAACGCTTTGCTTATTATAAGAGACTGTTCCGGCCTATCCTTTGCTACAAAAAGGATTGGGATACCTTGTTGCACCTTTGTTACAATTTCTACTTTCCGCTCGTTACAAATTACCTTGCTACCAAAATACTTGTTACTGATAATTTCAGTGCTTGCAGAAAATACCTTGCTGAAAACTGCTTGTCATTTACTTCCGCTCCTCGCTGGGTACGACACTCTTACTTATCGAAAGGACTACGATTGGTCATCAGGCGACACGACATGAATTGTCATAAATGCACTTCTCAGACATGACCGTTGTGAGGATAAGGATCCACTCGACAGCTAGCACGCGACGCAGCAACTGTCGAAAAATTGAACTCTCAATTTCGTCGGGGCACTCAATTTACTCACGAGAGGAAGATCACACTGGCAAAATCCTAACTCCTCAGCGTGACCAAATTCGTCGAACAGATGAACTTCGTCACTGTCGCTAGCAAATTCGTTAGCTGTTCTGAAGGTTTCCAAAGGCTTCACTTGAAGCGACTTGTATATGTATAGGTTTGAGCATCACTTTGGAAATGTGAAATATGTTTCACCTAGACCCCCTTTAATAGTACCATTTTTCCTATGACTCAAATAAGAAGAAATTAAACCACAAAAACAAAAGTCATCAAGCTTCAAAGTCTTCACATCAATTTCTTCAAAGGTTAAACCAAATTTCATCACCAAATTCTTCACTTGAAGAAATACATTTTTAGGGGTTGTCTTCCATGGGTTAAACCAAATCTTCATGGACTATAACTCATGTGTACACTCACAAACATATTAGTCCCACAACCTATTTGTCTTCAATACTACAAAACCACTACGGGGGCACTTGATGCACTTACAATCTCCACCTTTTTTGGTGATTGATGACAAATTGGTTAGGTTTTCGATGAGAGTAAATAATGAAAGTGAAAGTACTTAGTATGAAGAAATTGGCTACAAGATATTGAGGAACTCCCCCTGAATATGTTCACATGAAGTATTTGCTTCGGATTGCAAATGCACGTGGAAGGTTGGAACTGTGGAGATCTCCCCCTATATCTTGAAATCTAATCATGCATGATCATAAGATATTGAAGAATTTGAATGCATGATGAAAATTAGTGTCTGAAGAAATTGTGCATGCATGAGCATATAATATTTAAGGATCAGAGCGTGCATATGAAGTGTAGCAAAAGAGTCAGACCACGAACAATTATTTAAGTTACAACTCATCAAAGAGCGAACCAAATAAGAACCAAGAGTTCTAACTCAGCAAAAACAAAAACCCATATATAGACCCGCTTGAGGACTAACTCAAATTTCTCCCCCTTTGTCATCAAATGACCAAAAGGAGACGAAATGAAGGACTAATGCTCCTGAAGAGTATCATGATGAAGAAGTTGGAGGAGCACCAGCGTTGTTGTCAAGGTCGCGTGAAGCAGAAGGGCCTGCTGCAGTGTCTTCAACATCTTCATTTTTGTCAGTTGAACATGATGGAGACACTAAGCTTGGGACAAGAGGAGGAACTTGAACCTTCTTGAACTTCTTCTTGGGCGGGTTTGCCCAATCAAAGTTCATCTGGAAGTTCATTGCAGCAAGTTTGTTGTCCGTCTTCAGATGTGAAAGTATGGCCCAAGTTATGCCAAATATCTCATGGGCATAGTAGTGGTTCTTGCGCACAAAGTTATGTGTCACAGTCATATTGGTGTTAATAGCAGCAAGTTGACGCTTACGCCAATCATGATTTCTGCCAATTTTCTTGTGCAGGCTAATGAGGAGTTCATGGTTGGTCATGACACGTGGGGCATTTGGTTGAGGAGATGGCCCTGATGCCTTTGCAGCAGTGTCCTAGCTTGCAGTTTCATCACCAGTTGAGTTGAAAGCAGGCTGGCGAATTTTTCCATCAAGGGGACGAATTCCTTCATGAATGACTACCTTGCCCTTGCCAGGAACTGAGGATATTGTGCTTTGAAGAACTTCTACCTCTGGCAGAAAACTGAGATGATCTTGTTCATCTGCCATGTAGTAGATTGAAGACTGGGATCTGATGAATCTCATGATCCATGGCGCATACGGCTCCAAATCAAAGGGCGACTGCGCCACTGTGACCAGAGTCCTCATGAAGAAATTATGTATGTTGATGGGAGTGCCATGTATGATATGAAAGAGCAGATTCTTCATGACTCCCACAACTTCTTCAGTTTCAGAGTTGTGTCCTTTGATGGGACTAAGGGTCTTGGCCAAAATCTTGTAGACAGTTCGAGGCACATATAGCAAATCCTTCACCAAGAAGGTAGTTCTCCGAGCTTCTCCTTCATCCAATGGCTTCATTAACACTTGCATCAAATGATGTGGAAGTTCAGGTTCTTCATAAATCTTTCTTTCTTCTTCAAGGGATGGGTCTACTGGAAGAGCATGAAGTAGTTCATCAACTGGTACCTTGTAGTGAGTGTCTTCACTCATCCAGTCCAGAGTCCATGTTGCAACGTTGTCAGCATTGCCTGTGAAGTGCAATGTGGTGTAAAACTGAAAAATGAGTTCCTCATTCCAATCGCAGACATATGTGCAGAAGTTGAGCAAGCCCGCATCATGAAAAACAGCCAAAACTAGTCGGAAGCATGGAATGGATTCCATGTCCACATGAGGACTATGATGATGCACGAAGATCTTGTTCTTCTCAAATAGCAATGAGGCATAGTAGTTCATTTGCGTCTTGGTCCAGAAGCGCAGACGCCTGATTTTGGCTGAGTCATAAGGTGACTCCCCGAGGAAGAAATTCTTCTCCTTGAAGAATTTGGCGTTATCAAACTTGGGCCGCCTGAGGCTTCTGCCAATCTTGGGTATAACTTGATCATGCTTAAGATTTCTTTTTTTCTGCCTCACATGAAATACTAGTCTTGGAGACCCAGTTGAATCATGTGGATCTGTGACAGCAAGTGTGCAAGATTCCCACGGATCTCAATGTGCCATACCCAATGATGAAGCCCTTACCACGAGCGAATCATGAGCAACACCAAAATGTGTTTGGTGTTAGAGGACTTGCGTAAACTATATTATTGACTCTAGTGCAAGTGGGGGACTATTGGAAATATGCCCTAGGTGAAATAATAAGTATTACTATTTATTTCTAGGTTTGTAATTAATGCTTATTTTTGTGCTATAATTGCTATGATTATTGAATGTGAGATTCCGAGCAAAACTCAGAAGCACGTGTGAAAACATAAACACAATAAGAGGTTCCTAGTCTCGCCTCTAAGACTAGCTCTTGTGTTGCATGACGATACTATTTTCCTAATGACAGGGCATTGTTAAAGTAACAAGGATGCCCACAACAATGAGAGCATGTTGTTATTGCAACAATGGTGTTGAACAGACCCAGCCGAATGATAATACTATGAGAACACATCATCACATGTTATTAGTTGTCCTACAGATGTTAGCATATACTCACTTCCTTAGATCATGATAGTTTCAAGTAACTTCATGTCAGATGTGAACTTTGGGGTTCGTCGAATGTACCTATAACAGGGTTATTATAACGGCAAATTTCTGGTGTGTTGGAAAGTAGCTCAAGATTGGGATTTCCTCCTCCGGTGATGGGGAGATATTCTTCGGGCCCTCTCAGCATTTCTGTATCCATCATTGTCTGGCTAGACACAACGTGATATGATCACGGATATGCCAAAATACGGAAACGAGTAAAAGAACAAGACCAATAACGAAGATAACTTGGTATAGCAATGAAGTTGTTGCTTCACAAGGATATCAAAAGTCTTGTCTCATCTTTTGACATATCACAAAGCAAATGGAGACTGAAGGTTCGCTCAGTAACAAAACATGTACGTGTAGGGTCAATATGGATGCCCAAGTCCCACTATTGATCATTGACCGGAATATTTCTAGGTCATGTCTTCACTCTATCAAACCTACGGGGTCACATGCTTAAGGTTAACCAATTTTTTGAGTACTAAAACTGTTAGGAGCTTGATTAAAATTCGTGGAAAAAAGGACTATAAAAATTGTTCCAGACAAAGAACCAAAAGTGTTTTAGAAAAATGGAAGTGTTTCAAAGAAAATCGGATAAGTTTCGGTGAACCAGAAAAATTACGGAAAGCCCAAAAGACCACCGAAAGGCTCGGGAAGGTTTCAAAACAAATTCGGAGCCTCCTAGAATGTTCCTAGGGTGCCATGGGCTGGTCCTAGGTAGAGGCCGAAGTGGGGAGATAGCTGCATGGGACCTAAGGCGCATTAATGGAGCACCTACCTATAGCTTGATGGCCAAGCCATCTGGAGGCTAGGGTTTGGGGTCAATCCCACCCTAGTTGCGGGCGACCTAGGAGGAGGCAGCCCCTCCTCAAAGGTTGCCCACCCCTCTCATGCGCCTATATATAGAGGTGTGGCCCCTCCAAACACATCTCATCTCGCGCAGAGGTTGAAGTGATATTGTACTTCTGAAGTAGTTATCATTGTGTTTCTTGCATGCAGTTAAACATTTGTTGTGTAATGCAAATGCAAACATGCACTATAATGATCATATTTTCATTGTTCTATCTTAGACATGATGATACTAATAGACCAGTGACCCAGTGGCATTACCGAGATCTTGCCACTCAAGACATATCAAAGTGCGCAAATCTAACATAAAAATCAAGATATTCTCATAGTAAACGCATATTTGACGGGCCATATGAAACATTTGAATTTTAACGTAGTTCATAATTCACACACATATAGTGTGCGTCATGACAACTTACTATCACCAGCGTGCATGTCCCTTACATAAACTAGAACATCACATGAACTTGAACAAAACTAGTAAGAACATCTCCAAAATAGATGGTGCAAAATAGGGCACCCCAAAAAGTTTAGGCTAGGAGGGAGAAGGCTTTACGACACCACAAAATTATGCCATAACGTGTGATGTAAAACTAGTGCCCTAAAAATTTAGTTTAGGTGCTCTCATAGGATCCAGTGGTAGGGAGGCCGGGAGGCAGATCTAACGATTGTTGGGGTATCGAGCTCAATTCTGGACAATGTATCTCGCCAGGGCCGAGGCGGTCACCGGGCCTACTAGGAATGTACTTAGGTGGTCTTGTTGATGTTAGGGAGCTTGGGGATGTGGCAAAAGTAGGCGTCGTCGCGGCGTGTGAAAGCCAAGAGCTACGAAGAAGTTGGAGCTCACCTCAGTGGCGGCGGTCACATGGTCATTGTGGCAGATACTATTCGACCTAAAAATGGTAGAGGCGATGTGACGGACATTAAGGGCAGCGAAGGAGCGATGACTGGCTGGAACCGGCGTAACAACGGATTTTGACTCGTCGGAGACGCTGTTGCGGCAGCCCAGAGCGGCGGGCTTGGGTAATGGATTTGCGGATGAGCGAGGGGTGGACAACAGAATTGCGCTGGTGATGGTGGCAATTGAGATCCCGCCGTTGGCGGTCACGGGGAGAGGTGGTGCGGCAGCGAGAACTTACATCATGGCAATTGGGTTGCGCACATCTGTGGTTGTATTTTGCGGTAGTTGGGTGGATGTTGCAAATATGAAACACTTGGGGGTCAAAATATTGGGCTCCCCCCAAAAAATGCATCACCATTTGAAGATGCATCATTTGCTGGAGCATGTTTTTTGGGCCCAAATGCCTAAAAACAATTTTTTGGGTAGTAGCTCTATTTTACATCATTTGTTGGAGATGCTCTAAGCTTGCATGTGTGCAACACACATCTCGAACAATGCTCTTCAATGAAACACTTAGTATAAATCAAGGGTGCATAGGTAAACCAAGATGACATGCAATCAAAGGTCCAACAAAATACAGTCATGGAGCATGAAAATAAACATAGCCACCATATACGGCTCAATTATCATCATGCAAGTTGCACAACAATGAATAGTAGTGCCGTGACTAGATCAACGATGTGCACATGGTCCATTATTGCTCATGGAGTGGACTATGCACAATTAATAAATGTACTATAAATGAATAAACAATTGGTAAAAGTAATACAAGCACACATAAGAGAAGCATAATAGTGGAGAAAATGAAATGTAATGTATTGCACAACAATGCCCCAACCATGTTATGAATTTCGTAGAGTAGCTTCAAAATCGAAGTAGATAATGCGTAAAAATACATCAAAAAGGGAATATAAAACCTAACAATAAGATTTTATGTTGCTCTAATGCAAATAAATAAATAAATTCTACAACACTATCTCATCTTCGTTGAAATGTCTTCAACGAGATTATGTTCTCTACTTCCCTAGATTCATTACCAAAAATGCATTTAAATTGCACATTTGTCAACACACAACATTGGAGATGAAATAATGCTTTCATAATAAATCACTAAAGAAACACTTCGCAAACATGTCTCATATTGACGTATACTTATAGTACTTTTTGTCGGTGTAATAAAACGACGAGGAACAACCAAGATTACATTCATAATATGAAAAGGCACCATACTTTCCAAGTTAATTTCTTAGCTAATAAGCTAAAACTATAGATACCAATTGAAATAAGATATGCCTAGTACTCCCTCTGATCCTTTTTACTCTGCACATTGGATTTGCCGAAAGTCAAACTTCGCTAAGTTTGACCAAATTTATATTAGAAATTATTAGCATATATAATATCTAATAAATATAATACGAAAATATATTCTGAGATGAATCCAATGATATTGCTGTTGTTATGTGAATGTCAATAATTTTTTATATAAACTTGGTCAAAGTTGGATGAGATTGACTTTAGACAAACCTAATATGCAGAGTAAAAAGGACTGGAGGGAGTATATCAACCCAAGTACCTATTCGGCCATATTGACACCAACAAACAAAAAAGGGTTACTAAACTTTAAAAAATAAGTGAATTGTTCTTCCAGTATATTCAAATCACATATTTGCTCCATTATATTAAAGTAACTTTGGCCAAGACCAGTTTCCAAGTTAAAGTTCCAGGCCTAAATGAGCCAACCATTTCCTAAGAAAAAAATGTTTGGAATTCAACTTAATTGTCAATATACAAATGCATGGTGCAAAGTTCATCAAGGTGTGATACGTCTCCATCGTATATGTAAATTTTTATTATTCCATGCCAACATTGTTCAACTTTTACATACTTTTGGCCACAATTTATATGATTTATTTGGACCAACTTACTGATCTAGTGCCCAGTGCCAAATATTTTTTGTTGCATGTATTTTGTTTCACAAAAAATTCATATCAAACAAAGTCCAAACACGATAAAAAGTTACGGAGAATTATTTTGGAATATATGTGATTTTTGGGACTTGGAATCAATGCAAACGGGGGCTCACAGCCCCCACAGCCCACCAGGGCGCTCCAGGGGGTGCTCTGCACGCACACGTGTCTTGTGCCCTCCTCGAACGTCGGTTGGGGCCATTCTTCTGGCACAAGAAAGCCAATTTATGGAAAAAATTGTGTTAAAATTTCAGCGCAATCAGAGTTACGAATCTCCAGGATGTTAAGAAACGGTGAAGGGCCAGATCTAGAGGATGCAAAACAGAAGGGGACAGAGAGACAAATCTAATCTCGGAGGGGCGCCCCTCCGCCGCCATGGAGGCCATGGACCAGAGGGGGAACCCTCCTTCCATCTAGGGGGAGGACAAGTAAGAATAATAAGGAGGGGTGGGGGGCTGTCCCCCCTCTCTCACCGGAGTGCCACCGGGGCTAGGATCGTGACAATGATCTACATCAACAATCTTGCTACCGTCAATACCAACTTTCTCCCCCTCTATGCAGTGGTGTAACCTCTCTATTCCCGCTGTAATTCTCTACTTAAACATTGTGCTCAACTCCATATATTATTTTCCAATGATATTTGGCTATCCTATGATGTTTGAGTAGATCTATTTTGTCCTATGGCATAATCGTGATCTTGGTTGGTATGATTGTATATTTTATTTTTGTGTTGTCCTATAGTGCCCTCCATTCTCGCGCAAACGTGAGGGGCCCCCGCTGTAGGGTGTTGCAATATGTTCAAGGTTCTCTTATGGTGGGTTGCTAGAGTGATAGAAGCTTAAACCCGAGTAAGGGGGGGGGGGGTATGACGTATGGGAGTAAAGAAGACTTGATACTTGATGCTATGGTTGGGTTTCACTACCTTAATGATCTTTAGTAGTTGCGGATGGTTGCTACAGTTCGAATCATAAGTGCATACGATCCAAGTATGGAAAGTGTGTTAGCTCATGCCTCTCCCACATAATAAAATTGCAAGAATGATTACCGATACTTGCTATCAACTGCCTAGGGACAAATCATTCTCTTGTGTTACAAAAAGCTTGCTACTCCACTACTTTTATTGTCTTGCAAAATACTTTATTTCAAGTTCCCTCCAAGTACTTCTAGTTTTATTTCTATTTTAGATAAAGCAAACCTTAAGTGTGCGTAAAGTTGTATCGGCGGTCGATAGAACTTGAGGGAATATTTGTTCTACCTTTAGCTCCTCATTGGGTTCGACACTCTTACTTATTGAAAAAGGCTACAAATGATCCCCTAGACGTGTGGCTTATTGATGACTACTACAGAACCTTCTTCTTGTAGACTCGTGTTGGGCCTCCAAGCGCAGAGTTTTGTAGGACAGTAACAAATTTCCCTCAAGTGGATGAGCTAAGGTTTATCAATCCGTGGGAGGCGTAGGATGAATATGGTCTCTCCCTAAAAGAGCCCCGCAACCAAATAACAAAGAGTCTCTTGTGTCCCCAACACACCCAATACAATGGTAAATTTTATAGGTGCACTAGTTCGACAAAGAGATGGTGATACAAGTGTAATATGGATGGTAGATATGGGTTTTTTTAATCTGGAAATATAAAAACAGCAAGGTAACTAATGATAATAGTGAGCACAAACGGTATTGCAATGCTTGGAAACAAGGCCTAGGATTCATACTTTCACTAGTGCAAGTTCTCTCAACAATGATAACATAATTGGATCATATAACAATCCCTCAACATGCAACAAAGAGTCACTCCAAAGTCACTAATAGCGGAGAACAAACAAACATATTATTGTAGGTTATGAAACCACCTCAAAGTTATTCTTTCTGATCAATCTATCAGGCTATTATTATAAGTGTCACAAACAGCCCTAGAGTTCGTACTAAAATAACACCTTAAGACACACATCAACCAAAACCCTAATGTCACCTAAATACTCCATTGTCACCACAATTCCGCGGGTTTGATTATACGATATGAATCACACAATCTCAGATTCATCTATTCAAACCAACACAAAGAACTTCAAAGAGTGCCCAAAGTTTCTACCGGAGAGTCAAGACGAAAACGTGTGCCAACCCCTATGCATAAGTTCACAAGGTTAGTGAACCCGCAAGTTGATCACCAAAACAAACATCAAGTGGATCACGTGAATATTCCATTGTCACCACAGGTAAGCACATAAAAAATCACAATAAATTGTCAGCTCGTTTGGACTCCATTTGATATTCCTTTTCTGCGAAACTCAAAAACAAGGAAAAAACAAAAACTGGCACTGGGCTCTAGGTTAATAAGTTAGTTCCAAAAATCATAATGCATATAAAACATCCAAGATAGATAATATAATAGCATGGAACGATAAAAAATTATAGATACATTGGAGACGTATCAAGCATCCCGAAGCTTAATTCATGCTCGTCCTCGAGTAGGTAAATGATAAAAACAATTTTTTTGACGTGGAATGCTAACTAACATATTTATCAATGCAATCTTCTTTATTATGGCATGAATATTTAGATCCGTATGTTTCAAACAAAAGTTTATATTGACATAAAAACAATAATACTTCAAGCATACTAGACAGTAAATCATTAAGCTTCAAAAATAACATGGCTAAAGAAAGTTATCCCTACAAAATCATATAGTCTTATTATGCTCCCTCTTCTCAACACAAGGTAAAATCATGCCCACCCCGGTGTCAGCTAAGCAATTGTTTCATACTTTTTAACGCGCTTCAGCCTTTTCAATTTTTCACGCAATACATGAGTGTGAGCCATGGATATAGCACTATGGGTGGAATAGAAGGTGGTAATAGACAAAAGTGGGGAGAAAGTCTCACATCAACTAGGCAAATCAATGGACTATGGAGTCCATTAGTTGATATCAATGTGAGTGAGTAGGGATTGCCATGTAATGGATGCACTAGAGCTATAAGTGTATGAAAGCTCAAAATAAAACTAGTGGGTGTGCATCAACTTGCTTGCTCATGAAGACCTAGGGCATTTGAGGAAGCCCATTGTTGGAATATACAAGCCAAGTTCTATAATGAAAAATTCCCACTAGTATATGAAAGCGACAACATAGGAGACTCTATATCATGAAGAACATTGTGCTATCCTGAAGCACAAGTGTGGAAAATGATAGTAACATTGTCCCTTCTCTATTTTTTTCTCTTTATTTTGGGCTCTTTGGCCTCTCTTTTTTGTGAGCTTCTTTGGCCTCTCTTTTTTATCTGGGCTTCTTTGGCCTCTTTTATTTATAATCTCACATGGGACAATATTCTAATAATGATGATCATCACTCTTTTATTTACTTACAACTGGATACTTAAAATAAAGTATGAATCTATATGAATGCCTCCGGCGGTGTACCGAGATGTGCAATGATCAAGAGTGACATGTATAAAAAATATGAATGGTGGCTTTGCCACAAATACTATGTCATGCAAAGCAATATGACAATGACGATGCGTGTCATAATAAACAAAACGATGGAGTTACATGGCAATATATCTCGGAATGGCTATGAAAATGCCATAATAGGTAGGTATCGTGGCTGTTTTGAGGAAGGGTATAAGGTGGTTTGATGCACCAGCGAAAGTTGCGCGGCACTAGTGGCTAGCAAGGTGGAAGGGTGAGAATGCCTATAATCCATGGACTCAACATTAGTCATAAAGAACTCACATATTTATTGCAAAAATGTTTATTAGCCCTCGAAGCAAAGTACTACTACGCATGCTCCTAGGGGAGAGGTTGGTAGGAGTTAACCATCGCGCGCTCCCGACCTTCACACAAAGGTAAACAATCAAGACACAATGCACTTCAATTCGGTTACACAGTTAGGAGACCATACGTGCATGCTACGGGAATCACGAACCTTAACACAATTATTTCCTCAACCCCACAGTTTACTACTAGCATGATTCTAATATTACCATCCTCATATCTCAAAACAATCATAAGGAATCAATACTTCTCATACTATTAAATGCTCTATATATGAAAGTTTTTATCATATCTCCCTTGGATGCCCATCATATTAGGACTAAATTCGTAACCTAAGAAAATTACCATGTTGTTTAGAGACTCTCAAAATAATATAAGTGAAGCAAGAGAGTTCAATAATTTCTTCAAAATAAAGCCACCGCCGTGCTCTAAAGAGATATAAGTGAAGCACTAGAGCAACTGACAAACTACTCCAAAAAGATATAAGTGAAGATCAATGAGTAGTCAAATAATTAAGTAGCTATGTGAAGACTGTCCTCATAAATAAAATTTCAGATCTTAATTAATTTATTCGAACATCAAGCAAAACAAAATAAAATGACATTGCAAGGATAGCACATATCATGTGAAGAAGCAAAAACTTAGGCTAAACCGATACTAACCGATAGTTGTTGATGAAGAAAGGTGGCATGCCTACCAGGGCATCCCCAAGCTTAGATGCTTGAGACTTCTTGAAATATTATCTTGGGATGCCTTGGGCATCCCCAAGCTTGAGCTCTTGTGTCTCCTTAATTCTTCTTATGTCACAGTTTCCCTAAATCTAAAAAACTTCATCCACACAAAACTCAACAAGAACTAGTGAGATAAGTTAGTATAAATCAACTCAAAACCTTAACATTCTCTAACATAGCAAATCACTAAAATTATAATTCGAAATTTCATACTAAATGCCTCTGCATATTTAATACTCCTATATTCAAATATAATCATTAACCATGCAAACATATGCAAGCAATGCAAACATAACAACAATCTGTCTAAACAGGACAGTCTGTAAAGAGTGGAATTGTTCTCATAATTCCCTAGCTCAAAAAATTCTGAAAAATTACCACGTTACAGAGAACTTATTCATGCTAATTTAATTTTTTTTCAAGAATTTATCATGTTCTGACTATCCAGAAGAATTCAGACAATGATAGAAAGCTTTCTGTATTCAAACAACAACATATATACTTGCAAAATAAGCATGGTAAAGGCTATACTTGTATTTTATTGAAATGAAAGATGTAAAACACTATTATAAATAACAGTAAGCAAATCTTAACAAAATAAAATGATGCTCCAATCAAAACGCATATCATGTGACGAACAAAAATATAGCTCGAAGTGAGATTACCGATAATGTTGAAGACAAAAGAGGGGATGCCTTCCGGGGCATCCCCAAGCTTAGTTGCTTGGATCTTCCTTGAATATTACCTTGGGGTGCCTTGGGCATCCCCAAGGTTAGTGTATTTTCACTCCTTATTCTCCTCATATCGATATTTCACCCAAAATTTGAAAACTTCAATCACACAAAACTTAACGGAACTTTGTGAGATGCATTAGTATAATAAAGCAAATCATTCACTTGGCTACTGTCAAAGACAAGATTCATAATCGTTCTCACACAATTCCTACTTTACCTTATCATTTCCACAATTTATATATCTTAATATAAGCTATGGAAACACTAAAACAAGCAAACTATGCATTGGAAACAGAATCTGTCAAGAACAGAACCGTCTAATATGATTTGGACAACCACCATACTTCTGAAACTCTAAAAATTCCGAAACATTATGATAACATAGGCAATTTGTATATAAATCATGAGTAAAAATTTCAGCTAACTATCACGTTCTAGTGATTTATTGAATTTTCTGCACTGGACAAAAAACTTTCAGTTTTTGCACAGAATCAAGTCAACTATCAACCACACTATCCCAAAGGCTTTACTAGGCACTTTATTGAAACAAAAGCTATAAAAAAAGATTACTAAAGTAGCTTAATCATGTGAACACACAAAAAAGGTAGGTAAAAGTATTGGGTTTTCTCCCAGCAAGCGCTTTTTAACGCCTTTTTAGCTAGGCATGATGATTTCAATGATGGTCACATAGAAGTAAAGAATTGAAACGCAAAAAGAGAATCATGAATCATATGAAAAGAACATTTAAGTCTAACCCACTTCCTATGCATAGGGATTTTGTGAGCAAAGAATTTATGGGAACAAGAATCAACTAGCATAGGAAGGCAAAACAAGCACAACTTCAAGATTTTCAACGCATAGAGAGGAAACTTGATATTATTGCAATAGGTAGAAGCATATGTTCCTCTCTCATAATAATTTTTCAATAGCATCATGAATAAATTCAACATATAACCATCACACAAAGCATTCTTTTCATGATCCACAAGCATAGAAATTTTATTGCTCTTCACATAGGCAAATTTATTCTCGTTCATAATAGTGGGAGCAAACTCAACAAAATAACTATCATGAAACACTTGATTAAAATCATGATGACAAGTTTCATGGTTATCAGTATTCTTTATAACATAGGTGTCATCACAATAATCATCATAAATAGGTGGCATGCTTTCATCATAATAAATTTGCTCATCAAAACTTGGGGGACTAAAAATATCATCTTCATCAAACATAGCATACCCAGGCTTGTGGCTTTGCATATCATTAGCATCATGGATATTCAAAGAATTCATGCTAAAAAAATTCAATCATTCTCACCTTTCAAATATTTAGTGCCAATCATTTTATTGACTTCTTCTTCTAACAATTAAGCACAATTTTCCTTTTCATCATTTTCACGAAAGACATTATAGAGATGAATAATATGAGGCAACCTCAATACCATTTATTGTAGTTTTCTTTTATAAACCAAACTAGTGATAAAACAAGAAACTAAAAGATTCAATTGTAGGATCTAAAGATATACCTTGAAGCACTCACCTCCCCGGCAACAGCGCCAGAAAAGAGCTTGATGTCTACTACACATCCTTCTTCTTGTAGACTCGTGTTGGGCCTCCAAGCGCAGAGTTTTGTAGGACAATAGCAAATTTCCCTCAAGTGGATGACCTAAGTTTTATCAATCCATGGGAGGAGTAGGATGAAGATGGTCTCTTTCAAACAACCGTGCAAGGCTGCAACCAAATAACAAAGAGTCTCTTGTGTCCCCAACACACCCAATACAATGGTAAATTGTATAGGTGCACTAGTTCAACGAAAAGATGGTGATACAAGTGTAATATGGGTGGTAGATATGGGTTTTTGTAATCTGTAAATATAAAAACAACAAGGTAACTAATGATAATAGTGAGCACAAATGGTATTGCAATGCTTGGAAATAAGGCCTAGGGTTCATACTTTCACTAGTGTAAGTTCTCTCAGCAATGATAACATAATTGGATCGTATAACAATCCCTCAACATGCAACAAAGAGTCACTCCAAAGTCACTAATAGCGGAGAACAAATGAAGAGATTATTGTAGGGTACAAGACCACCTCAAATTTATTCTTTCTGATCAATCTATTGGGCTAATCTTATAAGTGTCACAAACAGCCCTAGGGTTCATACTAAAATAGCACCTTAAGACACACATCAACCAAAACCCTAATGTCACCTAGATACTCCATTGTAACCACAAGTATCCGCGGGTTTGATTATACGATATGCATCACACAATCTTAAATTTATCTATTCAAACCAACACAAATAACTTCAAAGAGTGCCAAAAGTTTCTACCGGAGAGTCAAGACAAAAACGTGTGCCAACCCCTATGCATAAGTTCACAAGGTCACTGAACCCGCAAGTTGATCACCAAAACATACATCAAGTGGATCACGTGAATATCCCATTGTCACCATAGATAAGCACAAGCAAGACATACATCAAGTGTTCTTAAAGCCTTAAAGACTCAATCTAATAAGATAAAACATTCACCGTAAATTTTCAGCTCGTTTGGACTCCGTTTGATATTCCTTTTCTGCGAAACTCAAAAACAAGGAAAAAACAAAAACTGGCACCGGGCTCTAAGTTAATAGGTTAGTCCCGAAAATCATATAAAATAGCATACAAATGCATATAAAACATCTAAGATAGATAATATAATAGCATGGAACAGTCAAAAATTATATATACGTTGGAGACGTATCAGTTATTAAGGTGTGACCATGCAAAGAAAGATGTTAGATAAAGTAGGAGTGAAAATGATTATTCAAGATGCCCTAGATGAAGATTTGTACCTAGTGTCCAACTGTTAGAGAATTAATGTGATTTTTTCTAGCATAGACTCATCCCAAAGATATCATTATTGCGGAACGAAACTTAGTTTGTTTATTGTAGTGATGAAAAGTTCTAGAGGACTTCACCAATGGTTAAACCAAAAATATTTGGAAAAGTTTTATCTCGGATGCATGTGCTTCTAATGTAGGCTATATATGTGAAGTTGGTGATGGCCAACATGTGAAATTCTAACAAATATGTGATCCTATAATAGTTATCTTTTGCTGCTTTGTGAAGTTTATGGAACTTACGAAATTCTATCTTTTTTGGGTGTGAATTGGTCAAGCATGACGGTGACTTAGAACAAGATGATTATGATGCTACAACAATGGGAAATTCTTTAAAAGCCTTCATTAACACTCCTCGACCTATGTTTCATGAAGCTGGACTGAAGACAGGGCGAGCTACTCATAGTTGCTTGGACCCTGAGTTGATATAGCTACTGCTATCAGAGAATGAGTGGAAACGGAACCTACTCCTCTACACCAACGAGACACACTTGGCTAGAACATCTACTCCTCTCTTTGTACAATAGTCGTGAGCATACCAATGAAAGGGAACTATAACAATTTTGTGTGTCTGGTGTCTTTCTTTTCTTGACACCCGACAGGGAAGAAGAGTGTGGAGGGGGGTGTCACATTTTCCCTTAATTCAGTAGAGTCATTTACCAACAAATCTTCGTAGTCATGCCTAAGTTTTATTATATTGTCCATTTGCTGATATTCACAATGGAGCAGAAGAGATATATGTTCATATTTGTGCATAGAAATCATCCACAATTGATGTGTCGGGTGTTATTAACGAATCACACTATATAAAAATGACGTGGAAGGACAAAAAATGGCGTGGCGTGTGACAATCGTGCCTTAAATTATAAGGGCGTGTCAATCGTGTCGTAAGTTATATAGTCGTGTGTGTCAACCCAGGGTTACGAGACGTACCAACTCGTCCTCACCATCCGGGCAATGCCTCGGTTCACGACAACACTACACATACTATATACACATCCTTACGTGCACATCTAACATCACATATAATCCATCAAACCATAATTTAAGTTTCACTCCACCCTCCCCCAATTGGGGATTTGACGACACGTACAAACAATTGGCTAGCTCAAGGTCTAAATTTTAGAACTTTCTACTAATATTTTATATCATGCAAAAAATGACACATGTTCACTATTCATAAAAGTGATGTCTTTACAAATTGCGTAAAAGGCACTATTTCACACATCATAAGTGTTTCCCATACTTCACAGATGCTATTAAAAATTCCGATGGATAATAGAAACATATCATCTCCAATCTCATAACAAGAATTCCATATAAAGAAACGGGGGCCTTTAATTACATTAAAATGAATTTAGCCACATGTGTGCAAGCTTCGCACCCCTTTGTCTCGCGTGGCACACATGCGATTGGGGTGCTCTACCTTTCCGTCAACACCGTTGTCGGTCTGCATTGTCTCTTGTTGCCTTAGGGCCATGGAGGCATGGTGGACCTAGACCCTCGAGGATCCTACACTATTTTAGGTGTTTTTAATGATTTTGATTAGGATTTATTTCATGCTCAGGAAGACGAGGCGATGACAGTTGTCGGCATTCTAGGAACGGGGGTACCGAGACTTGCGTGTCTGCGGCCCAGAGCGGGGCACGTCCAACGGCCTGGTACGGCCCATCTTCATGAGCAACCACTCAAGACCCTCGCGAGGTGGACGACGCAAGACCTCCCCTGGGGCGGCCTCACTAGGCTGGCTCACGAGGAGCGGAGATATCAAGGCAAGGGACACCTCACAAGGTTCACGTGACGTGAGCCATTGCTACTTCTCGAGCTTGTGTTGTATTCCCTCGAAGAGGAAAGGGAGAAGCATCACAGTAGCGTAAGTATTTCCCTTAGTTTTTGAGAACCAAGGCATCAATCCAGTAGGAGACCACGCGCGAGTCCCTCACACATGCACAAACAAATAAGAACTTCGCAGCCAACGCGATAAGGGGTTGTCAATCCCTTTATGGTCACTTACGAAAGTGAGATCTGATAGAGATGATAGTTTATATTTTTGGTATTTTTGTTTATAAGAACAGAAAGTAAAAGTGGAAAAAGTAAAGTAGATGTAGATTGATATGTTGAGAATAGACCCGGCGGCCATAGTGTTCTCTACTAGCTTCTCTCATGATAGCGATATTCTACGGCGGGTAAACAAATTACTGTCGAGCAATTGATAGAAAAGCGAATAATTATGAGACTATCTAGGCATGTTCATTGTATATAGGCATCACGTCCAAGACAAGTAGACCGACTCCTGCCTGCATCTACTACTATTACTCCACACATCGAACGCTATCCAACATGCATCTAGTGTATTGAGTTCAGTAAAGAACCAAATATTTCTCATAGATAATCTTGATCATAAACCCACAATTCATCGGATCTCGACAAACACACCGCAAAAAGAGATTACATCGAATAGATCTCCTCGAAGGCCGAGGAGAACTTTGTATTGAGATCCAAAGAGAGAGAAGAAGCCATCTAGATACTAGCTATGGACCCGAAGGTCTGTGGTAAACTACTCACAACTCATGGCGAGGCGATGATGATGATGTAGAAGCACTCTGTGGTAGATCCCCCCTCCGGCGGAGCTCCGGAACAGGCCCCAAGATGGGATCTCACGGGAACAGAAGGTTACGGCGGTGGAACTAGGGTTTTCTCTGTTCGTCTGTTGGTTTCGGGGTACGTAGGCTTATATAGGAGGAAGGAGGGCACCGGGGGACTCACGAGGGACCCACGAGGCAGGGGGCGCGCCCCCACCCTCGTGGGCACCTCGTGGCCCCTACTCCGTGGTTCTCAAGTCTCCCGTGTGTGGTTTTCTCCAAAAATATCTCTCCCAAAGGTTTCATTCCGTTTGGACTCCGTTTGATATTCCTTTTCTGGAAAACCCTGAAACAAGCAAAAAACAGCAATCTGGACTGGGCCTTTGGGTTAGTAGGTTAGTCCCAAAAATAATATAAAAGTGTATGACAAAGCCCATTAAGCATCCAAAACATCATAAATAATAGCATGGAACAATCAAAAATTATAGATATGTTGGAGACGTATCAAGCATCCCCAAGCTTAATTCCTGCTCGTCCGCGAGTACGTAAATGATAAGAACAGAATTTTTGATGTGGAATGCTAACCAACATAGTTTTTCAATGTAATTCTCTTAATTGTGGCATGAATGTTCAAATCTGAAAGATTCAAGACAAAAGTCTATATTGACATAAGAAATAATAATACTTCAAGCATACTAACAAAGCAATCATGTCTTCTCAAAATACTATGGCTAAAGAAAGTTATCCCTACAAAATCATATGGTCTGGCTATGCTCCCTCTTCATCACAGAAAATATTCATATCATGCACAACCCCGATTTCAGCCAAGCACTAATTTTCATACTCTATTCTTTCAAACCTTTCAACTTTCACGCAATACATGAGCGTGAGCCATGGACATAGCACTATGGGTGGAATAGAGAGGTGGTTGTGGAGAAGACAGAAAGGAGGGAGATAGTCTCACATCGACTAGGCGTATCAACGGGCTATGGAGATGCCCATCAATAGATATCAATGTGAGTGAGTAGGGATTGCCATGCAACAGATGCACTAGAGCTAAATATGTATGAAAGCTCAACAAAAGAAACTAGTGGGTGTGCATCCAACTTGCTTGCTCACGAAGACCTAGGGCATTTGAGGAAGCCCATCGTTGGAATATACAATCCAAGTTCTATAATGTAAATTCCCACTAGTATATGAAAGTGACTAAACATGAGACTCTCTATCATGAAGAACATGGTGCTAATTTGAAGCACAAGTGTGGAAAAAGATAGTAGAATTGTCCCTTCTCTCTTTTTTCTCATTTTTTGGGGGGGGGGGGCTTTCCCTTTTTTTAGCCCCTCTCTATATTTTGTTGGGGCCGTCTCTTTTTTATTGGCCTTTCCTCACATGGGACAATGCTCTAATAATGATGATCATCACACTTTCATTGAATTAGAACTCGATATTACAACTCGATTACTAGAACAAAGTATGACTCTATATGAATGCCTCCGACGGTGTACCGGGATATGCAATAAATCAACAGCGACATGTATGAAAAATTATGCATGGTGGCTTTGCCACAAATACGATGTCAACTACATTATCATGCATGTCCATATGACAATATGATGCGTGTCATATGAACGGAACGGTGGAAAGTTGCATGGCAATATATCTCGGAATGGCTATGGAAATGCCATGATAGGTAGGTATGGTGGCTATTTTGAGGAATATATATGGTGGCTATTTTGAGGAAGGATATATAGTGGGTGTATGGTACCGGCGAAAGTTGTGTGGTACAAGAGAGGCTAGCAATGGTGGAAGGGTGAGAGTGCGTATAATCCATGGACTCAACAAGAAAGTTGGTAGGAGTTAACCATTGTGCGCCCCCGACCTCCACACAAAGGTTGACACTTTACAAATACCTCATGCTCTAACTTCGTCACATAGCGGTTCACCATACGTGCATGCTACGAGAATCACTAACCTTAACACAAGTATTTCTCAATTTCATAATAACTCCACTAGCATGACTCTAATATCACTATCCTCATATCTCAAAACAATTATCAAGCATCCAACTTCTCATCATATTCAATGCACGTAGTGTGAAAGTTTTTACTACATTGATATTGGATGTCTATCAAGTGAAGACTAGTTTTTTAGCCTAAACACATTACCATGCTGTTTTAATAGACTCTCAAAATTATATAAGTGAAGTATGCGAGTTCAACAATTTCTTCAAAATATTATCACCACCGTCCTCTAAAAGATATAAGTGAAGCACTAGAGCAAAAACTATTGAACTCAAAAGATATAAGTGAAGCACATAGAGTGTTCTATTAATTCCTAGGCCATATTTAACTCTCTCAAATAAGTGTGTCCAGCAAGGATAATTGTGGCAAACTAACAAGCAAATACTCAAATTATACAAGACGCTCCAAGCAAAACACATATCATGTGGTGAATAAAAATATAGCTCCAAGTATAGTTACCGATGGATGAAGACGAAAGAGGGGATGCCTTCCCGGGGCATCCCCAAGCTTAGGCTTTTGATTGTCCTTGAATTTTACTTGGGGTGCCATGGGCATCACCAAGCTTAGGCCCTTGCTACTCTTTGTTCCATAGTCCATCAAAGCAATACTCAAAACTTGAAAACTTCACAACACAAAACTTAGACAAAAATTCTCGTGAGCTCTGTTAATGTAAGAAAGCAAACCACTACTCAAAGGTACTGCAATGAATTCATTTTTTTTATATTGGTGTTAAACCTACTGTATTCCAACTTCTCTATGGTTCATACCTCCCAATATTACTCATAGATGCATTGAAATAAGCAAACAACACACGAAAAACAGAATCTGTCAAAAACAGAACAGTCTGTAGTAATCTACAGGTTTCGCATACTTCTGTAACTCCAAAAAATTCAAACTAAATTGTTAAACATGGGGAATTTGTCTATTAATCATCTGGAAAAAGAATCAACTAAATAGCATGCTCCAGTAAAATCTGATGACCATTCTAGCGAGCGCTAACGATTCTGTTTTTCACAGCAAGATCACATAAACTTCACACAAGTCTTCCCAAAGGTTCTACTTGGCACAAACACTAAACAAAACACAAAACCACATATAAACAGAAGCTAGATGCAATGTTTATTCCCTAACAGCAGCAAAAACAAAAAATATAAAATTGGGCTGCCTCCCAACAAGCTCTTTCTTTATAGCCATTAAGATAGGCTTGAGAATTCAATGATGCTCACATGAAAGACAAGCATTGATGCACAAAGAGAGCATCATAAGACATGTGACAAACACATCTAAGTCTAATATACTTCCTATGCATAGGCATCTTATAGGAAAACAAATTACCAAGACAAGCAAGATCTAGCATATGCAAGGAAGGAGAAAGAAACAATAGCAATCTCAACATAATGAGAGGTAATTTAGTAACATGAAAATTTCTACAACCATATTTCCCCCTCTCATAATAATTGCATGTAGGATCATGGTCAAATTCAACAAAATAGCAATCACATAACATATTCTCAACACAATCCACATGCATGAAAAGTTGACACTCTTCCAAAATAGTGGGATTAACATTAACGAAAGTCATGACCTCTCCAAACCCACTTTTAATATTATTGCAAACATTATTATCAATCTCATATTCATCATGGGGCTTAAATAAATTTCCAAGTTCAAAAGAAGAATCACCCCAATCATGATCATTGCAACAAGTAGTGGGCATAGCAATACTAGCATCCCCAAGCTTAGGGTTTTGCATATCATTAACACAGTTGACATTTATAATAGTATCATTGCAATCATGCTTTTTATTTAAGGTGCTAACATGAATCACTTTTTCTTTCAACAATTCTTCACATTTTTCAGATTCATAAATTCCAAGCAAAACCTCATAAAGAAAATCTAATGCACGCAGCTCACTAGCAATAGGTTCAACATAATTGGATCTCTTAAAGAGATTAGAAAGTGGATGAGGATCCATACTTTAGCAAGCGAAGATGCAAGCTAATTGAGGGCACATAGCAACACAAGCAAACAAGAGGCAAGCGAACCATAAACACACGGCAGAAGAAGCGCAAATAAAACGACAAGGGTGAAGTGGGGGAGAGGAAAACGAGAGGCAAATAAATGTAATGCGAATGATAAGGGTTTGTGATAGGTACTTGGTATATGACTTTTGCGTAAGCCTCCCCGGCAACGGCGCCATAAATTCTTCTTGCTACTTCTCGAGCTTGCATTGTATTCCCTCGAAGAGGAAAGGGAGATGCAGCACAGTAGCGCAAGTATTTCCCTCAGTTTTTGAGAACCAATGTATCAATCCAGTAGGAGACCACGCGCGAGTCCCTCGCACCTGCACAAACAAATAAGAACTTCGCAGCCAACGCGATAAGGGGTTGTCAATCCCTTTACGGTCACTTACGAAAGTGAGATCTGATAGAGATGATAGTTTATAGTTTTGGTAGTTTTGTTTATAAGAACAGAAAGTAAAAGCGGAAAAAGTAAAGTAGATGTAGATTGATATGTTGAGAATAGACCCGGGGGCCATAGTGTTCTCTAGTGGCTTCTCTCATGATAGCGATATTCTACGGCAGGTAAACAAATTACTGTCGAGCAATTGATAGAAAAGTGAATAATTATGAGACTATCTAGGCATGATCATTGTATATAGGCATCACGTCCGAGACAAGTAGACCGACTCCTGCCTGCATCTACTACTATTACTCAACACATCGACCGCTATCCAGCATGCATCTAGTGTATTGAGTTCATAAGAACGGAGTAACGCCTTAAGCAAGATGATATGATGTAGAGGGATAAACTCAAGCAATATGATGTAAACCCCATCTTTTTATCCTCGATGGCAACAATACAATACGTGCCTTGCTGCCCCTACTGTCACTAGGAAAGGACACCGCAAGATTGAACCCAAAGCCAAACACTTCTCCCATTGCAAGAACTATAGATCTAGTAGGCCAAAGCAAACCAATAATTCGAAGAGACTTGCAAGGATATTATGAGCACACATAAAGAGTTCAGAAAAGAACCAAATATTTCTCATAGATAATCTTGATCATAAACCCACAATTCATCAGATCTCGACAAACACGCCGCAAAAAGAGATTACATCGAATAGATCTCCTCGAAGGCTGAGGAGAACTTTGTATTGCGATCCAAAGAGAGAGAAGAAGCCATCTAGATACTAGCTATGCACCCGAAGATCTATGGTAAACTACTCACAACTCATGGTGAGGCGATGATGATGATGTAGAAGCACTCCGTGGTAGATCCCCGTCCAGCGGAGCTTCGGAACAGGCCCCAAGATGGGATCTCACGGGAACAGAAGGTTACGACGGTGGAACTAGGGTTTTCTTTGTTCGTCTGTTGGTTTCGGGGTACGTAGGCTTATATAGGAGGAAGGAGGGCACCGGGGGACTCACGAGGGACCCACGAGGCAGGGGGGTGCGCCCCCCACCCTCGTGGGCACCTCGTTGCCCCTACTCTCTGGTTCCCAAGTCTGCCGTGCGTGATTTTCTCCAAAAATATCTCTCCCGAAGGTTTCATTCCATTTCGACTCCGTTTGATATTCCTTTTCTGCAAAACCCTGAAACAGGCAAAAAACAGCAATCTGGACTGGGCCTTTGGGTTAGTAGGTTAGTCCCAAAAATAATATAAAAGTGTATGACAAAGCCCATTAAACATCCAAAACATCATAAATAATAGCATGGAACAATAAAAAAAATATAGATACGTTGGAGACGTATCAGCCATGACGACCAAGGCTAGGCGAGCGCCAGCGGGCGCAGGGAGCCATTTTCCTCTTTGGTGCTAAAGGGGCAAGCGCAGGTGAGGAGTCCCGAGGCGTCAGGCAAAGGTTTTCATATCGGTGCAACAAGACCAAGACCAGAAGGATGACAAGGCGAAGGCCACCACGGAGCCCACGACGATGTCACAGCCAGAGCCTTTGGCAGGCAAAGACCACCTTTTGTCAGGATAGCTTGTACTAGCTGTCCCCGTCAAACTTGGCCGTTGTGGGATCCCTTCCCGCTCACTATTTGGGAAGAGGACCGAGGCCTCTATAAATAGGACTAGCCACTTCTACTTCTCGAGCTTGCGTTGTATTCCCTCGAAGAGGAAAGGGTGATGCAGCACAGTAGCGTAAGTATTTCCCTCAGTTTTTGAGAACCAAGGTATCAATCCAGTAGGAGGTCACTTGCAAGTCCCTCGCACCTGCACAAACAAATAAGAACCTTGCACCCAACACGATAAAATGGGTTGTCAATCCCTTCTCGGTCACTGACGAGAGTGAGATCTGATAGATATGATAAGATAATATTTATGGTATTTTTGGTATAGATTGAAAGTAAAGAAATAAACAACAGTGGCAGAAATTGGCAAGTTGATGGGAAACTAATATGATGAAGATAGACCCGGGGGCCATAGGTTTCACTAGTGGTTTCTCTCATGATAGCAGATCTCTATGGTGGGTGAACAAATTACTGTCGAGCAATTGATAGAAAAGCGCATAGTTATGAGAATATCTAGGCATGATCATTGTATATAGGCATCACGTCCATGACAAGTAGACCGAAACGATTCTGCATCTACTACTATTACTCCACACATCGACCGCTATCCAGCATGCATCTATTGTATTAAGTTCATAAGAAGAGAGTAACGCCTTAAGCAAGATGACATGATGTAGAGGGATAAACTCATGCAATATGATATAAACCCCATATTTTTATCCTCGATGGCAACAATACAATACGTGCTTTGCTGCCCCTGCTGTCACTGGGAAAGGACACCGCAAGATTGAACCCAAAGTCAAGCACTTCTCCCATTGCAAGAACTATAGATCTAGTAGGCCAAACCAAACCGATAATTCAAAGAGACTTGCAAGGATATGTAAATCATGCATAAACAATTTCAGAAAAGGATCAAATATTGTTCATAGATAATCTTGATCATAAACCAACAATTCATCGGATCTCGACAAAAACACCGCAAAAAGATTACATCGAATAGATCTCCTCGAAGATCGAGGAGAACTTTGTATTGAGATCCAAAAAGAGAGAAGAAGCCATCTAGCTAATAACTATGGACCCGAAGGTCTGTGGTAAACTACTCACAACTCATCGGTGAGGCTATGGTGTTGATGTAGAAGCCCTCCATGACCGATCCCCCTCCGGTGGAGCTCCGGAACAGGCCCCAAGATGGGATCTCACGGGAACAGAAGGTTGCAGCGATGGAATTAGGGTTTCTTCTGTTGCCTCGATGTATTCAGGGTATGAGAGTATATATAGGCTGAAGAGGGGCATCGGGGGAGCAACAGGTGGCCCACGAGGGTGGGGGCGCGCCTACCCCCCTAGGCGCGCCCTCTGCCCTCGTGGCCACCTCCTTCGCTTCCTGGCGTGTACTCCAAGTCTCCTATGTTGATACTGTTCCAAAAATAACTCTCCCGAAGGTTTCATTCCGTTTGGACTCCGTTTGATATTCCTTTTCTGCGAAACGCTGAAATAGGCAAAAAAAACTACAATTTGCACTGGGCCTTGGGTTAGTAGGTTAGTCCCAAAAATAATATAAAAGTGTATAATAAAGCCCATTAAACATCCAAAACAGAATATATAATAGCATGGAACAATAAAAAATTATAGATACGTTGGAGACGTATCAAGCATCCCCAAGCTTAATTCATGCTCGTCCTCGAGTAGGTAAATGATAAAAACAGAATTTTTGATGTGGAATGCTAACCAACATAATTCTCAATGTAATTTTCTTTATTGTGGCATGAACGTTCAGATCCGAAAGATTTAAGATAAAAGTTCATATTGACATAAGAATAGTAATACGTCAAGCATACTAACAAAGCAATCATGTCTTATCAAAATAACATGGCAAAAGAAAGTTCATCCCTACAAAATTATATAGTTTGGATATGCTCCATCTTCGTCACAGAAAAATACTCAAATCATGCACAACCCCGGTTTCAGCCAAGCAATTGTTTCATACTTTAATTTTTTCAAACTCTTTCAACTTTCACGCAATACATGAGCGTGAGCCATGTATATAGCACTATAGGTGGAATAGAATGGTAGTTGTGGAGAAGACAAAAGAGGAAGATGGTCTCACATCAACTAGGTGTATCAATGGGCTATGGAGATGCCCATCAATAGATATCAATGTGAGTGAGTAAGGATTGCCATGCAACGGATGCACAAGAGCTATAAATGTATGAAAGCTCAACAAAAGAAACTAGGTGGGTGTCCATCCAACTTGCTTGCTCACGAAGACCTAGGGCATTTGAGGAAGCCCATCGTTGGAATATACAAGCCAAGTTCTATAATGAAAATTTCCACTAGTATATGCAAGTGACAAAACAAGAGACTCTCCAACATGAAGATCATGGTGTTACTTTGAAGCACAAGTGCAGAAAAAGATAGTAACATTGTCCCTTTTTTCTTTTCTTTTTTTTCTTCTTTTGGGCCTTACCTTTTTTCTTTGGTATTTCCTTTTTTTATTTGGGACAATGCTCTAATAATGATGATCATCACACTTATATTGATTTACAACTCGATATTACAACTCGATACTAGAACAAAGTATGACTCTATATGAATGCCTCCGGTGGTGTACCGGGATGTGCAATGAATCAAGAGTGACATGTATGGAAAATTATGCATGGTGGCCTAGCCACAAATACGATGTCAACTACATGATCATGCATGGCAATATGACAATGATGAAGCGTGTCGTATGAGCGGAACGGTGGAAAGTTGCATGGCAATATATCTCGGAATGGCTATGGAAATGCCATGATAGGTAGGTATGGTGGCTGTTTTGAGGAAGGTATATGGTGGGTGTATGGTACCGGCGAAAGTTGCGCGGTACTAGAGAGGCTAGCAATGGTGGAAGGGTGAGAGTGCATATAATCCATGGACTCAACATTAGTCATAAAGAACTCACATACTTATTGGAAAAATCTACAAGTCATCAAAACAAGGTACTACACGCATGCTCCTAGGGGAAGGGTTGGTAGGAGTTAACCATCGCGCGATCCCGACCTCCACACAAAGTTTGACACTCAATGAAATACCTCATGCTTCAAATTTGTCACACAACGGTTACCATACATGCATGCTACGGGACTTGTAAACCTTAACACAAGTATTTCTCAAATTCACAACTACTCTACTAGCATTACTCTAATATCACCATCCTCATATCTCAAAACAATCATCAAGTATCAAACTTATCTTAATATTCAATGCACTTTATATGAAAGTTTTTACTATACCCATCTTGGATGCCTATCATATTAGGACAAGTTTATAACCAAAGAACATTACCATGCTGTTCTAAAAGACTCTCAAAATGATATAAGTGAAGCTTGAGAGATCAACAATTTCTACAAAATAACACCACCACCATGCTCTAAAAGATATAAGTGAAGCACTAGAGCAAAACTATCTATCTCAAAAGATATAAGTGAAGCACATAGAGTATTCTAATAAATTCAAAATCATGTTTATCTCTCTCAAAAAGGTGTGTCCAGCAAGGATGATTGTGGTAAACTAATAATACAAAGAATCAAATCATACATGACGCTCCAAGCAAAACACATATCATGTGGTGAATAAAAATATAGTCTCAAGTAGAGTTACCGATAGACGAAGACGAAAGAGGGGATGCCTTCCTGGGGCATCCCCAAGCTTAGGCTTTTGGTTGTCCTTGAATTTTACCTTGGAGTGCCTTGGGCATCCCCAAGCTTAGGCTCTTGCCACTCTTTGTTCCATAGTCCATCAAATCCAGACTCAAAACTTGAAAACTTCACAACACAAAACTTAGCCAAAAATCTCATGAGCTCTGTTAGTATAAGAAAACAAACCACCACTCAAAGGTACTGTAATGAACTCATTATTTGTTTATATTGGTGTTAAAACTACTGTATTCCAACTTATCTATGATTCATACCCCCCGATACTACTCATAGATTCATCAAAATAAGCAAACAACACACGAAAAACAGAATCTGTCAAAAACAGAACAGTCTGTAGCAATTTGTAACTTTCGAATACTCATGTAAATCTAAAAAAATTGAAATAAATTGGTGGACGTGAGGAATTTGTCTATTAATAATCTGCAAAAAGAATCAACTAAAAATCACTCTGCAGGAAAATATGGTAGCTAATCTCGTGAGCGCTTAGGTTTCTGTTTTTTACAGCATGATCACATAAACTTCACCCAAGTCTTCCCAAAGGTTCTACTTGGCACAAACACTAATTAAACACAAAACCACATCTCAACAGAAGCTAGATGAAATATTTATTCCTAAATAGAAGCAAAAACAAAGAAAATAAAATTGGGTTGCCTCCCAACAAGCGCGATCGTTTAACGCCCCTAGCTAGGCACGATACAAGCATAGATCTAGGTGTTGCCATCTTTGGTAGGCAATCCATAAGTGGCTCCCATAATAGATTCATATCCAGTCCTATATTTATCAAGATTAATACTAGAAAACAAGGATTTAATAGGAGACACATCAATCACTTTCAAATGTTCATCTTTATTATCATGCAAACTAGAAGAACACGCTTTCACAAAGCAATCTCTTTTAGCACGCATCATAGCGGTTCTTTATTTGCATTCATCAATGGAAATTCTCATGACTTTGAGAGACTCATTGATATCATGCTTAGGTGGAACATATCTAAGTTTCAAAGAATCAACATCAAGAGAAATTCTATCCATGTTCTTAGCCAATTCATCAATCTTAAGCAATTTTTCTTCAAGCAAAGCATTGAAATTCTTTTGCGATTTCATAAACTCTTTAACACTAGATTCAAAATCAGAGGGCATCTTATTAAAATTTCCATAAGATTTATTGTAGGAATTACCATAATTATTATAGGAATTACTAGGAAAAGGCCTAGAATTAAAGTTTCCTCTATAAGCATTGTTACCAAAATTATTCCTACCAACAAAATTCACATCCAAAGATTCATTATTATTCTCAACCAACATGGACAAAGGCATATCATTAGGATCCGAAGAAGCACTCTTAGTAGCAAATAATTTCATAAGTTCTTCCATCTTTCCACTCAAAACACTAATCTCTTCAATAGCATGTACTTTTTTACTATTAGATCTTTTTGTGTGCCATTGAGAGTAGTTAACCAAAATATTATCTAGGAGTTTGGTAGCTTCTTCTAAAGTGATTTCCATGAAAGTGCCCCCCGCAGCCGAATCTAAAAGATTTCTAGAAGCGAAATTCAAGCCAGCATAAAAGTTTTGTATAATCATCCATAAATTCAAACCATGAGTAGGGCAATTACGTATCATTAATTTCACCCTCTCCCAAGCTTGTGCAACATGCTCATGATCTAGTTGCTTAAAATTCATGATATCGTTTCTAAGAGAGATAATCTTAGCGGGAGGAAAATACTTAGAGATAAAGGCATCCTTGCACTTATTCCAAGAATCAATGTTATTTCTAGGCAAGGAAGAGAACCAAGTTTTAGCACGATCTCTAAGAGAAAACGGGAATAACTTTAATTTGACAATATAATTATCCATATCCCTCTTGTTTTGCATATCACACAAATCAACAAAGTTTTCTAGATGGGTAGCGGCATCTTCACTAGGAAGGCCGGAAAATTGATCTTTCATGACAAGATTTAACAGAGCATCATTGATTTCACAAGATTCAGTATTGATAATAGGAGCAACCAGAGTGCTAATGAAATCATTATTGTTGGTATTGGAGAAGTCACACAATTTGGTATTGTCTTGAGCCATAGTGACAAACAAGCAATCCAACACACAACCAAACAAGAAGCAAGCGAAAAAGAGGCGAACCGGAAAAGAAGGGCGAATAAAACGGCAAAGGTGAAGTGGGGGAGAGGAAAACGGGAGACAAATAATGTAATGCGAGGGATAAGGTTTTGTGATAGGTACTTGGTATATGACTTTTGCGTAAGCCTCCCCGGCAACGGCGCCAGAAATTCTTCTTGCTACTTCTTCAGCTTGCGTTGTATTCCCTCGAAGAGGAAAGGGTGATGCAGCACAGTAAAATAAGTATTTCCCTCAGTTTTTGAGAACCAAGGTATCAATCCAGTAGGAGGTCACGCGCAAGTCCCTCGCACCTGCACAAACAAATAAGAACCTCGCAGCCAACGCGATAAAAGGGGTTGTCAATCCCTTCTCGGTCACTTACAAGAGTGAGATCTGATAGATATGATAAGATAATATTTTTGGTATTTTTGGTATAGACTGAAAGTAAAGAATGCAAATAAACAATGGCGGCAGAAATTGGCAAGTTGACGGGAAACTAATATGATGAAGATAGACCCGGGGGCCATAGGTTTCACTAGTGGCTTCTCTCATGATAGCAGATTTATACGGTGGCTGAACAAATTATTGTCGAGCAATTGATAGAAAAGTGCATAGTTATGGGAATATCTAAGCACGATCATTGTATATAGGCATCACGTCCGTGACAAGTAGACCGAAACGATTCTACATCTACTACTTTTACTCCACACATCGACCGCTATCCAACATGCATCTAGAGTATTAAGTTCATAAGAACAGAGTAACACCTTAAGCAAGATGACATGATGTAGAGGGATAAACTCATGCAATATGATATAAACCCCATCTTTTTATCCTTGATGGAAACAATACAATACGTGCCGTGCTGCCCCTACTGTCACTGGGAAAGGACACCGCAAGATTGAACCCAAAGCCAATCACTTCTCCCATTGCAAGAACTATAGATCTAGTAGGCCAAACCAAACCGATAATTCGAAGAGACTTGCAAAGATATTTAAATCATGCATAAAAGATTTCAGAAAAGAATCCAATATTTTTCATAGATAATTTTGACCATAAACTCACAATTCATCGGATCTCGACAAACACACCACAAAAAGATTACATCGAATAGATCTCCTTGAAGATCAAGGAGAACTTTGTATTGAGATCCAAAAAGAGAGAAGAAGTCATCTAGATAATAACTATGGACCCGAAGGTCTGTGGTAAACTATTCACAACTCATCGGTGAGGCTATGGTGTTGACGTAGAAGCCCTCCATGATCGACCCCCCTCCGGTGGAGCTCCGGAACATGCCCCAAGATGGGATCTCATGGGAACATAGGTTGCGGCGGTGGAATTAGGGTTTCTTCTGTTGCCTCGATGTTTTCAGGGTATAAGAGTATATATAGACTGAAGAGGGGCATCGGGGGAGCAACAGGTGGCCCACGAGGGTGGGGGCGCGCCCCTTGCCCTCGTGGCCACCTCCTTCGCTTCCTGGCGTGTACTCCAAGTCTCCTGTGTTGATATTGTTCCAAAAATAACTCTCCCGAAGGTTTCATTCCGTTTGGACTCCGTTTGATATTCCTTTTCTGCGAAACACTGAAATAGGTAAAAAAACCAGCAATTTGCACTAGGCCTTGGGTTAGTAGGTTAGTCCCAAAAATAATATAAAAGTGTATAATAAAGCCAATTACACATCCAAAACAAAATATATAATAGCGTGGAACAATCAAAAAAATATAGATACGTTGGAGACGTATCAGCCACCACCATAGAAAGGGAGGGAATCATGATCGGATCATTCAGACCACCCTTACACCCACTAGCTCACCGAGCACAAGAACACCTCTCCTCAGGTGGCTGTTCTTCCCATGTACTAGTTCATCCTCAGCCTACAAGGTAATCCACCACACCAAACTGGATTAGGGTATTACACCACAACGGTGGCCTGAACCAGTATAAATCCTTGTGTCTCTTGTTCTTTGGGTCGTGCTAGTTCATCCTCAGCCTACAAGGTAATCCATCACACCAAACTGGATTAGGGTATTACACCACAACGGTGGCCTGAACCAGTATAAATCCTTGTGTCTCTTGTTCTTTGGGCACGACGAGCTAGGCCTAGGAATCGGTACAAGAGCGAACTAAGGCGAAAATGAGAGATCTTCGTGCGCACCCAAGTGTTTGAACCTCAAGGGTTTGCCGGAACCCATAATCCGACATTTGCGCGCCAGGTAGGGGTGTGTCGAAGCTTCCCTTCCGTCGATCCACGCTCCATCATCCCGCCGGTACCATGGCCGATGCTCGCCGAGCCCGTGCTGAGCGGCGGGCCGCCCTTGCCGCCCGCGTCACTCAGACGGCTCCTGCCGGCGGACCTCCTCGCCGTTCTCCATCGCCTGCCGCCAATGCCACCACCGGCCCGACGAGGCACAAGCAGCAAGCCTCGTCCCTGCACCCCTCCGTGCGGCGGGACGGACGCACCGCCACCACGTCGCTGATCCCGGCGGGCTCATCGTCCCACGCTCGTCGCTGTCAGGACCCCGATCCTAAGTCACATAGGTCTAGCCTGTAACACATCATATCACTTTGCGGCCTCACGCACGGTATCCCCACGGGTGCCACCTTACCTAGCCCGGGACCGTTTGTGCATTTTGGCACACGTATATGATAGTGTCCCTAGCATCCATATGACAGAGAACCCGGGACGACATGACTAGTTATAAACCAAAAGTGGCACTAAATTACAGAGACAGGCATACATGACCCAGCAACGAACGTGTTGGTCATCAACGTATGAACCCAAGTCGTAGCAGGCTACAAGGACTTAAAGGAACAACATGTGACATTTCCCCTAAGGGACAGACACAGGAACGAAGAAGGACACATGCCGGCCAACCTAAGTGTTCCGGAGCAGTAGCAAGCTACCAAGGCTCAGTGGAAGCACTAGGAGACATTTCCCTGTAAGATAGGCTACCAAGGGTAAACAACTAGGTGTCGGATCCCACACATAGAAATACACATTACACGTTCGCATAACATGCAAGTATGTGTTGTACAACATGGCATCACAACATAACTCAACAACTCATATAGATAAAGGCCCAGAAGAGCCAACATAGCATTTATTACAAACAGTGGGTCTCATGACCCAACATACAGAGCATACAGGCAATGGAAGCATAACATGTCTGAGTACAGACAACTACAAATGAAAAGGGCTGAGAAGCCTGACTATCTACAAAACCCTCCCAAGGGTACAAGATCGTAGCTGAGGTAACAAGCTAAACGTCGAAGTCCACGCGAAACCACTAGTGAGACTGAAGTCTCTCTGCAAAAACATAAATTAAGCCAACGTGAGTACAAAGGTACTCAGCAAGACTTACATCAGAACTAGCTACATATGCATCAGTATCAACAAAGAGATGGTGGAGTTGACTGCAGCAAGCCAGCTTTGACTCATTGGCTATCCTGAACTACGACTGCAAGTAACTCTTTTGAGGTGGCGCACACGAGTCCACATATTCACCAACCAATACACCACTATGGATCCGCTCCCGTCTCCCTACGAGAAGGCCATCCATAGCACTCACGCTTATCTTGCGTGTTTTAGAGTATCCACTTTCACTTGTCTATGAACTATACAGGTAACCCCGAAGTCCATTACCGCGGACACGGCTATTCGAATAGATCATATATAAGCCCGCGGGGGTGTACTTCTTCACACACGCTCTCACCACTTATCGCCGTTTACACGACATGTACTCGGCAACCTTCAAGCGGAAGCCCAGCGAGGGTGTCGGCCACGACCTGACTAACTACACAAGTCCCTAGTCCAGGTTTATCGCCTATTTGGGTTCCATCCATGGGGAGATCCGGCCGGGGTGTCGCTCACGGCCCCAAACGATGTGTACAGGGTTCCCGAGTCACCAAACGGGCGACCGGTACACCATGCCACGTACCTGCCGCGTCACTGCCCACCCCGAGGGTCAGCGCTGCGCACGACCTCCAGTAAACTACAAACACCAGAAACTAGTTGCAACTCCTGGACAGAGGACAAGGGCGATTAATAAGTCGAGAGAGTCAATTAAGGATCCCAATGAGTGGTAGTAGCTGTTTCATGGATCACAAACACAGAACTCAGTTCCTGAGGACGGCTGCAATGAGACAACCCACCATGTACTCCTACATGGCCTCTCATCGCTACATTTACCAAATCGTGTTCACACAGTTAGCTCTCAATAGTAGGATATGTTCACCACATTCCAATTCATCCCCGATGAATCAGACCTGACACAACTCTAAGCAATAGCAGACATAACCATAAAGCATGAATGAGTAGGCACAACATGGCTCAAACAACTCCTACTCATGCTAGTGGGTTTCAACTATTTACTGTGGCAATGACAGGTCATGCAGACGAAAGGGGTTCAACTACCGCAGCAGGTAACATTTGAAGCGTTGTTTTCCTAATGCATTAAAAGAGAGCAAGAGCGAGAGAGTGGGATTGTAATGGAATGCTCAATGGAGTTTTGCTTGCCCGACACTTCTGAAGATAGCATTGTGTCTTCATCAATGTCATCGATCACAACGTCGGAACATCGTCTACTGAGTGGGGACAAACACCGACAAACAAGAGAGAACACAATCAATGCAATGCGAGAATATAATGCATGATCATGACATGGCAATATGCTGTTGATTGAGCTAATGCAACTAGGAACCATATTAAATGAAGTTGGTTTGAACCAAAGGTTCAAATTCAAACTCCATATGTGATTATTTAAATGCCATTTAATTGATTTGACCTGATCAGCAGGCATAAGTTGCTCAAACATGCATGATAATGCCATAAACAGATTCCTTGAATTTTACTGATCATTTTTCATATATAAATTATTTTCATTGGAGTTATAGATTATTTTCTATGATTTTTTGAAGTTTATAACATTTTCTGGAATAAATAAATCATTTAAGATTTATGTTAAATTCCATAAAACATTACTGCATCCGCATGATGTCTGTGTGACGTCAGCAAGTCAACAGAGCGGTCATGTCAAACCTGACATGTGGGGTCCACATGTCAGTGGCACAACTAACTAACATGGTTAGTTAGCTTTAAGTTAACACTAACTAAACTGTCAGTGGGGCCATGGCCCACCAGTCAGCGACTCAATAAACTAATGACAACAATTAGCACTTAATTAAAACCTAAACTAAAACTAGTCAAAGGCTGGCCCCACATGTCATGGACACAGGGGGGTCCAGGCGTGGTCAAAGGGGGTCAACCCCACCGGCGACTCGCCACCGGCGAGAGCCAGGACGGCGGCGCGGCTCGGAAACGCTATTCCGGTGACCAAAACGACTGCGGGGAGCATCTACGCGGAGCTAGAGAAGTCGCGCATCCAACGGAACAAGTGGGAGTAGCTGGGGTGGCCGGAATCATCGGCGGCGACCTCAACGGCAGTGACCGGAGCTCGGGCGCCGATGAAAATGACCACACAGGGCACGAGAGGACCAACGGTTGGTTCCTACGGGTGCTATGTGCGCTCACGAAGACGCGCATGTGCACGGGACCAAATGGTCACCGGAGCCTCGTCGACGACGAGCTTGTGCGGCGGCGTGCTTTGGACGTCATGGAAACGGCGGCTACAGCGAGCGAACGAGGTGGAGGAGAGGGGGGTTTGGTCTGTGAGCTCATAGCGGAGTCGAAGGGCTGGTCAGCAAGCTGGGAGGAGGCATGGAGACGGCGAGATGGCGACAACGATCTTCGGCGCTGGAGCTTGAAGATGAAGTCGATGGCAGCGATACGGCGCGTCCCCGGTTGCTTGGCTCGTCGAGGAAGCATAGACGACGGAGGCGGAGCTCATGGGCGCGTCGAGGGGACGAGGGGGAGGCGGTGGCTGCAGCTATGGCAAACGGCGGTGTCGGTAGCGTTCGGCCATGGCGTCGGGAGGGCGAGAGAGAGGCGAGGGGGAGGAATGGAGCGGTCGGAGCGATCGGGACGGCATCGAGGGGGTTATCCATGCATCCAGGGCCTCGGCGGCAAGCAGGAGGTGGCGTGCGGTGGCCGTGCGCGCGTCGGGCATGCGCCGTGCGTCCGACTGGCGGGAGGAAGAAGACCTCCCTGCCCCTGGTGGGCTGGGCCGGCCAGATGGGCTGCCAGGTGAGCGCCAGGTAAGTGCTCTCTCTCTCCTTTTAATTCTTCTTTTCTATTATTCTGTAGACTTTAGGGCTTTATTAAAAATGCCAGGGCATTTCCAAAAATCATGAAACTAATCATGGCTAATGTTTAGAATAAATCCAATAGTAAACATTTTAGTTTACGATTATTTGAGCATTTAAAATATTTTATAGCATTTAAATGCCCAAATGCAAATAGAGTATGATTTAATTCAGAGCCCAAATATGTCATGGACAAATGTGCATCACCTCTGGTTACTGTTTACAGCATTTTCCATAGATGATGAACATTTTTGAAAGCCATTTGGATTTACTGAAAATATTTTAGTTGAACCTAGTGAAGTTCTTTTGGTGCTAGGGTTGGAACAAACCCCATTTCAAGTTTACCAAAAAAATTAAACATGATGCACATGATCATGCAGAGTCAAGCAAAGGCTAAAGCTATGGGGCTGTGACAACTCACCCCCACTAAACAAGAATGTCGTCCAAGATTCAAGCGTAGGGTAAGATGTAGGGGGTACGCAACTAACACAATCTTCACGGTCCGGGTTGCACTTCATAAGAACGTTGATTGCCTGCAACATGTTGATCTTGACATCCTTGCTATCGAGACCTTCGTCCAACACACTGATGACGAGATAAACTCTACAAAATTAATCTCCAGAAAGATCGAGCAACTCAAGATCAACTCATGGAGTGAGTCGTTGAAACATCTCTTGAGCTGAGACACGGAACACACATCCAGGGGGATGGAGTGAAACAAACGATGAAGGTTCACCTAGTGGCAATAATTCCACACCTAAGAAGATGGTGATCGATATCACCAGGCGGGACACCTTAGAGAAGGTGACTCATAGAGTTATTCCCTTAAGTGGCAAAAAGAATTACTTTTGATATAGAGATCATTGAGATTCTCTATACCAGCTTAAGGCAAATCTCAATCGATCATTTGAAGGAGTCCGAAAGAATGACATTCTCGGGCCAGAATGGAGGATGCGGACTACCTTGTTGAAGACAACACAAGGGATGATTTTTCTTATCATCGGAAATGGATGGAACCCATGGTAAAATGGCACATTGGTGGTGCAAGCTGGGAACAAATGCAAATGTTGGGAATTATTTTGGTAACTGGGAAGAAACCCAACAATAGAGAGTGAATCTACTCTTTGAGAGGTTATAGCATAACCAAGAACACTGGTAGCAATCCCGGTTAGTGCCAGCGATAACACCTAGTGCTTGTGCGTGCTCTCAAGAACTTGAGCATTTCCATCATCATCAAGGTTTTACCATTATCCGAGCCAATGGTGCCGACAACACAACATACGACCATGATGAATAGCGATGGACGATGCAGATGCAAAGGAAGATAACACTTTCTAAGATTTCACCTTAGCGGTGTCAAGGGGCAAAATCTGGATGATCGTCCGAGAGACATTTATCACTCCGCTTCTAATGTTATCCTTGATGCGCTAGCGCAACCCATTTATTAAAATGGTTTGGTACCTAGAACGTCAAGTAAAAGATCGGACTTCAGGAGCACAAAAATCCATAAGGAACAACTAGGAAGTAAATCCTACGAAATCCTTATGGGGAGGTGGCCAACTTCTTCAATCAAGATACTACAACAATAGGTCTTCCGGCTGGGTGTGTTGGCCACGACATCCACTTTACTGGTTATCGAGAGACTAATATTATAGTTCTTGGAAAATGCTCCAACCATCATATCTGCCTGAGATTCAGTTCTGGTTGGTGTCAGGATATTCCAGACTCATCAAGATTCTCGGGGGGGGGGGGTGAACTACGATAGCAAGCTCCAAAACATGAGCTGGTTCTGCTACATACATGTGAACACGTTGTCCGAGACAAGCATGACCACATAGTAGTCTTACAATGAAACACTACCGAGTTCTGAATGGGAACCATCATTTAAATAACGAAGTCTTGTGTAAGTCCGTCCGGGCCCTTCGGGATTAGCGCATGAACTTCTTTTCTTTGAAAAAAAATCAATCAATGGCTTGGTGTGCTAGGGATACATATGGAATGAAGGTTGCAAGTCTCCAAAACATAGAATACTTTGCACATGTGCATGACTGACTTGGGATGATTCCAAAGGAAGCGAAACAAACCTTCTCAAATTCACGGTGGCAACTTACATCAATTACACGTGAGTTAGGGGAAGCCACTTCTTTCATCCAAACATATACTCCATGAACGAGACACGAAGATAATGCTTTAAAAGTTTCCAATGCTAGCTGGATGTTCAACACGAAACATGGAGAAGATAAAATGATGTTGATGGGCTCAACAACAGATCATCAAGATTTCCATATAGATGGAATTCCATAATTAAAGGACATACTGATAGCATTGGTCGGACCAAAAGATGTAATGGTGTATGCTCGAGGGATTGACCACGAGTAGGACAACATTACGAATATCGTTGGTTCTGATTTGACTTGACAATAACCCATACTCAAATCAACGTTTGGACAAGACAATAGATCGACAAATGATCACGGAGATCAATTCAAGAAGATATCATCTATTTTCAATACACACACAAGATATCCCTTTGGAGTGAGCTATGTGGATTAAGCTTTTATCTTCCAACTCTCCAAGTTGTTGTTTAGCTTAACCAACTAGTTCAGGGGTATCCAACATTGATTCTTGGAGAAGGGGTGGTTTATAGGTAAACCAACTTGATCACGAGCTCAACATAACAGTCAGGGAACAACCTGGTAATACTCCCGAGAAGATATTCGGAAAATCACGAACCACCGATATGTTATGAAGCTCGAGAACAATCTTGCTTTTCAGGGCAAGACGATATGATCAAAAGAGCAAGGGATTGATACAAACCTAACTCATTGATTGGAGAGTGCACCCGAGATAAGGACTAGGTAGCATAATCAATCTTAGAATTATAATTTGGTAACCAACACACTAAGAATGAGATTATCGTCCATTCACTACCAAGCAACGGGGTTGCTAGGAATATTGACTTCACACATCGCAGTTCACTTGTCAGTATTCCGGTTACAACAACACGGAGACAGAGGAATGAGACGAAGATGGCAAGAAGTATCACTGTATCAAGAGTTCATAGGAGGTTGTCCAATTCCCATGGAACTCTTGACATAAAGATGGCAATACTCCAAGGTAGAACAGAACAAAAGCTGGATTTGCATTTTGACCTGTGAAATACAACTACTCTGACCCAATCCTAGAAATGGATGAGGTACTAGAGTTTGTTTCTCCTAGTCAATCTAAGATAGAATGGATTGACGTGCCACAAGAGTAAAAGGCGTCGATGAACACGAATGCACAACTACTCCTGACTATCAATCGATAGACGGGGTCATAAAACAACTAAAAAGGGACAACTCGGAGGAACATATAACTTTCTGAGTTGTGGATGCATAGATTAGCATGTCAAACTAGTTCAACATATTTCTTCCGGACAACCCATGCAGAAAGGTAGGACTGGCAGAGTCACATAATAGAATCGAGAACTCCTCAAGAGCACTCTTATTGTGATCTTTTGGTTTAGAAGAACTTCTGCCATGATGGTTCATGGTATTTGGAAGAATGATATACCACGGACCTCGAGGACTATCACAAGGTTACTAATATCCTAAAGGAACGAGCAAACACTATCAACATGAAGTAAGTAGGGTGAATCTCGGGTTTAAGAACCCAGGAGTAGAATGCCTACTAACTAAATGGCATCACGGGATGCTTTCGAGAATAATGGCCAGAATCATCACACTGAGAACATAAAGCACTGCTAGAATACTGGGTGATTCTCTAAGACATCTAGGGTCATAATAATAACTCCAACATGTATGTCGAGGCAACGGAGTACCTCAACAGAACGACTAGTGTGGTTAATCTGGCCCAAAGGAGCATCGGGAACAGGAGGAAGGGATTTGCAATTGCATCAGATTGTTTAGAAACCTGGGAAGACTCGGACTGCATAACAATTGTAATTGCTCAAAAAGATTTTGAGATCCAAGCAAAAAGGGTAGCATAACCACTTAACATCATAATGCTAAGGTTCTGAGACCAACAGTTGAACACACGGAAGTACTTGAAACTGAACTGAGGGTTGAATCCACCATTAACGTGATCCTGATATATAGAATGAGAATCCTAGTTCTTAATCCCTGTAGAAAGAAGAAGGTGACTCAGATCAAAAGGACATAGGGTAAAGGAGAAAACAGAGCCTTACGTTCCCTTCCACAATCAATTCCCCTATATAACTAAAGAGTTTCTAGACACGACTTCGACCAGTTTGGCTTACTAATCCTACAGGCACTCAGGCTCTGATACCAAAGCTGTCAGGACCCCGATCCTAAGTCACACAGGTCTAGCCTGTAACACATCATATCACTTTGCGGCCTCACGCACGGTATCCCCACGGGTGCCACCTTACCTGGCCCGGGACCGTTTGCGCATTTTCGCACACGTATATGATAGTGTCGCTAGCATCCATATGACAGAGAACCCGGGCCGACATCACTAGTCATAAACCAAAAGTGGCACTAAATTACAGAGACAGGCATACATGACTCAGCAACGAACGTGTCGGTCATCAGCGTATGAACCCAAGTCGTAGCAGGCTACAAGGACTTAAAGGAACAACGCGTGACATTTCCCCTAAGGGACAGACACAGGAACGAAGAAGGACACATGCCGGCCAGCCTAAGTGTTCCGGAGCAATAGCAAGCTACCAAGGCTCAGTGGAAGCACTAGGAGACATTTCCCTGTAAGATAGGCTACCAAGGGTAAACAACTAGGTGTCGGATCCCACACATAGCAATACACATTACACGTTCACATAACATGCAAGTATGTGATGTACAACATGGCATCACAACATAACTCAACAACTCATATAGATAAAGGCCCAGAAGATCCAACATAGCATTTATTACAAACAGTGGGTCTCATGACCCAACATATAGAGCATACAGGCAACGGAAGCATAACATGTATGAGTACAGACAACTACAAATGAAAAGGGCTGAGAAGCCTGACTATCTACAAAACCCTCCCAAGGGTACAAGATCATAGCTGAGGTAACAAGCTAAACGTCGAAGTCCACGCGGAACCATTAGTGAGACTGAAGTCTCTCTGCAAAAACATAAATTAAGCAAACGTGAGTACAAAGGTACTCATCAAGACTTACATCAGAACTAGCTACATATGCATTAGTATCAACAAAGGGATGGTGGAGTTGACTGCAGCAAGCCAGCTTTGACTCAGTGGCTATCCTGAACTACGATTGCAAGTAACTCTTTTGAGGTGGCGCACACGAGTCCACATATTCACCAACCAATACACCACTATGCATCCGCTCCCGTCTCCCTACGAGAAGGCCATCCATAGCACTCACGCTTATCTTACGTGTTTTAGAGTATCCACTTTCACTTGTCTATGAACTGTACAGGTAACCCAGAAGTACATTACCGCGGACACGGCTATTCGAATAGATCATATATAACCCTGCAGGGGTGTACTTCTTCACACACGCTCTTACCACTTATCGCCGTTTACATGACAAGTACCCGGCAACCTTCAAGCGAAAGCCCAGCGAGGGTGTCGGCCACGACCTGACTAACCACACAAGTCCCTAGTCTAGGTTTATCGCCTATTTGGGTTCCATCCGTGGGGAGATCCGGCCGGGGTGTCGCTCACGGCCCCAAATGATGTGTACAGGGTTCCCGAGTCACCAAACGGGTGACCGTACACCGTGCCACGTACCTGCCGCATCACATCCCACCCCAAGGGTCAGCGCTGCGCACGACCTCCAGCAAACTACAAACACCAGAAACTAGTTGCAACTCCTGGACAGAGGAAAAGGGCGATTAATAAGTCGAGAGAGTCAATTAAGGATCCCAATGTGTGGTAGTAGCTGTTTCATGGATCACAAACACAGAACTCAGTTCCTGAGGACGGCTGTAATGAGACAACCCACCATGTACTCCTACATGGCCTCTCATCGCTGCCTTTACCAAATCGTGTTCACACACTTAGCTCTCAACAGTTTGATATGTTCACCACATTCCAATTCATCCCCGATGAATCAGACCTGACACAACTCTAAGCAATAGCAGGCATAACCAGAAAGCATGAATGAGTAGTGATGGGCCTCGAACCCCTCGTTGGTTACCCCAAGTGGAAGGTGTAAGATGCAGTATGTAGAAGTGTTTTCCCTTAGCAAAGATGCCAAGGATCGAATCCCCAGAGACTCCTAGGTTCAACATGTAGGTGTCAACTGCTAACGGCGCAAATTAGCAATCAACATGGACCTGCACACAGATACAAACAACTTTGCTCCCAACAAGTACAGAGAGGTTGTCAATCCCTCCGGCCTTGTAGTTCACAAAGGGTTAAAAGCAAATGATAGTAGTGATAGATAATGTTTTGCAATAGTAAGTAAAAGCGAAAAGTAAATAGCGGATGTGATCAATGATGGTAATATGGACCGGAGTCTCATGATGTTCACTAGTGATGTCTCTCTCCCAAAAGATGATAAAACAGCTATGTGAGGTAAACAAATTACAGCTGGGCAATTGACAGGACCACGAACGCAAACCAATGCTGATTACATTGCAAGAAAGGTTGAGGTTCAAAGCATGGGCGGTACACCAAAGTAAGTAGACCGAAATCCATCAATATCTACTACTAATCATCCACCTTGAGATACTATCCAGAACATCTCGCTGGTATTAAGTTGCGAGTCCCACCCATAGTGTAAACTCAATGCAACAGACAACTGCATTAAAAGAACTTTGCGTAAAGTAAACAATCCTTGCACCCGCGGGCACAAGCACCGTTGTTTTCCCCCTCGTGGCAACAGCACATCCCCTAGACTCATGTTTCTGTCACTCAAGCTAGTCATCGAGGGGCATGAACCCACAATCGAGCATAGCGTTCCCTCTTGGAGTCACTACGTATTACTTGGCCAAAGCAATAAATAACAACGGAGAACATGCAAGAATTACTTATGAACATAAATATAAAAGAGGTAGATCAAATATATTACTCAAGATCAATCTGAACATAATCCCATAATCCATCGGATCCCAGCAAACTCAACATAGCAACAACATAAGGATTACATATGTGCCTCGATCATGTAGGGCAGCTCACGAGGACTAATTAGTGAAGCACAAGAACGGGAGGAGAACATCACATAGCTACTGGTCATGGACTCATGGTCCAAGGGAGACTACTCACGGCTCATCTGGGAGGCGTCCATGGTGGTGGAGAAGCTCCCGGTGGTGATCCTCCCCTCCGGCAGGGTGCCGGGAAGAGTTCTCCTGGTGCTCCCGATCTTGGAAGCGGCGGCGGCGGCGGAACATAGATGGGATCGCGAAAAGAGTTCCTTTTCTGAGGGTTTCGGAGGACGCTTTAAATATATGCCAAAGGGGGGCATCGGGGAAGGTTCGGGGGGCCCAGGAGCCCCCCCGGCGCGGCCCAGGGGGGGGGGGCGCCGCCAGGGCGCCTGGAGCCCTGGTGGCCCCCCCGGCTGCCCTTCGGACACACGGTAGTTTCCGGAACGCTGATTTTTTATATAATTTTTCTGGATTTTTCCTGGCAGTTCTCGTAACGTGAAAACCTGAAATACAAAAAACAGCCGAAAACAGAAACTGGCACTGGGGTGCACTGGATTAGTAAGTTTGTCCAAATATGATCAAAAGTGTATGGAAGTGTATGAATATCATAGCAATATCACCCAAAAGTGGCATGGAGCAAGCAGAAATTATAGATACGTTTTGGACGTATCAACATCCCCAAGCTTAATTCCTGCTCGTCCTCGAGTAGGTAAATGATAACAAGAATAATTTCTGTGGTGACATGCTATTAACCATATAGGACTTATTCATAGTCATATGACAAAAGCTTACTGAGACAATGATTCTATAGTAATTAAGTTGCCTCATGAGAAAATCACAAATGACTGAAAGTTTTACAACATGACATTGAAGCATCAAATAGATTTGCAATGATCATGATGTGCAAATATGATAAAGTGATATCTAGCTTGCCCCCTTTAGTGAAGAAAAACATAAATGCAGGGGCACCTTCAAGGTTTAAGTGATTACTAGATACAATGATTTCAAAATAAACGATTTCACAATCATGCAAAAGACAATGCTACTTTGGGACAATGCACATTACACTCAGAATGACAATCATGCTCTCAGTAGTTGGTGCTTGAAGAAAGAAGGTGGAGACTCAAAAAGTAAAAGAATGGTTATGTGCTAGAGTTTTTATTTTGAAAACATGGAAGCAATTTTGTCAACGGTAGTAGTACTTCATATGTGTCATGCATAAGACATCCTATAAGTTGCAAGCCTCATGCATCGAATACCAATAGTGCTCGCACCTTGTCCTAATTAGCTCGGATTTCCATGGGTTATCATCGCATTACATGTGTTTCAACCAAGTGTCACAAAGGGGTACCTCTATGCCACCTGTACAAAGGTCCAAGGAGATAAATCGCATTTGATTTCTCGTTTTTGATAGATCTCAACTTGAGGACATCCATACCGGGACAACATAGAAAATAGATGATGGACTCCTCTTTAATGCATAAGCATATTCTCATAAGAGATTGAGGATTAACGTCCAAGCTAAAACTTCCACCATGATGCATGGCTTTGGTTGGCGGCCCAATGTTCTTCTCTAACAATATGCATACTCATTCAACCCATGGCAAATCACCCTTACTTCAGACAAGACGAACATGCATAGCAACTCACATGATATTCAACAAAAGTGTGACAGTTGATGGCGTCCCCAGAAACATGGTTACCGCTCAGCAAGCAACTTATAAGAAATAAGATACATAGGCAACATATTCTTTACCACAATAGCTACTTTCCCATGAGCTATGTATTGCAAGGTTAGTCTTAGTACAGGTGGAGGTTAGCAAAAGACTGGGAGCTACCAACTAAGAGAGCAATGACGGTCATAATCATGCAGAGCGACAAAGCAATATTGAATCAGGCATGGTAGTTATATCGCTACTCAGAAATAAAAGATCATCAAGGCTTGACAGACTTTGTTTACAGTCTTAAATATGCGTGAGCATACGCCAAGTCAATCAAAATAAATTCTCGAAGGAAGATATTACTAAACCATACCACATCATAGGCAAACAAATCAAGTTGGTACTCCAATAACACATTGGGAATCCCCCAGCTACTTGAGACTAACCATAAGAAAACCTGAACTACTAAGCTCCATTATGCACGTAGCATCTTTATCATAGACATATTAACCAATGCAACGGAAGCAAACTCTCTTAATAAGGTGAGCATGATAATTAAAGAGAGTTCAAGCAACCAACTAAACAAAAGCTCTTTGAAAATATAAGCATGAATACTAAGAGCAGAGCATGATAGTAGCTATTAAAAGACAAAGAACACACACAGCAAAGATAGACATGAAAATTCTATATTATGTTCTAGGTAGAAGTGGAGCGTGTTTTCTCTCCCACATAAAGAATGCTGGGTTCCGACTCGTTATGAAAAACTAAAAAGAAAACTAAAAGCAAGACGCTCCAAGCATAGCACATAACACATGAAGTGATAAAAATATAGCGAAACGAAAGACGAACTAATAATGTTGATGGAGAAGGGGATGCACGGGGGCATCCCCAAGCTTAGACGCTTGAGTCTCCTTGAATATTTCTTGGGGGTGCACGGGGGCATCCCCAAGCTTGAGCGCTTGACACTCCTGAATCTTTTTATCATCTTCCCTCGCACACTTGAAAACTCCCTTCATACATAACTTATCATAATCTGATTAGCGAGGTTAGTACCCTTAATAAAATAATTATACCTTGCTGGAAATAAAGATATTCTTGAATTTCTACTGTTTCTCAAGATTGCCGAAAGGTTTTTGCAAAGAAAAAGCAAGCTCTTGGTTTGCGAAATGAAGGAAAGGCAAAACAGGACAGAATCTGTGAAAAACAGAACAGCAGGTAGTAGTCGATTTGTTCGGGGCGCTTCTGCAACTCAAATCAAAAAACTCAGAACAGACGCACGAAAGACAATTATATAGAGAACGCTGTCGAAAAAATTCAGACCAAAAAGATGATCTGGCGATTTTATACGAATTTCTCTATCCAAGGACAGAATCTGTTTCCTGGACAGCACCTCACAACTTTTGAACTTTCTAGCAATCAGAGGCTATACTTGGCACAAATATGAAAAGCAAAGATACAATGATGACGCTACTGTAGTAACAACATCAAGACCACTAAAAACTGAAAGAACAAACTGAAAGTAAAGATAACAAGGGTTGTCTCCCTAGAGCTCTTTCTTTATAGCCATAAAGATAGGCTTAAGACTTTAATGATGCTCTCGTAGGAAGAAGAACAAAAGAGAGCATCAAGAAGCAAATACCAAACACATTTAAGCCTAACATGCTTCCTATGCATAGGAATATTGCAATAGAATAATTCATTGAAGCACAAATCAATAAGCATAGGAAGACAAAACAAGTGCAGCTTCAAAACCTTCAACATAAAGAGAGGGAACTTAATATTATTGAAATATCTATAAGCATATGTTCCCTTCTCATAATAATTTTTAGTGGGATCACGAATAAACTCAACAATATAAGCATCACATAAAGCATTGTTACCATGATCCACATGCAAAAAGGTACTCTTACTCTCCACATAAGCATCATGAAGAGGATAAAACTTAGTATAAAAGAGAGACATAAGCTCTTGCCAATCAAGCAAGTGCGAATTATCGAGAAGCTTATACCAATCTGAAGCCTTATCTATAAGTGATACGGTGAACAATTTCCTCATGAAAAACTCCCTTGATACACCTGCAAGCTTAAATAATGAACATAATTGTGACAGATATAGCAAGTGTTCACCGGGATGTCTGTCTCCTGCATAACGATTAGCCAAGATATAATTGATAATACCAGCTGGTATTTTATAGGGCACAATTTCAGTAGGGGGAGGAGCAACCACCACAGGTGTGGGGTGTCTTCCCGCAAGCAACGATCCAATAACAAGGTTGTCCATAAGCATAACTGGTGAAAAGACATAAAGAAAACTGAAAGGTAAACTAACAAGAGTAAAAGCAAAGGTAAAAGCCAGCGTGCAACTCCCCTATCCTGAAGAGTGGAGTCCCCGGCAACGGCGCCAGAAAATACTCCTTGATGGGCCTCGAACCCCTTGTTGGTTACCCCAAGTGGAAGGTGTAAGATGCAGTATGTAGAAGTGTTTTCCCTTAGCAAAGATGCCAAGGATCGAATCCCCAGAGACTCCTAGGTTCAACAAGTAGGTCTCAACTGCTAACGGCGCAAATGAGCAATCAACGTGGACCTGCACACAGATACAAATAACTTTGCTCCCAACGAGTACAGAGAGGTTGTCAATCCCTCCGGCCTTGTAGTTCACAAAGGGTTAAAAGCAAATGATAGTAGTGATAGATAATGTTTTGCAATAGTAAGTAAAAGCGAAAAGTAAATAGCGGATGTGATCAATGATGGTAATATGTACCGGAGTCTCATGATGTTCACTAGTGATGTCTCTCTCCCAAAAGACGATAAAACAGCTATGTGAGGTAAACAAATTACAGCTGGGCAATTGACAGGACCACGAACGCAAACCAATGCTGATTACATTGCAAGAAAGGTTGAGGTTCAAAGCATGGGCGGTACGCCAAAGTAAGTAGACCGAAATCCATCAATATCTACTACTAATCATCCACCTTGAGATATCTATCCAGAACATCTCGCTGGTATTAAGTTGCGAGTCCCACCCATAGTGTAAACTCAATGCAACAGACAACTGCATTAAAATAACTTTGCGTAAAGTAAACAATCCTTGCACCCGCGGGCACAAGCACCGTTGTTTTCCCCCTTGTGGAAACAACACATCCCCTAGACTCATGTTTCTGTCACTCAAGCTAGTCATCGAGGGGCATGAACCCACAATCGAGCATAACGTTCCCTCTTGGAGTCACTACGTATTACTTGGCCAAAGCAATAAATAACAACGGAGAACATGCAAGAATTACTTATGAACATAAATATAAAAGAGGTAGATCAAATATATTACTCAAGATCAATCTGAACATAATCCCATAATCCATCGGATCCCAGCAAACTCAACATAGCAACAGCATAAGGATTACATATGTGCCTCGATCATGTAGGGCAGCTCACGAGGACTAATTATTGAAGCACAAGAACGGAAGGAGAACATCACATAGCTACTGGTCATGGACTCATGGTCCAAGGGAGACTACTCACGGCTCATCCGGGAGGCGTCCATGGTGGTGGAGAAGCTCCCGGTGGTGATCCTCCCCTCCGGCAGGGTGCCGGGAAGAGTTCTCCTGGTGCTCCCGATCTTGGAAGCGGCGGCGGCGGCGGAACAAAGATGGGATCGCGAAAAGAGTTCCTTTTCTGAGGGTTTCGGAGGACGCTTTAAATATATGCCAAAGGGGGGCATCGGGGAAGCTTCGGGGGGCCCAGACGCCCCCCCCGGCGCGGCCCAGTGGGGGGGGGGGCGCCGCCAGGGCGCCTGGAGCCCTGGTGGCCCCCCGGCTGCCCTTCGGACGCACGGTAGTTTCCGGAACGCTGATTTTTTATATAATTTTTCTGGATTTTTCCTGGCAGTTCTCGTAACGTGAAAACCTGAAATACAAAAAAAAGCCGAAAACAGAAACTGGCACTGGGGTGCACTGGATTAGTAAGTTAGTCCAAATATGATCAAAAGTGTATGGAAGTGTATGAATATCATAGCAATATCACCCAAAAGTGGCATGGAGCAAGCAGAAATTATAGATACGTTTTGGACGTATCAAGTAGGCACAACATGGCTCAAACAACTCCTACTCATGCTAGTGGGTTTCAACTATTTACTGTGGCAATGACAAGTCATGCAGAGGAAAGGGGTTCAACTACCGCAGCAGGTAACAATTGAAGCATTGTTGTCCTAATGCAGTAAAAGAGAGCAAGAGCGAGAGAGTGGGATTGTAACGGAATGCTCAATGGGGTTTTGCTTGCCTGGCACTTCTGAAGATAGCACTGTGTCTTCATCAGTGTCATCGATCACAACGTCGGAAAATCGTCTACTGAGTGGGGACAAACACCGACAAACAAGACAGAACACAATCAATGCAATGCGACAATATGATGCATGATCATGACATGGCAATATGTTTTTGATTGAGCTAATGCAACTAGGAACCATATTAAATGAAGTTGGTTTGAACCAAAGGTTCAAATTCACACTCCATATGTGATTATTTTAATGCCATTTAATTGATTTGACCTGATCAGCAGGCATAAGTTGCTGAAACATGCATAATAATGCCATAAACAGATTCCTTGAATTTTTTCTGATCATTTTTCGTATATAAATTATTTTTATTGGAGTTATAGATTATTTTCTATGATTTTCTAAAGTTTTTAACATTTTCTGGAATAAATAAATCATTTAAGATTTATGATAAATTCCAGAAAACATTACTGCGTCGGCATGACGTGTGTGTGACGTCAGCAAGTCAACAGAGCGGTAAGGTCAAACCTGACATGTGGGGTCCACACGTCAGTGACACAACTAACTAATAGGGTTAGTTAGCTTTAAGTTAACACTAACTAAATTGTCAGTGGGGCTAGGGCCCACCAGTCAGCGACTCAATAAACTAATGACAGCAATTAGCACTTAACTAAAACCTAAACTAAAACTAGTCAAAGGCTGGCCCCACATGTCATGGACACATGGAGGGGGTCCAGGCGTGGTCAAAGGGGGTCAACCCCACCGGCGACTCGCCGCCGGCGAGAGCCAAGACGGCGGCGCGGCTCGGAAACGCTGTTCCGGTGACCAAAACGACTGCGGTGAGCATCTATGCGGAGCTAGAGAAGTCGCACATCCAACGGAACAAGTGGGAGCAGCTGGGGTGGCTGGAATCATCGGCGGCGACCTCAATGGCGGTGGCCGGAGCTCGGGCGCCGATGAAAATGACCACACAGGGCACGGGAGGACCAACGGTTGGTTCCTATGGGTGCTATGTGCGCTCACGAAGATGACGTGCATGTGCACAGGGCCAAATGGTCACCGGAGCCTCGTCGGCGGTGAACTTGTCCGGCGGCGTGCTTCGAACGTCATGGAAACGGCGGCTACAGCGAGCGAACGAGGTGGAGGAGAGGGGGGTTTGGTCCGTGAGCCCATAGCGGAGTCGAAGGGCTGGTCAGCAAGCTTGGAGGAGGCGTGGAGACGGCGAGACGGCGACAGTGATCTCCGGCGCTAGAGCATGAAGATGAAGTCGATGGCGGCGATACGGCGCGTCCCCGGTTGCTTGGCTCATCCAGGAAGCATAGACGACGGAGGCGGAGCTCATGGGCGCGTCGAGGGGACGAGGGCGAGGCGGTGGCTGCGGCTATGGCGAACGGCGGCGTCGGCAGCGTTCGGCCATGGCGTCGGGAGGGCGAGAAAGAGGCGAGGGGGAGGAATGGAGCGGTCGGAGCGATCGGGACGGCATCGAGGCGGTCATCCACGCATCGAGGGCCTCGGTGGCAAGCAGGAGGTGGCGTGCGGTGGCCGTGCACGCGTCGGGCATGTGCCGTGCGTCCGACTGGCGGGAGGAAGAAGACCTCCCTGCCCCTGGTGGGCTGGGCCGGCCAGATGGGCTACCAGGTGAGCGCCAGGTAAGTGCTCTCTCTCTCTCCTTTTAATTCTTGTTTTCTATTATTTTGTAGACTTTAGGGCTTTATTAAAAATGCCAGGGCATTTCCAAAAATCATGAAACAAATCATGGCTACTGTTTAGAATAAATCCAACAGTAAACATTTTAGTTTATGATTATTTGAGCATTTAAAATATTTTATAGCATTTAAATGCCCAAATGCAAATAGAGTATGATTTAATTCAAAGCCCAAATATGTCATGGAAAAATGTGCATCACCTCTGGTTACTGTTTACAGCATTTTCCATAGATGATGATCATTTTTGAAAGCCATTTGGATTTACTGAAAATATTTTAGTTGAACCTAGTGAAGTTCTTTTGGTGCTAGGGTTGGAACAAACCCCATTTCAAGTTTACCAAAAAAAATTAAACATGATGCACATGATCATGCAGAGTCAAGCAAAGGCTAAAGCTATGGGGCTGTGACAGTCGCGGACCCATGGACACGCAGGCTACGTTGCTCATGGCATGCGAGCTCCTGTGTTACCGCCCCGTCAACGACTTCTACGAAGATTGGCTTGACTCCATCGCCGAGCTCGTCAGCGCCGCTGGGGGCTCTCCTGCACCGTCCCTCTCGCTGCCTCGCCCGCCTCCCCATGCGGGCGATGTGGCCCATGAAGCACCTCCACCACCTCTGCATCAAGGCGTCGTCCATGACCCAAGGCGCGCGACCCCCCGCACGCGGCGCCCATGCATGAAGAAGGAAGCTGCCAAGAGATCCAGCGGCCTCGAGGAGGAGTGCCAGCACTCCCTCCACCTCCACATCGAGACCGTGCGCCCCCTGCAGTGGTGGCGCGCGAGGATCAAGACCAAGCTCTGACTCCACGAGAAGCTCCGGTGTCAACAGCAGGCTACAAGGCCCTGCCCCCGAACTGCGCAACGTCAACTCGCCCGGGAAATTCAAGCCCGACCTGCCTCCATGCTACGACGGCACCCCCGAACCTGCTGAGTTCCTGCAGCTCTACGAGCTGAGCATCGAGGCATCCGACGGCAACGAGAAGATCATGGCGAACTGGTTCCCCATGGCTCTCAAGGACGACGCGCGCTCCTGGCTCCTGAACCTGCCCGCGGGATCTATCTCCTCCTGGCGTGAGATGCGCGAGAGGTTCATCGCCAACTTCTAGGGCACCCACGACCACCCCCCGGCCGCAGATGACGTGCGGCGCATCAAGCAACAACCAGGAGAAACTCTGTAGAAGTTCATCCAGCGCTTCAACAGCGTTCGCGTCAAGATCCCCAAGTTCATGGATGAGGCCATCATCTCAATATTCTCAGATGGCATCCGTGATGTCAAGATGAAGGAGGTGCTTGCCATCCACAAAGATCTGTGCACGACCCTGGGGCTGTTCAACCTCGCGACCAAGTGCGCCAGAGCTGAGGAGGGGTGACTCTCCCTCGTCGAGCTCCCCACCGTTGAACTAGAAGACAAAAAGGCCAAGGGCAAGGATGTGAAGTGCAAAGGGGTGGTTGTGCTCGCGGCCGAGCCAGAGATGAATCGTGGCCGTGACTACCCGGAGTCATCCAAGAGCTGCCGTCCGTTCTGCGCCTTCCACAACGTGCACATCCATAACACCAATGACTATCAAGAGCTCAGGGCCATCCACGAAGGGCGCATCGGCCCATGCCCCGAGCGCAGCAACCGTGGCTACGGCCGTGGGGGAAGCCGGACCAGGGGGCACTAGGACGACCGCGGCCCCCATCAGGAGTGCCGTGATCAGCCTCGTGAGGACCGCTAGCGCGATCAACCTCGCGAGGGTGCCTGGAGGGACCAGCTGTAGGATCGAAAGTAGGTCTAGAGGGGGGGTGATTAGACTACTTGACAATATAAAAAATCTGCCTTTAGATCATGCAATGTTTTTGGCAGTTTCACAATTAAGATCAACACAAGTATCACCCTACACATGCAATTCTAGAGTATAAGCAGCGGAAAGTAAATTGCACATGTAAAAGAGAGGTGGAGAAGATCAAACGCAGTTTGGTGACACGAAGATTTTTGTCGTGGTTCCGATAGGTGGTGCTATCGTACATCCACGTTGATGGAGACTTCAACCCACGGAGGGTAACGGCTGCGCGAGTCCACGGAGGGCTCCACCCACGAAGGGTCCACGAAGAAGCAACCTTGTCTATTCCATCACGGCCTACGCCCACGGAGGACTAGCCTTACTCGGGGTAGATCTTCACGAAGTAGGCGATCTCCTTGCCCTTACAAACTTCTTGGTTCAACTCCACATCTCAAAGACGGAGGCTCCCAAGCGACACCTAACCAATCTAGGAGGCACCACCCCCCAAAAGGTAATAGACGGTGTTGATGATGATGAACTCCTTGCTCTTGTGCTTCAGATGATAATCTCCCCAACACTCAACTCTCTTCACTGATATGGCTGTGGTGGAAGAAGGGTTTGAGTGGAAAGCAACTTGGGAAGGCTAGAGATCAAGTTTCATATGGTAGGAATGGAATGACTTGATCTCAACACAAGGGTAGGTGGTTCACTTCTCAGAAAGTGTATGGTAGAAGTGGTGGTACTTTCTGATGGCTCTCCTCACGAATGAAGAGGGGGTGGAGGGGTATATATAGCCTCCACACAAAATCCAACCGTTACACACATATTTGAGCAATCTCGGTGAGACCGAAGTGAAAACTCGGTCAGACCGAAAGTTCAAATATAGTGAACGTTGGGATTTTCGGTGGGACCGAAAATACCATCTCGGTGTGTCCGAAGTGAGTCAAAGGTTGGAGCTTGCCATCTCGGTGTGACCGAAAACAACAACTCGGATATTCCGAAATGCTGTCATTGGTTACAGAAGGTTGGCAGTCCATTTTCGGTGAGACCGAAAGTCAGAATCGGATGGACCGAGAAATTAGGGTTTGGGGAAATAACTGAAGTGGTTCATCTCGGTGGGACTGAGTTTGCAGAATCGGTTTGTCCGAGATTACTTATGAGTGTGTTGAATAGTGAAGAGTGCTGATAGTTGAGGGAGCTAGATCACCAAGCACTTGAGCAACTAGATCATTAACACAACCTCATCCCCTTTTAATAGTATTGGCTTTTCCTATGGACTCAATGTGATCTTTGATCACTAAACCAAAAATGGAGTCTAGAGCTTTTGCCAATGCTTGTCTTAGCATTTTGAGGGGTCCACTTCTTCAGACATTTCCATACCCATATCATCGAACTTTTCTGAAATGATTCTCAAGTGAATATTAGTTCAATGATATATATGTTGTTATTAATTACCAAAACCACCCGGGGATTAGTTGCACTTTCAATCTCCCCCTTTTTGGTAATTGATGACAACATATAGATCAAAGCTTCGACAAAAGATATAATCAAGGAATAATATCGTCGCTTTGAGAAGTATGTGATAAACAAGAGCTCCCCCTAAATTTGTGCATTATTTAAAATTTGCGTTTGAATGCAAATGCACAATCGATTAGGATTATGGGTCACTCTTCCATGTCACATACATCTTGGTGGAGCGCACAAAATGATAAGAATGAGTAACATGCACTCAATCACCAAGACAAGAGTAAATAGCCATACAATAAGGAATAGCATATGATAAGCAATAAGCACTCATTAAGGCATAGTATGACTAAGCACTCATTAAGGTAGCATCAAACTTAGTAGCAAGCACACTTAAAGTATCAGGAACCAAAAGAAATCACTGTATCTCAAAGAAAAACCGGCAAAAGAACGAAAGACGAAAGAGCACTCTCTCTCTCGAAGCCCTATGATCTATAACAATTTTTCCCCCTTTGGCAACAAGTTACCAAAAAGTTCGAAAAGGTATAGAGCTAAGCGTCACTGCGGGCTCTGCTGGCGGCTCCCGTCTGGGTAGATGTCGGTGTAGAGATAGCGGCATCGGCGAAGACTTCTGCTGAAGTCTGCGGTGGAGGAGTGGATGCTGGAGCTGGAGGAACTGCTGGAGCTGTAGCTGGTGCTGAAGTGGTAGCCCTGGAGTCTGTCACTGGGATAGCTGCAGATCTGGATCCTCTGGGAACCTGAGCAGTCTGGCGATGAGAGTCCTGGACTAGATCATCCTGCATAAGCTCTGCTCTCTCCTGCCTTGTCTCCTCCATGTCTGCCTCAAGCTTGTTGACAGACACCTGAATCTCAGTCAGCTTCACGTCCAGAGCGTGGATCTTGTCCTCGACAATCCTCTCTAGGCTCTCCTGAGATTGCTCAATGCTGGCCAGGCGTTGTTCAATCCTTTGGGTAGCTTCAAGAATTTGTTCTCCAAAGCTCTTTGGCTTAGCTGCTGCTGCTGCTGCCTCTTTGTCAGCTTTCGCCTTCTTCGCAGCTTCGATTTTGGCTTGTCCTTCAACTGAGGTAGGATCCTCTTCATCCATCACAACTACGTTGTCCTCATGCTCTGGCTGTAGTGGCAAGTGCTTCCTATCCACCATGAATTTACCCGTGCCAAACTTGGCGTTGATGAGCATCTGAATCTGCGGTGCAAACCCACACGACCTCTTCTGGTCAGCTGCAGTCCTCTTAATGGTCTCTACCATCAAGTCCATCACCTTGAAAGGTGCCTTCTCATCGAGAATGTGCAGCATGTTGATAGAATAGCCTCGTATCATCCGGTGGTCTCCAGACTTAGGCATCAAAGTATGCCTCAGAATAGTGTTAGTGGTGGTCAGACCTGCCTGGAGATAGTACACTGAGCCAAGCTTCCATCCTTCCAAATCAGCAGCCGGGATCTCCTTGTACATATTCTTCATGGAATCATGACTCTTCTTAGGAATCCCATAGACATCAATGTCGTCCTCTCTCTGCACTGGAGCGTTCAGAAGTTCTGCCCATTCTTCAACAGTCGAAGAAAACCTTTGACCTTCAGTCATCCAGGTGATCTTGCCATCAGGATAGAAGTGGGCTGTGGCATAGAACTGCATGATCATCTCGTCATTCCAAGCTGTCAGCTCTTGACCCACAAAATCAGCAACTCCACATGCAGTAAAGCTCTCATGCACATGGGGAAAGAAGTCCCGGTGCTCTTCACTGTCAATATACTTCCAGTCAACATACCTGGTGTCAGCAACAATGGGCTTCTTATCCATTAGCACGGTCTCATAGAAATCCTGCTGCTCTCTGGTGTGGAATCTGGGGTCCACAGCAGTCCTTCTCCTTACAGCATATGGATCAGACTGTCTCCATAGCCTGAGACCTTTGTCCTTCCTTGCCTTCATGTCCTCAGCTTGAGGATGAGCATCATTGTGGAGTGGCAACTTGGGACGGAGCTTAAGCAACACATGCTCTTCATCTGATTCAGACGGTGGCATCTCACCTTTGTTCTTCTCAGAAGCTGGAATGCTTCTGGTTGTTCTCTTGGGCTTGGCTGGAGCTGCCTTGACTGGAGCAGGCTTCTTAGGCTTAGAAGAGGCTTGAGCCCGAATAGCATCACCCATGAACTTAGCTTTCTGAGGAGGAGGCTGGGGTGCTTCTTCTTCTTCTTCTTCTGCAGCATCATCTTGAGGTTCAGCATATACTACCCTCTTCCTTTTGGAAGTCTTCTTCACCTTGCTTGGAGCAGGCTCTTCCAAGTTGAGCTTCTTAGCAACTGCTGACTGCTTCACTTTGCTTGTGCCTTTCCTTGACTGCTGCCCTTGGTGCTCTTTGGCAACCACATTTCTCTTGGGCTTGGAGGTAACTTCCTCAGCAACAAAGTCAGAGTCCTCATCATCAGAAGTTCTCTTCTTCCTGGTTCTGGTGGCTGCAGGAGGCAAACCACTAGGGGTGCTCCTCTCACCATCATCACTGGAGCTGCTAGCAGGACTTGTATCTGCCTCTGGAATTTCAGCAAACGGTGATTCAGACCTGTTCTGGCTGTCACTGACATCTGACATGGCTGAAAAACCTGTGAAAAGATAAGGTATAGGCAGAGTAGAAGAGTTATCACAACTGCAGAGGTTTTTGCAAAAAAAAATGAGTTCAAAACTTAGTTTTGAGTTTTCACAGAATGTATTTCGGTCAAACCGATTTCAGGTTTCGGTGCAACCAAAGTACTCAACAGAAACCTACACACCACTTTCGGTCAGACCGAAATGGGTTTCGGTCCTACCGATAACTTAGGGTTTCACTGAAACTACTTTTCGGTCGTTCCGATTGGCACAACTCGGTTAAACCGAATTACGCAGTGCAATGGCCAGAGGCCAAATCGGTCATTCCGAGTTTCAAAAATCGGCTTCACCGAGATGCATTCCGTGGAAACCTAAAGCTAAGAATTTTCCTCGAAACTAGAAGATCTGAACTATTGTATAGGGATCATATCAAACGTGGATTGAATCATGGCAAACCTATCGTGCAAGAATCGGAAGTGGAGCACGAAAAGGGATCGGGACACACCCTAACTTGGTGGTGTCCCTCTACGGCGGCAACGGTGGAGATGATTACCGTTGACGGCGGCGGAGACCTGCGGCGAGGGCGCACAGGCGACGAAGGCGACGATCCGTAGACCAGGGCGACGGCAGCAGGGGTCTTGGGGGCGAACGGTTTGAAGAAAGAAATCACGCGCAGCCCCTCAGGTATATATAACCCCATGCTGTCGGTGGGACCGAGTTGAAAAACTCGGTGTCACCGAGATGTATAACTGCTGTTCAGTTACACATATCGGTCAGACCGAGAGTTTGAACTCAGTTTCACCGAGATGAAACCTAGAACAGTCTAAGCGTTTCGGTTGGACCGAGATTGAGAAACCGGTCAGACCGAAATGGACTTAGAAGGTTTTGGAAGTCAGCCTTAGACGAATCGGTGGTTCCGAGTGCTCCTCACTCGGACTGTCCGAAAAAGACTTGTTCAAAGTTGTGATATGAGCATGAATAGAATTTTGAGACAAGAAAGCATAGATAGCTAGGGAAGGTGCTTAGGCATTCTTGTCCATCCATTTGGCCAGAAAAATCAAAACAATCAAAACAACAAATGGATGTCCTTGAATGGATGAAATCATGCATTCAACATGCTCACACAATAAGATAGCAACTGAAATATGTGTCAAACATGCACAACCAATCACTCTAGCTACTAGCACACAATTTGTCGATGACTAGGTCATCTATATATGAGTATATTGACTTAGGAGCCAAATGAGAACATTTGATCATAGGTCATACTCATCGTTTAAGCACAAGTGGGGTTACCACTTTTACATAAAGCATTTATGTGTTCACATCACTTGGAGATGCTTTAGCCCAATTTTTTTAGAGCAAAGCTCCCCCTAGATGTGAGAACCCCTTTTAAAGGGTCAAACTAACCTTGGGTTGTCGTAGAAGACTTCATGTAGATGTTGAAGATGTGGATGCTCAATGTTGATGTAGATCATCATGAGTTAGGAGCAATCCTTTGGATTAGGGCACTTTCAATACCTACATGGGTTAGTCCCACAAGGAACAAACAAGAATTTCCATAGACATAGAGTGAAGTACACAAAAGATGATGTCCATGAAAGCAATGATTACCTTGTCCCTTGACTTACCAACAAGAGGGTTTGTGACTCCATGAACAAGTGCATGATGTGGAAGTTGATTGCACAAGTTCTTGCCAAAAAGAATATGAGTGAAGTTTGTTGGCGGAGTCACCCTCAAGAACCTACTAGTTCTTCTTCTTTGGGATCCACATCATCTTGATGGGAATCCTTGGTGTTGTAGTTGAGCTTGACGAAGTAGAACTTGATGTGTCCTTGGGAACCCACTTGACCATGGCTTGAGGTGCTTCAATGAATGCATCAATCTCTTCTTGAAGCTTGTCATTGGCCTTTAGCTTGTGGTCTTGTGGTGGAAGGTCATCTTGAGCTTGTTCCACATTGGAAGAAGTAGGATCATACTTCTCCTTTTGTGAGACAAACTGTGGAGTAGGGTATTGACCTTCTTCCCACTCAGCACCTTCGGCGTTGAACTTTCGCTCAAAACCAACCCCTTGATTCTTCCGGTGTCTTCCTTGTTTGCGAACAATCTCCTCAAAGTTCTTGCTTCCGGCAAGACTCTTGTAGACACCTTTCTCTATGATTTCCTTCAATAAGCTATTTTCTTGCTCAAGTGTAACTTGGCTTGAAACATTGTTAGTGGAATCAAGAGAACTACTAGAAGTAACAACATTTGATTTAACATTGTTATTGTTACTACTAGAGGAAGAATTTTTCTTATGCTTGTCATGCTTGGTCTTAATAGGTGGCAAGAAATTAGACAAGAGAAGTCGTTTGGCAAGATATGAAGAACTCTTCTTTCGAAGATCGTCATTGATCGCTTTTAGAAACTCATGTTCTTGCTCTAGAGTGAGCTTCTCGAAGCGTAGCTTCTCATGAGATCTTAGGAGCTCTCTATGATCTTCTTGAGTTGTTTCATGAGCTAACTTAAGAGTGTTTAGTTCTTTAGTTAGACGCTCAATCTCCTTCATAGCATTGTCATTCGACTCTTCTCGACTATAAAGACTACTAGCATTTTCATCATTACTAAGCTCACTAGATTTATCATGCAAGAGCTCATCTTCACCAAGCAAGTCATCCTCATCACTATCAAAGTCAATGAATTCAGGGTGTGTTACCTTGGGGCCTTTAGCCATGAAGCATCTTCCAATTCCCTCATTTGGTGAATCAAATAAGTTGTAGGAGTTGGAGTTGGAGGATACGAGTGCAAGTCCGGCAACACCTTCATCTTGACTATAGTCGGAGTCGGAGTGATAGCTTCCATCGGATTGATTGTCGGAGTCGGAGCCGGAGACCCATTCACCTACATGAGCTTGATGTCTTCTTCTTGTGTAGCTCCTTGATGACTTGTCTTTCCTCTCCGAATCCTTGCTTCTCCGAGAGGGTCTTCGTTCATAACGATCATCTCTACTCCTTCTCTCTCTCCGAGGTGATTCATCTCTTGCTCTTCTTCTTGGAGATTCTTCTCTTCTCTTGTGGGGAGCCGTACACTCATTTGAGAAGTGTCCGGGTCTTCTACAATTGTAGCAGTTTCGATCACGACTAGAAGATCTCTTTTCATCATATGATCTAGACTTTGAGCTTCTTTCTTTGCCTCTATTCTTGTAGAACTTGTTGAAGTTCTTGACCATTAGGCTTATCTCTTCATTGGAAATTAGCTTGTCACTCGAGGTAGTAGGAGCATCACTTGTAGCTTTGTAAGCACCACTTGACTTATTGTGAAGCTCTTCCTTATCCTTAAGTGTCATCTCATGAGCAACAATTCTTCCAATGACTTCAGTTGGCTTGAGAGTCTTGTAGTTTGGCATCATTTGGATCAAAGTGCACACGGTGTCATACTTTCCATCCAAAGCTCTGAGAATCTTCTTAATGATGAATCGGTCGGTCATTTCTTCGCTTCCTAAGCCGGCAATCTCATTTGTGATGAGAGCAAGCCTAGAGTACATTTCAGCGACTCCTTCACCATCCTTCATCTTGAACTTGTCAAGTTGACCTTGAAGAATATCTAGCTTTGATTCCTTCACAGATTCAGTACCTTCGTGCATTTCAACCAAAGTATCCCAAATCTCTTTAGCATTCTCAAGACGGCTGATTTTGTTGAACTCTTCGGGACACAAAGCATTGAAGAGAATGTCACAAGCTTGAGCATTGTTTTGCAACATCCGCAACTCTTCGGGTGTAGCTTCGCGATCCGGAACTTTTCCTTCTTCAAAGAAATCACCTTGCATGCCAACACAAATAATGCCCCATGCGGCTGGGTTATGACCAAGAATATGCATTTTCATTTTATGCTTCCAACTAGCAAAATTTGTACCATCAAAGTAAGGACCTTTACGATAATTACCCTCACTAGACGCCATACTCTCCTTGGTTGTGAAACCAAGCTTATGGAGTCCAATGCAATGGAAACCAAGGCAATGGAGACCAAAGCTCTGATACCACTTGTAGGATCGAAAGTAGGTCTAGAGGGGGGTGATTAGACTACTTGACAATATAAAAAATCTGCCTTTAGATCATGCAATGTTTTTGGCAGTTTCACAATTAAGATCAATTCAAGTATCACCCTACACATGCAATTCTAGAGTGTAAGCAGCGGAAAGTAAATTGCACATGTAAAAGAGAGGTGGAGAAGATCAAACGCAGTTTGGTGACACAAAGATTTTTGTCGTGGTTCCGATAGGTGGTGCTATCGTACATCCACGTTGATGGAGACTTCAACCCACGGAGGGTAACGGCTGCGCGAGTCCACGGAGGGCTCCACCCACGAAGGGTCCACGAAGAAGCAACCTTGTCTATTCCATCACGGCCTACGCCCACGGAGGACTAGCCTTACTCGGGGTAGATCTTCACGAAGTAGGCGATCTCCTTGCCCTTACAAACTTCTTGGTTCAACTCCACATCTCAAAGACGGAGGCTCCCAAGCGACACCTAACCAATCTAGGAGGCACCACCCCCCAAAAGGTAATAGACGGTGTTGATGATGATGAACTCCTTGCTCTTGTGCTTCAGATGATAATCTCCCCAACACTCAACTCTCTTCACTGATATGGCTGTGGTGGAAGAAGGGTTTGAGTGGAAAGCAACTTGGGAAGGCTAGAGATCAAGTTTCATATGGTAGGAATGGAATGACTTGATCTCAACACAAGGGTAGGTGGTTCACTTCTCAGAAAGTGTATGGTAGAAGTGGTGGTACTTTCTGATGGCTCTCCTCACGAATGAAGAGGGGGTGGAGGGGTATATATAGCCTCCACACAAAATCCAACCGTTACACACATATTTGAGCAATCTCGGTGAGACCGAAGTGAAAACTCGGTCAGACCGAAAGTTCAAATATAGTGAACGTTGGGATTTTCGGTGGGACCGAAAATACCATCTCGGTGTGTCCGAAGTGAGTCAAAGGTTGGAGCTTTCCATCTCGGTGTGACCGAAAAGAACAACTCGGATATTCCGAAATGCTGTCATTGGTTACAGAAGGTTGGCAGTCCATTTTCGGTGAGACCGAAAGTCAGAATCGGATGGACCGAGAAATTAGGGTTTGGGGAAATAACTGAAGTGGTTCATCTCGGTGGGACTGAGTTTGCAGAATCGGTTTGTCCGAGATTACTTATGAGTGTGTTGAATAGTGAAGAGTGCTGATAGTTGAGGGAGCTAGATCACCAAGCACTTGAGCAACTAGATCATTAACACAACCTCATCCCCTTTTAATAGTATTGGCTTTTCCTATGGACTCAATGTGATCTTTGATCACTAAACCAAAAATGGAGTCTTGAGCTTTTGCCAATGCTTGTCTTAGCATTTTGAGGGGTCCACTTCTTCAGACATTTCCATACCCATATCATCGAACTTTTCTGAAATGATTCTCAAGTGAATATTAGTTCAATGATATATATGTTGTTATTAATTACCAAAACCACCCGGGGATTAGTTGCACTTTCACCAGCCTCGCGAGGACCGTCCTCAGGGCAAGGCCGGCCTCCCTCCACTGCCACCACCAAGGAGAAACGACGACCAGGATGAGGGGGCTGGGGGCTTCCAGGAGCCTCGCGCCGTCGCCTGCATCTTGGGCGGTGCACAGGCCCCAGCCTCTCAGCGCCTCTTCAAGCAGTTCGCCCGAGAAGTAAACGTGGCTCTCCCCAAGGTCAAAGCCACGCGCCCACTCAGGTGGTCCAAGTGCGCCATCACTTTCATCTCAATAGACCAGCTCAAGTGCGCGGTGATTGTCGGCGCCTTCCCGATGCTCTGTTCACCCGTCATCAGCAACATTCAAGTTACCAAGACCAAGACCCCCATTGACGGTGGCGTGGGGCTCAATGTCCTGTTCGTCGAGATATTCGATAACCTCCAAGTGCCATACAATCAGCTATAGCCTACCAAGCCCTTCTCAGGAGTGACCGGTGGCTCCACCACCCCGGTAGGGCAGGTTCGCCTGCCTATCATCTTCGGCAAGCGCGACAACTACCACACCGAGCTCATCGACTTTGATGTCGCCCACATTCATCTTCCCTACAACACCATCCTCGGGTATCCAGCCCTGGCCAAGCTCATGGCGGTGACTCACCACGGCTACAACGTGCTCAAGATGCCAGGAAGCGGTGGCGTAATCACCATCACTTGCGAAGAAAAGGATGCGGTGTGCTAACTCGAGCGCGCTTACCAGGTTGCGGCGGTCGAGGATCCGGACAATGATGGTGCCATCTACCCTCCTGAGGCAGTCCCCAAGAAGAAGAAGCAGCTGCTCGCCCTGGAGCCTCAAAAAGATGCAGCACCCAGGGGCCGTACCTCAGGACCTGCGCCCATGGATGGGGCGCCTTCCTCCCTCGCATAGGAAGGCGCGCCCGGTGCTCCCCTCGGGTTGGGCTCGGGGGCTCTCCTCTGGAGGGCCTCCGACCTAGCCAATATCTCGAGGGAGGTGCTCGGGCACCATGTGGAGGCGTGCTTTGCCACACGTTTCCCTCTGGAGGCCTCAAGGCGTGAGGCACCAAGCGCTCAGGAGTTCATCAGCCATACCATCAAAGACTTGCAGGTGCCAAGGGCAATGCAGGGTGAGCATCGCCCAGCACCTCGGAGTGCAGCTATCACCCCAGGCTTGGGCGACGGGTTGCGCGTCTTGATACGTCCAAAACGTATCTATAATTTCTGCTTGCCCCATGCCTCTTTTGGGTGATATTGCTATGATATTTATACACTTCCATACACTTTTGATCATATTTGGACTAACCTATTAACTCAGTGCACCCCAGTGCCAGTTTCTGTTTTCGGCTGTTTTTGTATTTCAGGTTTTCACGTTACGAAAACTGCCAGGAAAAATCCAGAAAAATTATATAAAAAATCAGCGTTCCAGAAACTACCGTGCGCCCGAAGGACAGCCGGGGGGGGGCACCAGGGCTCCAGGCGCCCTGGGGGTGCGCCCCCCCTGGGCCACGCCGGGCGGGCGCCTGGGCCCCACGAGGCTCCTCCGATGCCCCCCTTTGGCATATATTTAAAGCGTCTCCCGAAACCCTCAGGGGAGGAACTCTATTCGCGATCTCATCTCTGTTCCGCCGCCGCCCCCGCTTCCAAGATCGGGAGCACCAGGAGAACTCTTCCCGGCACCCTGCCGGAGGGGAGGATCACCACCGGGAGCCTCTCCACCACCATGGACGCCTCCCGGATGAGTTGTGAGTAGTCTCCCTTGGACCATGAGTCCATGACCAGTAGCTATGTGATGTTCTCCTCCCGTTCTTGTGCTTCACTAATTAGTCCTCGTGAGCTGCCCTACATGATCGAGGCACATATGTAATCCTTATGCTATTGCTATGATGAGTTTGGTGGGATCCGATGGATTATGAGATTATGTTCAGATTGTGCTTGAGTAATATATTTGATCTACCTCTTTTATATTTATGTTCGTAAGTAATTCTTGCATGTTCTCCGTTGTTATTTATTGCTTTGGCCAAGTAATAGGTAGTGACTCCAAGAGGGAACGTTATGCTTGATTGTGGGTTCATGCCCCTCGATGACTAGTTTGAGTGACAGAAACATGAGTCTAGGAGATGTGCTGTTGCCACAAGGGGGAGAACAACGGTGCTTGTGCCCGCGGGTGCAAGGATTGTTTACTTTACGCAAAGTTCCTTTAATGCAGTTGTCTGTTGCATTGAGTTTACACTATGGTTGGGACTCGCAACTTAATACCAGCGAGATGTTCTGGATAGATATCTCAAGGTGGATGATTAGTAGTAGATATTGATGGATTTCGGTCTACTTACTTTGGCGTACCGCCCATGCTTTGAACCTCGACCTTTCTTGCAATGTAGTCAGCATTGGTTTGCGCACATGGTCCTGTCAATTGCCCAGCTGTAATTCGTTTACCTCACATAGCTGTTTTATCGTCTTTTGGGAGAGAGACATCACTAGTGAACATCATGAGACTCCGGTCCATATTACCATCATTGATCACATCCGCTATTTACTTTTCGCTATTATTTACTATTGCGATTATATCTATCACTACTATCACTTGCGTTTAATCCTTTGTGAACTACAAGGCCGGAGGGATTGACAACCTCTCTGTACTCGTTGGGAGCAAAATTATTTGTATCTGTGTGCAGGTCCACGTTGATTGCTAATATCTGGCGCCGTAGCAGTTGACATCTTCTTGTTGAACCTAGGAGTCTCTGGGGATTCGATCCTTGGTATCTTTGCCAAGGGAAAAACTTCCGCAACACTACATCTCACACCTTCCACTTGGGGTAACCAACGAGGGGTGAGAAGCCTAGCAAGAGTTTTTCTGGCGCCGTTGCCGGGGACTCCACTCTTCAAGATAGGGGAGTTGCAAGCTATCTTTTACCTTTGCTTTTAGTCTTGTTAGTTTACCTTTCAGTTTCTGCTTTAGTATCTTTTATCGAAAATCACAAAAATAGTTATCTTGCTTGCTTGCTACTATGGGTTCCACCGAGAACACCAAGTTGTGTGACTTCACTAGTCACAACAACGATGACTTTATCAGCACACCTATCACTACACCTGCCACTTTAGCACCTTCATAGGAAATTAAACCTGCTTTACTGAATCTAGTTATGAAAGATCAATTCTCCGGTGCTGGAGATGATGCTGCTTTACACTTGAACAACTTTATTGAACTTTGTGATATGCAAAAGTACCAAGAAATAGATGGTAATATTGTTAAGCTTAAACTTTTTCCTTTCTCCTTGAGAGGAGGAGCTAAAATTTGGTTTCAGTCTTTGCCTAGAAATAGCATAGATTCATGGGACAAATGCAAAGATGCTTTTATTGGAAAATACTATCCATCTGCTAAAATTATCCAACTGAGAAGTAACATAATGAATTTTAAACAATTGGATAATGAACACGTTGCCCAAGCTTGGGAACGTATGAAATCTCTTATCAAGAACTGCCCTACTCATGGTTTGACTACTTGGATGGTTATCCAAACTTTTTATGCAGGCTTGAACTTTACCTCGCAGAACTTGTTAGATTCGGCCGCGGGAGGAACCTTTATGTCAACTACACTTGGTGCTGCCACGAAGCTTCTCGATGAGATGATGACCAACTATTCCCAATGGCACACCGAACGCGCTCCAACAGGTAGGAAGGTAAACTCTGTCGAGGAAATTTCCTCCCTTAATGAAAAAGTTGACTTGATCATGTCTCTACTTTCGAAGGAATCCTCTGTTGATCCTCGTTATGTTCCTTTAAATTCATTGATTGCTCAAGGACAAGTAGATGTGAACTTTATCTCTAGAAACAATTTTAACAACAATGCTTATAGGAGTAATTTTGGTAGCAATCCTAGACCGTTCCCCTCTAATTCTTATGGGAACAACAATGCTTATCCTAGCACCAAGAACTCCAATACTGAACTAGAGATTATGCTTAAAGATTTCATCACTACCCAAAAAGCCTTTAATAAGAGTGTAGAAGAAAAACTACATAAACTAGATGATCTCTCTTTGAAGGTAGACCATTTAGCCAATGAGATAGAATTGCTTAAAATTAAAACTTCTCCTCTTGAGGAGAGGAAGGTCACTCCTATTAATGCTACTCAAGTGCAAATTAATGAAAATATTAGGATGATGGCTAAACTTAAAGAAAGATGGGCTAGAGAAAGGGAGGAAGAGGATAGAATTAAGAGCCTTCCTACCCACCACACTGTTGCTACTATCCAAGTTGTTGAGGATATCCAAACTCTTAGCACCCAATGTACTCCTGATCCCATTGGACCTATTAATGGTGATGCTATGATTATAGAAACTACCAAACATGTGAACCTAAAGGACACCACTACCACTTTACTTGATGCTAGCGACCTTGATTTTGATAATTGCACTCTTACCGAAGTTATTGATTTCCTTCACAAGATGTCTAGAGATCCCCGCACTAGCACGCTTAACCTTGCCTTCACAGAGCATATCACTAATGCTCTCATCAAAGCTAGGGAGGAGAAACTTAGAGTAGAAGCCTCCATACCTAGAAAGCTAGAAGATGGTTGGGATCCTATGATAAAAATTAAATTGAATGACTTCTCTTGCTATGCATTATGTGATGTTCGAGCTAGTACCTCTGTTATGCCCAAAAGAATATATGATATACTTAAATTGAAACCTTATGATTCCTGTTCTTTTGGTGTTCGTCTCGTTGATTCTTCCATAAAGAAACCTTTGGGGAGGATCGACGATGTTCTTATCGTTGCCAATGATAATTATGTTCCCGTTGATTTTACTATTATGGATATTGAATGTGAGCCTTCTTGTCCAGTTATTTTGGGACGTCCCTTTTTACGCACCGTTGGTGCTATCATTGACATCTAAGAGGGGAATATAAAATTTCAGTTTCCTCTCAAGAAAGGGATGGAACACTTACCTCGAAATAAGATCAAGTTACCTTTTGAGTCCGTTGTACGGGCTAGCTATTCTTTTACTCTTGATAAAACTTGATCTATATGCATTATGCCTAGCTTAAAGGCATAAAAGAAAGCGCTTTTGGGAGGCAGCCCACATGAATAAATTTATTTTGCTTTTGTTGTGTCTTGATGTTGTTACTACTGTAGCATCATCATTGTATCTTTGCTTTTCAATTTTGTGCCAAGTGTAGCCTCTGATTGCTAGAAAGTTCAAAAGTTGTGAGGTGCTGTCCAGGAAACAGATTCTGTCCTTGGATAGAAAAATTCATATAAAATAACCAGATCATCTTTTTGGTCTGAATTTTTTCTACAGCGTGCTCTATATAATTGTCTTTCGTGCGTCTTTTCTGAGTTTTTTGATTAGAGTTGCAGAAGTGCCCCGAACAAATCAATTACTACCTGCTGTTCTGTTTTTCACAGATACTGTCCTGTTTTGCCTTCATTTTGCAAACCAAGAGCTTGCTTTTTCTTTGCAAAAACCTTTTGGCAATCTTGAGAAACAGTAGACCTTCAAGAATATCTTTATTTCCAGCAAGGTACAATTATTTTATTATGGGTACTAACCTCGCTAATCAGATTATGATGAGTTATGTATGAAGGGAGTTTTCAAGTGTGCGAGGGAAGATGATAAAAAGATTCAGGAGTGTCAAGCGCTCAAGCTTGGGGATGCCCCCATGCACCCCCAAGAAATATTCAAGGAGACTCAAGCGTCTAAGCTTGGGGATGCCCCTATGCATCCCCTTCTCCATCAACATTATCAGTTCGTCTTTCGTTCCACTATATTTTAATCACTTCATGTGTTATGTGCTATGCTTGGAGCGTCTTGCTTTTAGTTTTCTTTAGTTTTTCATAACAAGTCGAAACTCAGCTTTCTTTATGTGGGAGAGAAACATGCTCCACTTCTACCTAGAACATAACATAGAATTTTCATGTCTATCCTTGCTGTGTGTGTTCTTTGTCTTTTAATAGCTACTATCATGTTCAGCTCTTAGCTTTCATGCTTATCTTTTCAAAGAGCTTTTGTTTAGTTGGTTGCTTAAACTCTCTTTAATTACCATGCTCACCTTATTAAGAGAGTTTGCTTCCGTTGCATTGGTTGATATGTCTGTGATAAAGATGCTACGTGCATGATGGCGCTTAGTAGTTCATGTTTTCTTATGGTTAGTCTCAAATAACTGGGGGGTTCCCAATGTATTATTGGAGTACCAACATGATTTGTTTGCCTATGATGTGGTATGGTTTAGTAATATCTTCCTTCGAGAATTTATTTTGATTGACTTGGCGTATGCTCACGCATATTTAAGACTGTAAAGAAAGTCTGTCAAGCCTTGATGATCTTTTGTTTCTGAGTAGCGATATAACTACCATGCCTGATTCAATGTTGCTTTGTCGCTCTGCATGATTATGACCGTCATTGCTCTCTTAGTTGGTCGCTCCCAGTCTTTTGCTAACCTTCGGCTGTACTAAGCGGACTGACTGCTTGTGCATCCACATCCTTTAATCCAGTTATGCCATATGAGTCCACCATACCTTCCTACATGGTATTTACCTGCCATTCCTAACGGAGACTTGCATGTGCCATCTCGAAATTATTCAAGAAAAGCATTCTTATTTTGTGCCTCTGTTGTAAGTTCATGAGGAAGTAGTGGTTAATTCATGACCTTTTTAAGTTGGACAAGCTTCACCCCGGGATTGCATGTATAATGTGCAAACCCATAATACGAGAAGAAACTGGCATTGAGTGCGCCCGGCTCAAAAAGATAATATAACAAACAAACCCTCCTTCACGCTTTGTTCATGAGAAATCAGAAAACTTTGGCAGTGATAAACAAAGGAGATTAAGAGGATGTGATCGTCCTCATTCGGGAGCCGTTCCTCGAAACTTGTCCATCTCGAAAAGTGATTGAGTTGTCTGCTAGCATTCGTTGACGAAACATGCATGATCTAAAATAAATTATTACCTCTGTTTTAAAGCCAAGAGCTCTGGTACATGTTTTGTCTTTGTTTCCGACTACGAGTTTTCAACCTTGCCAACAAAAGCCACGGTTTGAGAGTCTCCACCTTCTTTTAAAAGCACCAACTACTAAGAGCATGATTGTCATTCTGAGTGTAATGTGCATTGTCCCAAAGTAGCATTGTCTTTTGCATGATTGTGATATCGTTTATTCTGAAATCATTGTATCTAGTCATCACTTAAACCTTGGAGGTGCCCCTGCATTTATGTTTTGCTTCACTAAAGGGGGCAAGCTAGATATCACTTTATCATATTTGCACATCATATTCATTGCAAATCTATTTGATGTTTCAGTATCGTATTGTAAAACTTTCAGTCCTTTGTGATTTTCTCATGAGGCAACTTAATTACTATAGATTCATTGTCTCAGTAAGCTTTTGTCATATGACTATGAAAAAGTCCTATATGGTTAATAGCATGTCACCACATAAATTATTCTTGTTATCATTAACCTACTCGAGGACGAGCAGGAATTAAGCTTGGGGATGTTGATACGTCCAAAACGTATCTATAATTTCTGCTTGCTCCATGCCTCTTTTGGGTGATATTGCTATGATATTTATACACTTCCATACACTTTTGATCATATTTGGACTAACCTATTAACTCAGTGCACCCCAGTGCCAGTTTCTGTTTTCGGCTGTTTTTGTATTTCAGGTTTTCACGTTACGAGAACTGCTAGGAAAAATCCAGAAAAATTATATAAAAAATCAGCGTTCCAGAAACTACCGTGCGCCCGAAGGACAGCCGGGGGGGGGGGCACCAGGGCTCCAGGCGCCCTGGCGGCGCGCCCCCCCTGGGCCGCACCGGGGGGGGGTGCCTGGGCCCCCCAAGGCTCCTCCGATGCCCCCCTTTGGCATATATTTAAAGCGTCTCCCGAAACCCTCAGGGGAGGAACTCTTTTCGCGATCTCATCTCTGTTCCGCCGCCGCCGCCGCTTCCAAGATCGGGAGCACCAGGAGAACTCTTCCCGACACCCTGCCGAACGGGAGGATCACCACCGGGAGCCTCTCCACCACCATGGACGCCTCCCGGATGAGTTGTGAGTAGTCTCCCTTGGACCATGAGTCCATGACCAGTAGCTATGTGATGTTCTCCTCCCGTTCTTGTGCTTCACTAATTAGTCCTCGTGAGCTGCCCTACATGATCGCGACACATATGTAATCCTTATGCTGTTGCTATGATGAGTTTGCTGGGATCCGATGGATTATGAGATTATGTTCAGATTGTGCTTGAGTAATATATTTGATCTACCTCTTTCATATTTATGTTCGTAAGTAATTCTTGCATGTTCTCCGTTGTTATTTATTGCTTTGGCTAAGTAATAGGTAGTGACTCCAAGAGGGAACGTTATGCTTGATTGTGGGTTCATGCCCCTCGATGACTAGTTTGAGTGACAGAAACATGAGTCTAGGGGATGTGCTGTTGCCACAAGGGGGAAAACAACGGTGCTTGTGCCCGCGGGTGCAAGGATTGTTTACTTTACGCAAAGTTCTTTTAATGCAGTTGTCTGTTGCATTGAGTTTACACTATGGGTGGGACTCGCAACTTAATACCAGCGAGATGTTCTGGATAGATATCTCAAGGTGGATGATTAGTAGTAGATATTGATGGATTTCGGTCTACTTACTTTGGCGTACCGTCCATGCTTTGAACCTCGACCTTTCTTGCAATGTAGTCAGCATTGGTTTGCGCACATGGTCCTGTCAATTGCCCAGCTGTAATTCGTTTACCTCACATAGCTGTTTTATCGTCTTTTGGGAGAGAGACATCACTAGTGAACATCATGAGACTCCGGTCCATATTACCATCATTGATCACATCCACTATTTACTTTTCGCTATTATTTACTATTGCAATTATATCTATCACTACTATCACTTGCGTTTAATCCTTTGTGAACTACAAGGCCGGAGGGATTGACAACCTCTCTGTACTCGTTGGTAGCAAAGTTATTTGTATCTGTGTGTAGGTCCACATTGATTGCTAATATCTGGCGCCGTAGCAGTTGACACCTTCTTGTTGAACCTAGGAGTCTCTGGGATTCGATCCTTGGTATCTTTGCCAAGGGAAAAACTTCCGCAACACTACATCTCACACCTTCCACTTGGGGTAACCAACGAGGGGCGAGAAGCCTAGCACATCTGCGTCAACGTCCCAGGACTCAACAGGATGGTGTCTCAGGATCTCTGCTGGCCCTCCCAGGTGGGCCGGTGTGAGTGTCCCCCTCACAGCTACGTTCGCATACCCTTCGGCTTGCCGAACTAGGCGACCCTGCACCAGCGCCACATACGGGAGGTCCTGGCGCCTCGCGAGGCCAGGCATCAAGAGATCTTGGCGGAGGTGGCCTCGGTTCTTCGCGAGCTCTGGGAACCCCTGGAGCCTCGCGAGGCCCCGGAGTCAAGTAGCTCATGAGGAACGACATCTACATTGAGCATCTTCAGCTACAGCAGCACCACTTCAGCAACTGCGCGAGGTGACATTTTCCAGTTTTGTCCAGCTGGGAGCGCCCCTCGGGCTGCATTATTCCCAGATCGCACGGGCTTGTCCCTGCGATGTGTATCTTTTTGCATCTTAAGCTTACTCTGTTGGGGGCGCCCCTCGGGCCGCATCATCCCCAGGCCGCACGGGTCCGTCCCTGTGGCATGTATTGCATCTTACGTCGCTTGGTTTAGCTCATTTCCTCTTATAATTTGCCTTACGGGCATCACCTACTCACTCATCACCTCTTTTGGCCTCCTTCGCTGCCTAATGGACTTCTGCTCATCCCGCAACGGGGGCTACACACGTTGGCATGGCGCTTGTGCTCGGGTCCGTCCCTGCAACGCTGGTAAATCCGAAAGATCGAGCTTTGACTCGCGGCCTGCCCCGCATACGTCACCTCACCAGGTCCTCCGGGCCTTCGTCTTCTTGTGGAGCTATCAGAGGCCCAGCGGTAGGCGCAGTCATAAGTTGTGATGCTTCAGGCTAACCCGCAGGAATCTTGGGAGCACGACGGCAGGCGCCCCTGCCGGTCTCCCCTTCTCACGTAATTCGCTTGCGCGTTAAAGGGGGGCTCTAAGCATCGCATATCAGGGGCTCCTACTGACTCTCCAGCTTTCACCCCCTGGCCTTGACCACGGCACCGCCACCTGGCATACCAGCGGCGGCTGAGCTTTGCTCGAGGGTCGGGACCCGAGGACACGGAGCAACAAGAAGGACGAAAGAATGGGAGGCCGGCTTAGAGAGCTCAGGTCTGTTCGTACGTCAAGGGGGACCCCTGTGCATCGCGACTCAGGGGCCTAACTGGACATGTAGCCCCTCACTCCCTAGTCTTGTCCTAGCCATCTGGACAAGCCAGCGGCGACTGAGGTATGCGCGAGGTCAGGCCCTGCTGATGCAGAACACCAAGGCCTAGTCCAGCATTTCCTTCCCAAGGGCCATTCGTACGTCAAGGGGGACTCCTGAGCATCGCGACTCAGGAGCCTGATGGGCCTCGAACCCCTCGTTGGATTACCCCAAGTGGAAGGTGTAAGATGCAGTAAGTAGAAGTGTTTTCCCCTAGCAAAGATGCCAAGGATCGAATCCCCAGAGACTCCTAGGTTCAACAGGTAGGTGTCAACCGCTAACGGCGCAATTAGCAATCAACGTGGACCTGCACACAGATACAAATAACTTTGCTCCCAACGAGTACAGAGAGGTTGTCAATCTCTCCGGCCTTGTAGTTCACAAAGGGTTAAAAGCAATATGATAGTAGTGATAGATAGTAATTTGCAATAGTAAATAAAATAGCGAAAAGTAAAATAGTGTATGTGATCAATGATAGTAATATGGACCGGAGTCACATGATGTTCACTAGTGATGTCTCTCTCCCAAAAGACGATAAAACAGCTATGTGAGGTAACAAATTACAGCTGGGCAATTGACAGGACCACGAACGCAAACCAATGCTGACTACATTGCAAGAAAGGTTGAGGTTCAAAGCATGGGCGGTACGCCAAAGTAAGTAGACCGAAATCCATCAATATCTACTACTAATCATCCACCTTGAGATATCTATCCAGAACATCTTGCTGGTATTAAGTTGCGAGTCCCACCCATAGTGTAAACTCAATGCAACAGACAACTGCATTAAAAGAACTTTGCGTAAAGTAAACAATCCTTGCACCCGCGGGCACAAGCACCGTTGTTTTCCCCCTTGTGGCAACAGCACATCCCCTAGACTCATGTTTCTGTCACGCAAGCTAGTCATCGAGGGGCATGAATCCACAATCGAGCATAACGTTCCCTCTTGGAGTCACTACTTACTACTTGGCCAAAGCAATAAATAACAACGGAGAACATGCAAGAATTACTTATGAACTAAAATATAAAAGAGGTGAATCAAATATATTACTCAAGATCAATCTGAACATAATCTCATAATCCATCGGATCCCAGCAAACTCAACATAGCAACAGCATAAGGATTACATAGGTGCCTCGATCATGTAGGGCAGCTCACGAGGACTAATTAGTGAAACACAAGAACGGGAGGAGAACATCACATAGCTACTGGTCATGGACTCATGGTCCAAGGGAGACTACTCACGAGTCATCCGGGAGGCGTCCATGGTGGTGGAGAAGCTCCCGGTGGTGATCCTCCCCTCCGACAGGGTGCCGGGAAGAGTTTTCCTGGTGCTCCCGATCTTGGAAGCGGCGGCGGCGGCGGAACATAGATGGGATCGCGAAAAGAAGTCCTGTTTCAAGGGTTACGGGGGACCCTTTAAATATCTGCCAAAGTAGGGCACCGGGGGGCTCTCGGGGGGCCGAGGCGCCCCCCCGGCGCGGCCCAGGGGGGGGCGCCCACAGGGCGCCTGGAGCCCCTGTGGCCCCCCCAGGCTCCCCTTCGGAAGCAGTGTCGTTCCCGGAACGCTGATTTTTTATATATTTTTCTCGGCAGTTCTCGAAACGTGAAAACCTGAAATACAAAAACAGCCAAAAACAGAAACTGGCACTGGGGTGCACTGGATTAGTAAGTTAGTCCAAATATGATCAAAAGTGTATGGAAGTGTATGAATATCATAGCAATATCACCCAAAAGTGGCATGGAGCAAGCAGAAATTATAGATACGTTTTGGACGTATCAACATCCCCAAGCTTAATTCCTGCTCGTCCTCGAGTAGGTAAATGATAACAAAAATAATTTCTGTGGTGACATGCTATTAACCATATAAGACTTTCTCATAGTCATATGACAAAAGCTTACTGAGACAATGATTCTAAAGTAACTAAGTTGTCTCAAGAGAAAATCACAAATGACTGAAAGTTTTACAACATGAAACTGAAACATCAAAAAGATTTGCAATGAACATGATGTGCAAATATGATCAAGTGATACCTAGCTTGCCCCCTTTAGTGATGCAAAACATAAATGCAAGGGCACCTTCAAGGTTTAAGTGATGACTAGATACAATCATTTCAGAATAAACGTTATCACAATTATGCAAAAGACAATGCTACTTTGGGACAATGCACATTACACTCAGAATGACAATCATGCTGTCAGTAGTTGATGCTTGAAGTGCTAGAGCTTTTTATTATGAAACATGGAAGCAATTGTGTCAACGGTAGTAGTACTTCATATGTGTCATGTATAAAACATCTTATAAGTTGCAAGCCTCATGCATCGAATACCAATAGTGCTCGCTCCTTGTCCTAATTAGCTCGGATCCCCATGGGTTATCATTGCATTGCATATGTTTTAACCAAGTGTCACAAAGGGGTACCTCTATGCCACCTGTACAAAGGTCCAAGGAGATCGATCGCATTTGATTTCTCGTTTTTGATAAATCTCAACTTGAGGACATCCATACCGGGACAACATAGAAAATAGATGATGGACTCCTCTTTAATGCATAAGCATATTCTCATGAGAGATTGAGGATTATGGTCCAAGCTAAAACTTCCACCATGATGCATGGCTTTGGTTGGCGGCCCATTGTTCTTCTCTAACAATATGCATATTAATTCAACCCATGGTAAATCACCCATACTTCAGACAAGACGAACATGCATAGCAACTCACATGATATTCAACAAAAGTGTGACAGTTGATGGCGTCCCCAGAAACATGGTTACCGCTCAGCAAGCAACTCATAAGAAATAAGATACATAAGCAACATATTCTTTACCACAATAGTTTTTAGGCTACTTTCCCATGAGCTATGTATTGCATGATTAATTTGCTTAGTGCAGGTGTAGGTTAGCAAAAGACTGGGAGCGACCAACTAAGAGAGCAATGACGGTCATAATCATGCAGAGCGACAAAGCAATATTGAATCAGGCATGGTAGTTATATCGCTACTTAGAAACAAAAGATCATCAAGGCTTGACAGACTTTCTTTACAGTCGTGAATATGCGTGAGCATACGCCAAGTCAATCAAAATAAATTCTCGAAGGAAGATATTACTAAACCATACCACATCATAGGCAAACAAACCAAGTTGGTACTCCAATAACACATTGGGAATCCCCCAGCTATCTGAGATTAACCATAAGAGAACCTGAACTACTAAGCACCATCATGAAAGTAGCATATTTGTCATAGACATATTAACCCATGCAATGGAAGCAAACTCTCTTAATAAGGTGAGCATGGTAATTAAAAAGAGTTCAAGCAACCAACTAAATAGAAGCTCTTGAAAAGATAAGCATGAATACTAAGAGCAAAGCACGATAGTAGCTATTAAAAGATAAAGAACACACACATCATAGATAGACATGAAAATTCTATGTAATGTTCTACGTAGAGGTGGAGCGTGTTTCTCTCCCACATAAAGGAATGCTGGGTTCCGACTCGTTATGAAAAACTAAAAAGAAAACTAAAAGCAAGACGCTCCAAGCATAGCACATAACACATGAAGTGATAAAAATATAGCGGAACGAAAGACGAACTGATAATGTTGATGGAGAAGGGGATGCACGGGGGGCATACCCAAGCTTAGACGCTTGAGTCTCCTTGAATATTTCTTGGGGGTGCACGGGGGCATCCCCAAGCTTGAGCGCTTGACACTCCTGAATCTTTTTATCATCTTCCCTCGCACACTTGAAAACTCCCTTCATACACAACTCATTCATAGTCTGATTAGCGAGGTTAGTACCCTTAATAAAATAATTATACCTTGCTGGAAATAAGGATATTCTTGAATTTCTACTGTTTCTCAAGATTGCCAAAAGGTTTTTGCAAAGAAAAAGCAAGTTCTTAATTTGCAAAGTGAAGGTAAGGCAAAACAGGACAGAATCTGTGAAAAACAGAACAGCAGGCAGTAATTGACCTGTTCGGGATACTTCTGCCACTCAAATAAAAAAACTCAGAACTGACACACGAAAGACAATTATATAGGGAACGCTGTCGAATAAATTCAGACCAAAAAGATGATCTGGTGATTTTATATGAATTTTTCTATCCAAGGCAGAATCTGTTTCCTGGACAGCACCTCACAACTTTTGAACTTTCTAGCAATCAGAGGCTATACTCGGCACAAATATGAAAAGTAAAGATACAATGATGATGCTACAGCAGTAAACAACATCAAGACACAACAAAAGCAAAAAATTTATTCATGTGGGCTGCCTCCCAAAAGCGCTTTCTTTTATGCCTTTAAGCTAGGCATAATGCATAGAGGAATCAATAATCATCATAATAATCAGAGTTATACATTGGTTCAAATGATTCCTCAACAAGTTCATTCTTGTTCCTTCTAGGAAAGGGGTACACACCTTTTGCCTTCCCGCGTAAGCGGATTTGTCCCTTACCTATATCAATGAAGCCTTTAACTACTCGGAGGAAGTCCCTTCCAAGCACTATATTCCCTTGATTTGGCTCCACGATGAAGAAATCAATCATTGCAATCCCTTTAAGGAATTTTACCGGCACGTCTTTAATTTTTCCCTGTATTTCAGAAATATCTTCATTAGTATGTTCATGATAAGATGGAAGTATATCCATATTAAATTTTAAAGAATCATGAACAATTTTTGGCATAGTAGAAACCATAGATCCAATATCACAATAAGCAAGGAAGTCTTGATTAGAGATGCTAATCCTAACAAGAGGTTCCCAGTCATTATCTATTTCCAAAATATCTCTCTTATTGGGTTTGGGTTTCTCTACCTTCGTTAAGTCTAGAGCATCCATTCTTTTCTCAATAGTAGCAAGTCTATCTATGACAGTATCAAAATTATGATCATAAACAAAGTAACTAGATAGACCATGTATAATTTTAAGAGCTCTAGCTTCATCACATTCTAGAAAATCTCCCTCAGCTCTAATGTCAAGGGAGTGTTTACACCATTTAAAAATACCATGGTAAAAATTCCTAAGCACTATTTTTATAGGTATCCAAGGCATAATTATCCTATGTGCATCAGAAATTCTGTCCCATGCCTTCTTCATATTTTCTCCATCCCTTTGATGGAAATCTAAAACTTCTGATTCCCTCAAAGCACCAAATCCTAACATGTTTGGCTAAACAGATAGGACTACTAACAGGAAGGTAAATAAATTTTTTGTGATTTTTGATAAAAGGAACTAAAGCAAATAATGAAAGGTAAACTAACAAGACTAAAAAGCAAAGGTAAAAGATAGCATGCAACTCCCCTATCCTGAAGAGTGGAGTCCCCGACAACGGCGCCAGAAAATACTCCTTGATGGGCCTCGAACCCCTCGTTGGATTACCCCAAGTGGAAGGTGTAAGATGCAGTAAGTAGAAGTGTTTTCCCCTAGCAAAGATGCCAAGGATCGAATCCCCAGAGACTCCTAGGTTCAACAGGTAGGTGTCAACCGCTAACGGCGCAATTAGCAATCAACGTGGACCTGCACACAGATACAAATAACTTTGCTCCCAACGAGTACAGAGAGGTTGTCAATCTCTCCGGCCTTGTAGTTCACAAAGGGTTAAAAGCAATATGATAGTAGTGATAGATAGTAATTTGCAATAGTAAATAAAATAGCGAAAAGTAAAATAGTGTATGTGATCAATGATAGTAATATGGACCGGAGTCACATGATGTTCACTAGTGATGTCTCTCTCCCAAAAGACGATAAAACAGCTATGTGAGGTAACAAATTACAGCTGGGCAATTGACAGGACCACGAACGCAAACCAATGCTGACTACATTGCAAGAAAGGTTGAGGTTCAAAGCATGGGCGGTACGCCAAAGTAAGTAGACCGAAATCCATCAATATCTACTACTAATCATCCACCTTGAGATATCTATCCAGAACATCTCGCTGGTATTAAGTTGCGAGTCCCACCCATAGTGTAAACTCAATGCAACAGACAACTACATTAAAAGAACTTTGCGTAAAGTAAACAATCCTTGCACCCGCGGGCACAAGCACCGTTGTTTTCCCCCTTGTGGCAACAGCACATCCCCTAGACTCATGTTTCTGTCACTCAAACTAGTCATCGAGGGGCATGAACCCACAATCAAGCATAACGTTCCCTCTTGGAGTCACTACCTATTACTTAGCCAAAGCAATAAATAACAACGGAGAACATGCAAGAATTACTTACGAACATAAATATGAAAGAGGTAGATCAAATATATTACTCAAGCACAATCTGAACATAATCTCATAATCCATCGGATCCCAGCAAACTCATCATAGCAACAGCATAAGGATTACATATGTGTCGCGATCATGTAGGGCAGCTCACGAGGACTAATTAGTGAAGCACAAGAACGGGAGGAGAACATCACATAGCTACTGGTCATGGACTCATGGTCCAAGGGAGACTACTCACAACTCATCCGGGAGGCGTCCATGGTGGTGGAGAGGCTCCCGGTGGTGATCCTCCCGTTCGGCAGGGTGTCGGGAAGAGTTCTCCTGGTGCTCCCGATCTTGGAAGCGGCGGCGGCGGCGGAATAGAGATGGGATCGCGAAAAGAAGTCCTGTTTCAAGGGTTACGAGGGACCCTTTAAATATCTGCCAAAGTAGGGCACCGGGGGGCTCTCGGGGGGCCGAGGCGCCCCCCCGGCGCGACACAGGGGGGGGGGGGCGCCCACAGGGCGCCTGGAGCCCCTGTGCCCCCCCAGACTCCCCTTCGGAAGCAGTGTCGTTCCCGGAACGCTGATTTTTTATATATTTTTTCTGTATTTTTCTGGGCAGTTCTCGAAACGTGAAAACCTGAAATACAAAAACAGCCGAAAACAGAAACTGGCACTGGGGTGCACTGGATTAGTAAGTTAGTCCAAATATGATCAAAAGTGTATGGAAGTGTATGAATATCATAGCAATATCACCCAAAAGTGGCATGGAGCAAGCAGAAATTATAGATACGTTTTGGACGTATCAGAGCCTAACTGGTCACGTAGCCCCTCACCCCTTGGTCTCGTCCTAGTGATCCTGACGACCCAACGACGGTTGAGGTACGCGCGGGGTTGGGCTCTGTCGACGCAGAACTCTAGGGCAAGCGGGAAGGAAATCGCGAAATCTCAGCCACACGACATCGGAAGCAAGCCAGACACACCGCTTGAGGAATCACATCATACCCATCAAGATAAGTCGTGAATCCCATCAGTGTTCCATCATCACTTGAAGAGTTGGTTTCTGCAGTCACGCATCGGCAATGTCACCTCCCTTTTTAGCCTCCGGAAGCTGCTTGCACGCCAAGGGGGACCTCTTGAGCATAATGCCTCAAGAGCTCTTACCAAACCCCGGGCCGCTCACCTCCTAGCCTTGACCATAGCATCGCGATCTGGCATACCAGCGATGGTTGTAGCTTGCCTTGGGAATGGGACCTGCCGGCGTAGAGCGCCAAGCTACTGAGAGGGTAAAAAGGAGCGACACTGCCGGAGCAAGGCCAGCAAACAGAGTCTCTTAGCAAGGACAATAAACACCGAAGCAAAAGCGTTACAAGTTCTTTACATGCCCCCATGGGGTTGGCTTTGGTTCCTCGCAGGGAGCACAAGAGAAGGATTTCGGGAGGCCCTAACTACGGCTACCATTGTCGACGCCATCACAAACAGTGCGCCATGAGAGGCCATCTCCGACCCCGCTCAAGTCACCGTCGGAGACGAGCTCGCGCTGCTGATGCGCTCCGGGCACGGCGCGAGCTGGGAGGTGCGTAGCTGTCGTCGATCGTCTCCAGAGACTCGTCGGCCTCGGGACAGCCACTGGGCTCCCAAGGGCAATCGCTGCTACTAGGAGAGATGGCGGCGGCACCGATGGCTGGTATGGCGCCAGCCGCTGTGCCATCCCGACGGCCCCCTCCGGGGCAGCACTCCAGGCGGCTTCCTTCCTCGTCGAACACCTTGAAGAGCAGCATGGAGGCGCCATCATACTCGAAGTGGATGGCGAGGGCACCCTCCGTGCGGCAGACGCGGGTGACCTCGCCCCATCCACGGGTCATGAAGATCTTTTCCACGGAAACAACCTCAACCTCAGCCCCTGTCGCCGGGGCCCGACACTCGGCATGCTGTACCATAGCTCAAGCGGCCCTCTCGGCGGCATCTCTTCACAGAAGAATTGTAGGAAGTGGATCCAGGAGCTCGGAGGCGTCGCCGCCCACACCACAAACTCACGCGAAGAGCCTCCAAAGTGCGTTCGCGGAACGGCGGCACACCACGCCGGCATGCTCGACTCGGCTAAGGCGCGAGTGGCGCTAGGCGCCGCCTTCCTCTCCGGAGCCTTGCACCCTGGTGTACAAGGGCAGTGGGTAGCCGGAAGGAGGCCGCTCGTGCCAAGGCCTCGTCACTTCCGGCCTCAGGACGACGTCACGAGAGCAGAACGGCCTTTTCTTTGGCGGGAGCAACCCCGGCTCTTCATGAGGGGTCTTTGCCTTCTCGGCGGTGGAGATATGCCGAATCAGTGCCATGGGTGGCACTGCAAGGAGAAATAAGAAGAAGCAGGGGGAATGGAGGAAGAAGATGGGCAACAGGTGCTCCGCTCATCATCTTATTTATGGCCAGGAGAAGGCCAACCACCGGCCTCCATAATCGCGGGTAGTGATGGACTTTGTGCATGCAGGGACTCGTCAAGTCGTGCGGTTGCCGAGGCAGCATGGGGAAGTGGATACGCCCACGTCCTGTCAAGCGCCACGCATCAATCAAAGCCGCAGGCTTTTGGGGCTCGCGGCGCTCCGCACTTGACCCTTGGCTTCACCGCAAAGCCAAGTCCGAGCGCACCTTGGGCCCGGGGGCTACTGTCGGCGTTCTGAGAATGGGGGTAACCAGACTTGCCTGCCTGCGGCCTAGAGCGTGGCACGTTCAGCGGCCTGGTACGACCCATCTTCATCAGCAACCACTCAAGACCCTCGCCAGGGGCCAAGCCTTGCGAGGCGGACGACGCAAGACCTCCCCTGGGGCGGCCTCACTAGGCTGGCTCCTGAGGAGCGGAGATATCAAGGCAAGGGACACCTCGCAAGGTTCACGTGACATGAGCCATAACGACCAAGGCTAGGCGGGCGCCAGCGGGCGCAGGGAGCCAGTTTCCTATTTGGTGCTAAAGGGGCAAGCGCAGGCGTGGAGTCCCGATGCGTCAGGCAAAGGTTTCCATATCGATGCAACAAGACCAAGACCAGAAGGACGGCAAGGCGAAGGTCACCACGGAGCCCACGATGATGTCACAGCCAGAGCCTTTGGCAAGAGAAGACCACCTTTTGTCAGGATAGCTTGTACTAGCTGTCCCCCTTCAAACTTGGTCGTTGTGGGATCCCTTCCTGCTCAATATTTGGGAAGAGGACCCGGGCCTCTATAAATAGGACTAGCCACCACCATAGAAACGGAGGGAATCCTGATCGGATCATTCAGACCACCCTTACACCCACTAGCTCACCGAGCAGAAGAACACCTCTCCTCAGGAGGCTGTTCTTCCCATGTACTAGTTCATCCTCAGCCTACAAGGCAATCCACCACACCACACTGGATTAGGTTATTACACCACAATGGTGGCCCGAACCAGTATAAATCATTGTGTCTCTTGTTCTTTGGGCACGATGAACTAGGCCAAGGAATTGGTACAAGAGCGAACTAAGGCGGAAAGGAGAGATCTTCGTGCGCACCCCGGTGTTCGAACCTCAAGGGTTTGCCGGAACCATAATCCGACAACAGCTCCCTGAAGATGGAATAAGGTTCTCCCCGCCTAGCCCCATTCTGAGGATGCATCTAGCGCCGTCAAAGGGCGTGTGGAGGTGTCTCTCCGTGGGATCTCGCATGATTCAATCAGTGTTGTCTTTGGTGAAGTTGTTTGGATTCGGTCTTTGTTTGTTTGTGTTAGTGTGTCTACAAGTTGAATCCTTTCGATTTATGCTCCTTTTTATCGATGACAGTTGTTGTTCTGGTGTGTTGGTCATCTGAGGCCTTAGCATCACGAGTTCTTGATTGTCTACTATAACAAGGTTGGCCCAACTCTGAGGAGGGAGAGGTGATAACGGTGACGCGTCTTCGACTGTCTCCATTGGTTGTATTCGTCGCTAGGTGGT
>LR738715.1:100245650-100292185 GCA_902687465.1 Secale cereale | reverse complement strand
ACACACACACATGTCGCCCCCAATACCGTCCATCCACACAGACCCAAGATCCAAAGGCCTGGAGGTCCCCGGCCCCCATGGCGAAGAGCTTTCGAGTTCATGGGGCGGCGCAGCGCATGGGCTCCTCGTCCTCGGAACCGAGCCATCCACTATCAAATCCGCCTTTGCGCCATCCATTCTTACTTTCAAGTCCAGCGTGGCGTGGCTCATCATAGAGTAGTTTCTGCTTTCCCTTCCACACCCACTCCATTCACCACCCCACCCCAGCCCACCCACCTAATCGCCCCCTCCCTCCCCTCTCGCAAGGCAGACATATCTTGCCCCAACCATGTTATGATTTTTGTAGAGTAACTTCAAAATCGATTATTATCGTCTATTCCAAGTAAATAATGCATAAAATACATCAAAAGGGGAATATAAACCTAACAATAAACTTTTCTACTAGACTGATGTAAATACATAAATAAAATCTACAATACTATCTTGTCTCCGTTGAAATGTCTTCACCGAGATTATGTTCTGCGCTTCCATGGATTAATTATTGAAAATGCATTTAAATTGCTCATTTGTCAAAACACAACATGAGATGAAATAATGCTTTCACAGTAAATCACTAAAGAGACACGTCACACGCATGTCTCATATTGACATATACTTATAGTACTTACTGCTAGTGTAAGAAAAGGACCAAAACAACCAAGATTACATTCATAATATGACAACACACCACAATTTCCAAGTTAACTACATTAGCTAACAAGCTGAAACTAGAAATACCAATTGAATTACATTCATAATATGACAACACACCATAAGATGTGCTTAGCACATCAACCCAAGTACCTATTCAGACATATTGACACCAACCAACAAAAGGGGTTACTAAACTTTGAAAATAAGTGAATTGTTCTTCCAGTATATTCAAATCGCATATTTTCTCCATTCTATTAAAGTAACTTTGGCCAAGATCCATTTTGAGGTTAAAGTTCGAAGCCTAAATGAGCCAACCATTTATCAAGGAAATAATATATTTGAATTAAACTTAATTGTCGTATAAAAAATGCATGGTGCATAGTACATCAAGGTTTAACCATGCAAAGAAATATGCCAAATTAAATAGGAGTGAAAATGGGTTCAAGATGTCCTACATGAAGATTTGTACATAGTGTCCAACTATTAGAGAATTAATGTGAGTTTTTTCTGCTATAGACTCATCCCGGTGATATGACTTCTACGGAATGAAACTTAGTTTGTTTCTTGTAGTGATTCTACCACCTTGATGAAAAGTTATAGCGGACTTCACCAATGGATAAACAAAAAATAGTTGGAAAAGTTCTCTCTGGGATGCACGTGCTTTTAATGTAGGCTATACATGGGAAGTAGGCGATGGTTAACATGTGAAATCCTAGCAAATATGTTATCCTTAATAGATATGTTTTGTTGCTTTATAAAGTTTATGGAATATAGGAAATTATATCCCTTTTGGGTGTGAATTGGTCAAGCATGAAGGTGATCTGGAACAAGATGGTTATGATGCTGCAACGAGCGGAAATTCCAAGCAAGCCTTCATTAACACTCTTCAACCTATGTGTCATGAAGCTGGATTGAAGATGTGGCAAGTTGCTCGTAATCATTTGTACCATGAGTTGATATTGCTGCTGCTATCTGAGGAGGGCAAGTCGAACCTACAACCCTACAACAAAGCGACACACTTGGCTAGAATATCTACTCATCTCTTCATATAATCACGAGGATGCTGATGAAAGGGAATTGTAATAATTTTGTTTGTCTGGTGTCTTTGTTTTATTGGCACCCAACAAGGAAGGGGTGTCACCTTTTCCCCCCTAAATTCAATAGAGTCATTTACCGTCAAATCTCCATAATCGTGTCTAAAATTTATTCTATTATCCATTTGTTGATATTCATAGTGGACCAAAAGATATGTATGTTCATATTTGTGCATAAAATCATCCACAGTCGATGTGTGAGACATTGTTAATGAATCCCACTATATAAAAATTATGTAAAAGAATGGGGGGCTCAACCATAAGTAAAAAATGGCGTGGGCGTGTGACAATCATGCCTTAAAGTATAAGGGCGTGTCAATCGTGTCGTATTTTATAAGGTTGTGCGTGTCAACCAAGGGCTGCGAGCACCAAGGCTCGATCCTGGGCGGGCGAGGACGCACCAACTCGTCCTCACCATCCGGGCAATGCCTCGGTTCACGACAACACTATGCATATTGTATACATATCCTTACGTGTACATCTAACATCACATATAAACTACTAAATTTCACTCCCACCCCCATTGGTGATTTGACGACACGTACAAACAATTGGCTAGCGAGATCGAAATTGTAGGACTTTGTAGTAATATATTATATCATGCACAAAATTACACATGTTGGATATTCATAAAAGTGATGTCTTTACAAATTGCATAATAAGCACTATTTCACATATCATAGATGTTCCGCATACTTCACATATTCTACCAAAAATTTGCGGTAGATAATAGAAACATATTATCTCCAATCTCATAACAATTGAGGCCTTTTAATTACATTAAAGATGAACGTAGCCACGCATGTACACGCTCTGCACCCCTTCATATCGCATGACACACATGCGACTAGGGTTCCATGTCTTTTGGTCGACGCCGTTGTCGGCCTGCATCATCTCCTGTGGCCTTATGGTCGATGCCGGCGGGAGGGATCCTACTCTTTTTAGGTGTTTTATTGAGTTTTGTTAGGGTTTATGTCATGCTCAGGAAGACGAGGCGACAACTTCTTGAAGATGGAATAAGGTTCTCCCCACCTAGCCTCATTTTGATGATGCATCTAGTGTCGTCAGAGGGCGTGGAGGTGTGTCTCGAGCGGATCTCGTGTGATTTGATCAGCATTTGTCTTTAGTGGGTCTACTTGGATTTGGTCTTCGTTCATTTGTGTTATTGTCTCTACATGTTGAAACCTTTCAATTTACGCTCCTCTTTATCGATGAATAGATGTTGTTCTAGTGCGTTGATAATGTGAGTCATTGGTGTTAGACTATATTTATACATAGCTTTTGTATATGTCTTGTAGTCTGTATTTTACATATTTGTGTACCCCTTTATATATATGTGATAGCCACACCCGTTAAGGGTGTCGTGCAGTTTCCCAAACCCTAAGTTTAACATGGTATTAACCCAGATCGCTCCTATGTCTTTTGGTGTCGCCCTAAGCCCGATCGCTGTCACGCCGACCTCTGACACGGTCAATGCTTCAACGTTCCTGTCCTCGCATCCACTGGTCTCGGTCTACTCTGGCCCGTCATCCATGGCTGGCACTTCCTCAGACCAGTCGCCACGGCCGGTTACATCCGCACCTCCTCCGTCTAGGGCGGGCGCCTCTACACCCTACGGAGATTCTGCACCAGCTCTACACGATGTTCCCATGCCGCCAGTGTCCTATGGTGCTTTCTCGACAGGCCACTGGATGGCTCCTCCACCGAACTACAGCACGCCTGCGGCCCCCTAGAACGCTGCACCCGCGGTGCCCTACGCGGTTGCGTTCGCAGCTCCCTACAGCGCAACGCCCGCGGTCCCCTACATCGCTACGCCCGCGACGCCCAATGGTGCCCGTGAGACGACAATCTATGGCACGTACCAGCCGGGTCGTCTGATCGCGCCGTACTATGGTGCGTCGGTTCCATTCTATGGTGCTTCCCCGACATCGTATCCTCTACCGGTTGTGGCTCCTTCGACAGAGCTGGCTCATGGCACACCTGGTGGTGCTCCACATCAGGGCTACTACACGCCACCCTATGTTGTTGCGCTGCCTCTACCAGATCATGTCGATGCTGCATCGCTGTTCTGCTTTGCGCACGTTAGTGAAACTCACGACGGATAACTATCTGCCATGGCGTGCGCACGTGTTGACGCTCCTTCGCAGCCGCTACCTGGAGGGTTACATTGATGGCACACCATCGTACCCTTCACCGCATCATCCGGCGTATTATGCATGGGTGGCTCAAGATCAAGCCATCCTCTCTGTGATCTAGTCCTATCTCACCTATGGGGTTTCATCTCTAGTCCTCTTCGCTACCACCTCTCGGCAGGCGTGGTCTGCTCTGCACATGAGCTTCAAATCTCAGCACCAGGCGCGTGCTCACACCATCCACAGGGAGCAGGGGGAGACCAAGCTCCTTGGCCTCATCATCACCAACTACTTCAACAAGATGATGCGCCTCCTAGATACTCTGGCCTCCATTGGCCAACCTCTTCATCCTGAGGATTTTACCACCTTTATCATGAATGGGTTGGATGATGACAAGAAAGGTTCATTAAAAGAGCCCACCTAATCTACGGCTGTGCGGGACATTCTTTTCTACAATTCTCTTTTCTACAGTTCTCTTTCCTTTTTTACAGGCGTCCATCATAACTCCCCTCTTTGAGGACATATTTCAAAGGAGAAAACGGCGCAGACGTGCAGCAGGGCCCCTAGTCGAATTTTTTTCTTTCGTTAGATTCAGGCTCTATGTAAACCTTTTTCCCTTTTTTAGTTTTTTTTCTTCTATTGGCATGTAAAATGCCCAAAGTGTTATCGGCATTATCTGTAACCACACAGTTCGTCATATTAAAAGGGATATAAAAGAAGCAGTTTGGTTCCAATTCGCTTGGAGTTCATTTTATCACCACCTGTGTTCTCTCCCCACGTCAGATTGCCACATGTGCCGTAAACATGGACTTAATACCAGGGGTTGTATTCGGCCTGACACATGTCCAAGTTTGAACACCTATAGGGAACTGTTCGGCGTCCCGGATATTGCATTATATGCATGGGCTCCGAATCATGTCTTGGGTCTATAGATGGGTCGCCCGGCTTCTATGATTACTGCTACTTCAAGAGCTTGCGTTGTATTCCCTCGAATAGGAAAGGGAGATGCAGCACAGTAGCGTAAGTATTTCCCTCAGTTTTTGAGAACCAAGGTATCAATCCAGTAGGAGACCACGCGCGAGTCCCTCGCATCCGCACAAACAAATAAGAACTTCGCAGCCAACGCGATAAGGGGTTGTCAATCACTTTACGGTCACTTACGAAAGTGAGATCTAATAGAGATGATAGTTTATATTTTTGGTATTTTTGATTATAAGAACAGAAAGTAAAAGCGGAAAAAGTAGATGTAGATTGATATGTTGTGAATAGACCCGGGGGCCATAGTGTTCTCTAGTGGCTTCTCTCATGATAGTGATATTCTACGGCGGGTAAACAAATTATTGTCGAGCAATTGATAGAAAAGCGAATAATTATGAGACAATCTAGGCATGATCATTGTATATAGGCATCACGTCCGAGACAAGTAGACCGACTCCTGCCTGCATCTACTACTATTACTCCACACATCGACCGCTATCCAGCATGCATCTAGTGTATTGAGTTCATAAGAATAGAGTAACGCCTTAAGCAAGATGACATGGTGTAGAGGGATAAACTCAAGGAATATGATATAAACCCGACCTTTTTATCCTCGATGGCAACAATACAATATGTGCCTTGCTGCCCCTACTGTCACTGGGAAAGGACACCGCAAGATTGAACTCAAAGCCAAGCACTTCTCCCATTGCAAGAACTGTAGATCTAGTAGGCCAAACCAAACCAATAATTCGAAGAGACTTGCAAGGATATTATGAGCACACATAGAGAGTTCATAAAAGAACCAAATATTTCTCATAGATAATCTTGATCATAAACCCACATTCATCGGATCTCGACAAACACACCGCAAAAAGAGATTACATCGAATAGATCTCCTTGAAGACCGAGGAGAACTTTGTATTGAGATCCAGAGAGAGAGAAGAAGCCATCCAGATACTAGCTATGGACCCGAAGGTCTGTGGTAAACTACTCACAACTCATGGTGAGGCGATGATGATGATGTAGAAGCACTCCGTGATGAATCCCCCCTCCGGCGGAGCTCCGGAATAGGCCCCAAGATGGGATCTCACGGGATAGAAGGTTACGGCGATGGAATTAGGGTTTTCTCTTCTCCTGATGGTTTCGGGGTACGTAGGCTTATATAGGAGGAAGGAGGGCACCGGGGGCCTCACGAGGGGTTCACGAGACAGGGGGCGCGCCCTGGGCAGGGGGGCGCGCCCCCCACCCTCGTGGGCACCTCGTGGCCCCTACTCTGTGGTTCTCAAGTCTCCCGTGCGTGATTTTTTCCAAAAATATCTCTCCCGAAGGTTTCATTCCGTTTGGACTCCGTTTGATATTCCTTTTCTGCAAAACCCTGAAATAGGCAAAAAACTGCAATCTAGACTAGGCCTTTGGGTTAGTAGGTTAGTCCCAAAAAATAATATAAAAGTGTATGACAAAGCCCATTAAACATCCAAAACATCATAAATAATAGCATGGAACAATAAAAATTATAGATACATTGCAGACGTATCAAGCATCCCCAAGCTTAATTCATGCTCGTCCTCGAGTAGGTAAATGATAAAAACAGAATTTTTGATGTGGAATGCTAACCAACATAGTTTTCAATGTAAATCTCTTAATTGTGGCATGAATGTTCAGATCTGAAAGATTCAAGACAAAAGTCTATATTGACATAAAAAAAATACTTCAAGCATACTAACAAAGCAATCATGTCTTCTCAAAATATTATGGCTAAAGGAAGTTATCCCTACAAAATCATATAGTCTGGCTATGCTCCCTCTTCATCACACAAAATATTCATATCATGCACAACCCCGATTTCAGCCAAGCACTTGTTTTCATACTCTATTCTTTCAAACCTTTCAACTTTCACGCAATACATGAGCGTGAGCCATGGACATAGCACTATGGGTGGAATAGAGAGGTGGTTGTGGAGAAGACAAAAAAGGAAGGAGATAGTCTCACATCAACTAGGCATATCAACAGGCTATGGAGATGCCCATCAATAGATATCAATGTGAGTGAGTAAGGATTGCCATGCAACGGATGCACTAGAGCTAAATATGTATGAAAGCTCAACAAAAGAAACTAGTGGGTGTGCATCCAACTTGCTTGCTCACGAAGACCTAGGGCATTTGAGGAAGCCCATCGTTGGAATAAACAATCCAAGTTCTATAATGAAAATTCCCACTAGTATATGAAAGTGACTAAACATGAGACTCTCTATCATGAAGAACATGGTGCTACTTTGAAGCACAAGTGTGGAAAAAGATAGTAGCAATTGTCCCTTTTTCTTTTCTTTTTCTTTTTTTTCTCTTTTTTTGGGCCTTTTTTTTGGCCTTTCCCATTTTTTCTTTTTTTGGAGTGGCTTTATTGATTTAGCCTTTCCTCACATGGGACAATGCTCTAATAATGATGATCATCACACTTTCATTGAATTTAAACTCGATATTACAACTCGATACTAGAACAAGTATGACTCTATATGAATGCCTCCGGCGGTGTACCCGGATGTGCAATGAATCAAGAGTGACATGTATGAAAAATTATGCATGTTGGCCTTGCCACAAATATGATGTCAACTACATGATCATGCATGGCAATATGACAATATGAAGTGTGTCACATGAACGGAACGGTGGAAAGTTGCATGGCAATATATCTCGGAATGGCTATGGAAATGGCATGATATGTAGGTATGGTGGCTGTTTTGAGGAGTAATATGGTGGCTGTTTTGAGGAAGGATATATAGTGTGTGTATGATACCGGCGAAAGTTGCGCGACACAAGAGAGGCTAGCAATGGTGGAAGGGTGAGAGTGCGTATAATCCATGGACTCAACATTAGTCATAAGAACTCATATACTTATTGCAAAAATTCTACGAGTCATCAAAACAAAGCAATCAACGCATGCTCCTAGGGGGGGGGGGGTTGGTAGGAGTTAACCATCGCGCACCCCCGACCTCCACACAAAGGTTGACACTTTACAAATACCTCATGCTCTAACTTCGTCACATAGCGGTTCACCATACGTGCATGCTACGGGAATCACTAACCTTAACACAAGTATTTCTCAATTTCATAATAAATCCACTAGAATGACTCTAATATCACTATCGTGATATCTCAAAACAATTATCAAGCATCCAACTTCTCATCATATTCAATGCACTTAGTGTGAAAGTTTTTACTACATTGATATTGGTTGTCTATCATGTGAAGACTATTTTTATAGCCTAAACACATTACCATGCTGTTTTAATAGACTCTCAAATGGAAATAAGTGAAGCATGAGAGTTCAACAATTTCTTCAAAATAGTATCACCACCGTGCTCTAAAAGATATAAGCGAAGCACTAGAGCAAAAACTATGCAACTCAAAAGATATAAGTGAAGCACATAGAGTGTTCTAACAATTCCTAGGCCATATTTAACTCTCTCAAATAGGTGTGTCCAGCAAGGATAATTGTGGAAAACTAACAAGCAAAGACTCAAATTATACAAGACGCTCCAAGCAAAACACATATCATGTGGTGAATAAAAATATAGCTCCGAGTATAGTTACCGATAGATGAAGACGAAAGAGGGGATGCCTTCCCAGGACATCCCCAAGCTTAGGCTTTTGGTTGTCCTTGAATTTTACTTGGGGTGCCTTGGGCTTCCCCAAGCTTAGGCCCTTGCTACTCTTTGTTCCGTAGTCCATCAAAGCAATACTCAAAACTTGAAAACTTCACAACACAAAACATAGACAAAAAATTTCGTGAGCTCCGTTAGTATAAGAAAGCAAACCACAACTCAAAGGTACTGCAATGAATTCATTCTTTGTTTATATTGGTGTGAAACCTACTATATTCCAACTTCTCTATGGTTCATACCTCCCAATATTACTCATAGATGCATTGAAATAAGCAAACAACACACGAAAAACAGAATCTGTCAAAAACAGAACAGTCTGTAGTAATCTGCAGGTTTCGCATACTTCTGTAACTCCAAAAAATCAAACTAAATTGGTAAACGTGAGGAATTTGTCTATTAATCATCTGGAAAAAGAATCAACTTAATAGCACACTCCAGTAAAACCCGATGACCATTCTAGCGAGCGCTAACGATTCTGTTTTTCACAGCAAGATCACATAAACTTCACACAAGTCTTCTCAAAGGTTCTACTTGGCACAAACACTAAACAAAACACAAAACCACATCTAAATAGAAGCTAGATGCAATATTTATTCCCTAACAGCACCAAAAACAAATAATATAAAATTGGGTTTCCTCCCAACAAGCGCTATCGTTTTACACCCCTAGCTAGGCACGATACATGATAGATCTAGGTATTGCCATCCTTGGAAGGCAATCCATAAGTGGCTCTCATAATAGATTCATATGGTAATTTGATTTTCTTTCTAGGAAAGTGTTCCATGCCTTTCCTTTATGGAAATTGGAATCTAATATTTCCTTCCTTCATATCAATAGTTGCACCAATCATTCTAAGGAGAGGTCTACCCAGAATAATAGGACATGAAGGATTGCAATCTATATCAAGAACAATGAAATCTACGGGCACATAATTCCTATTGGCAAAAATAAGAACATCATTAATCCTTACCATAGGTTTCTTAATAGTGGAATCCACAAGATGCAAATTTAAAAAACAATCATCAAGCTCATGGAAACCTAGCAAATCACATAAAGTTTTTGGGATAGTGGAGACACTTGCACCCAAATCACACAAAGCATAGCATTCATGATCTTTAATTTTTATTTTGATAGTAGGTTCCCACTCATCATAAAGCTTTCTAGGGATAGAGACTTCTAACTCAAGTTTTTCTTCATAATATTGCATCAAAGCATCAACTATGTATTTAGTGAAAGCTTTATTTTGACTATAAGCATGCGGAGAGTTTAGTACGGATTGCAACAAGGAAATACAATCAATCAAAGAGAAATTATCATAATTGAATCCCTTGAAATCCAAACTAGTTGTTTCATCACTATGAAAAGTTTTAATTTCTTCACTCCCACTTTTAATAATTTTAGCATCAAGATCTAAAAACTCCGAATTATTGGGACACCTTAGAGTAAAATCATCTCCAATCCTATCTTCATCAAGATTTATGCTAGAAAACAAGGATCTAATAGGAGACACATCAATAACTTTCAAATCTTCATCTTTATTTTCATGATAACTAGAAGAACTCGCTTTAATATAGTCCTCTCTTTTAGCACGCATCCTAGTTGTTCTTTCTTTGCATTCATCAATGGATATTCTCATGGCTTTGAGAGACTCATTGATATCATGCTTAGGTGGGATAGATCTAAGTTTCAAAGAGTCAACATCAAGAGTAATTCTATCCACACTTCTAGCCAATTCATCAATCTTAAGCAATTTCTCTTCAAGCAAAGCATTAAAATTCTTTTGCAAAATCATAAACTCCTTAATACTAGTTTCAAATTCAGAAGGCATCTTTCCATAAGAGTTGTTGTAGGAATTACCATAATTATTAGAGGAATTACTAGGAAAAGGCCTAGGATTGAAGTTCCCTCCATAAGCATTGTTACCAAAATTATTCCAACCAACAAAATTCACATCCAAAGATTCATTGTTATTTTCAATCAAAGTGGACAAAGGAATATCATTAGGATCAGAAGAAGCACTCTTAGCAACAAATAATTTCATAAGTTCATCCATCTTTCCACTCAAAACACTAATTTCTTCAATAGCATGCACTTTTTTACTAGTAGATCTTTTGGTGTGCCATTGAGAATAATTAACCATAATATTATCTAGGAGTTTGGTAGCTTCTCCTAATGTAGTTTCCATGAAAGTGCCTCCTGCGGTCGAATCTAAAAGATTTCTAGAAGCAAAATTCAAGTCAGCATAAAAGTTCTGAATAATCATCCATAGATTCAAACCATGTGTAGGGAAATTACGTATCATTAATTTCATTCTCCCCCAAGCTTGTGCAACATGCTCATGATCTAGTTGCTTAAAATTCATAATATCGTTTCTAAGAAAGATGATCTTAGCAGGAGGAAAATACTTAGAGATAAAAGCATCTTTGCACTTATTCCACGAATCAATACTATTTCTAGGCAAAGAGGAAAACCAAGTTTTAGCATGATCTCTAAGTGAAAAAGGAATAACTTCAATTTAACAATATTGTTATCCGTATCCCTTTTCTTTTGCATGTCACACAAATCAACAAAGTTGTTTAGATCGGTAGCGGCATCTTCACTAGGAAGGCCAGAGAATTGATCTTTCATGACAAAATTCAACAAAGCAGCATTGATCTCACAAGATTCAGCATCGGTAATAGGAGCAATCGGAGTGCTAATAAAATCATTATTGTTGGTATTGGAGAAGTCACACAATTTGGTATTGTTCTGAGCCATAGTGACAAACAAGCAATCCAACACACACAAGCAAACAAGAAGCAAGCGAACGATAAACACACGGCGGAAGAAGGGCGAATAACACGGCAAGGGTGAAGTGGGGGAGAGGAAAACGAGAGGCAAAAAATGTAATGTGAAGGATAAGGGCTTGTGATAGGTACTTGGTATATGACTTTTGCGTAAGCCTCCCCGGCAACGGCGCCAGAAATTCTTCTTGCTACTTCTCGAGATTGCGTTATATTCCCTCGAAGAGGAAAGGGAGATGCAGCACAGTAGCGTAAGTATTTCCCTCAGTTTTTGAGAACCAAGGTATCAATCTAGTAGGAGACCACGCTCGAGTCCCTCGCACCTGCACAAACAAATAAGAACTTCGCGCCAACGCGATAAGCGGTTGTCAATCCCTTTACGGTCACTTACGAAAGTGAGATCTGATAGAGATGATAGTTTATATTTTTGGTATTTTCGATTGTAAGAACAGAAAGTAAAAGCGGAAAAAGTAAAGTAGATGTAGATTGATATGTTGAGAATAGACCCGGGGGCCATTGTGTTCTCTAGTGGCTTCTCTCATGATAGCGATATTCTACGGCGGGTAAACAAATTATTGTTGAGCAATTGATAGAAAAGCGAATAATTATGAGACTATCTAGGCATGATCATTGTATATAGGCATCACGTCCGAGACAAGTAGACCGACTCCTGCCTGCATCTACTACTATTATTCCAGACATCGACCGCTATCGAACATGCATCTAGTGTATTGAGTTCATAAGAACAGAGTAACGCCTTAAGCAAGATGACATGATGTAGAGGGATAAACTCAAGCAATATGATATAAACCCCATATTTTTAAACGCCAATGGCAACAATACAATATGTGCCTTGCTGCCCCTACTGTCACTGGGAAAGGACACCGCAAGATTGAACCCAAAGCCAAGCACTTCTCCCATTGCAAGAACTATAGATCTAGTATGCCAAACCATACCAATAATTCGAAGAGACTTGCAAGGATATTATGAGCACACATAAAGACTTCAGAAAAGAACCAAATATTTCTCATAGATAATCTTGATCATAAACCCACAATTCATTGGATCTCGACAAAGACACCGCAAAAAGAGATTACATCGAATAGATCTCCTCGAAGACCGAGGAGAACTTTGTATTAAGATCCAGAGAGAGAGAAGAAGCCATCTAGATACTAGCTATGGACCCGAAGGTCTGTGGTAAACTACTCACAACTCATGGTGAGGCGATGATGATGATGTAGAAGCACTTCGTGATGGATCCCCCCTCCGGTGGAGCTCCGGAACAGGCCCCAAGATGGGATCTCACGGGAACAGAAGGTTACGGCGGTGGAATTAGGGTTTTCTCTTCTCCTGATGGTTTCGGGGTACGTAGGCTTATATAGGAGGAAGGAGGGCACCGGGGGCCTCACGAGGGGTCCACGAGGCAGGGGGCGCGCCCCCCACCCTCGTCGGCACCTCGTGGCCCCTACTCCGTGGTTCTCAAGTCTCCCGTGCGTGATTTTCTCCAAAAATATATCTCCCGAAGGTTTCATTCCGTTTGGACTCCGTTTGATATTCCTTTTCTGCAAAACCCTGAAACAGGCAAAAAACAGCAATGTGGACTAGGCCTTTGGGTTAGTAGGTTAGTCCCAAAAAATAATATAAAAGTGTATGACAAAGCCCATTAAACATCCAAAACATCATAAATAATAGCATGGAACAATCAAAAATTATAGATGCGTTGGAGACGTACCAATTACCACCTTATGTTCCGCATTGTTCGCCTAAGGTAGTAAAGGGAGAACTACTGCAATTGTATTTCTGGTTTATCTAGTAAAGTACCTCAGTAGAGAAAGCCGAAAACTTACTGTCATCATAAGCGAGAGCTGGTCTACGATTCGGTTGATGGGGAACGTAGTATTTCAAAATTTTCCTACGATCACGCAAGATCAATCTACTAGAAGCATATCAACAAGCGGGGAGAGTGCGTCTACATACCCTCGTAGACCGAAAGCGGAAGCGTGTAGTGATGCGGTTGATGTAGTCAAACATCTTCGCGATCCAACCGATCCAAGCACCGAACGTACGGCACCTCCGTGTTCAGCACACGTTCAGCTCGATGATGTCCCACGAGCTCTTGATCCAGTTGAGCATCATTGGTGATTTTCGTCAGCAAGACGGCATGGTGACGGAGATGATGAAGTTACCGACGCAGGGCTTCGCCTAAGCACTGCAACGAAATGACCAAGGTGTGTTCCTGTGGAGGGGGGCACCGCATACGGCTAAAACAATGTTGCTTGTATGTTCTAGGGTGCCCCTACCCCTATATATATAGGATCAAGGGGGGCGGCCAGGCCTAGGGGCGCGCCATAGAGGGAGTTTTCCTACTCCTAGGAGTAGGAATTCCCTTTCCTATTCCTACTAGGAGTATGAAAGGAAGAAGAAGGGAAGAAGGAAGGAGAGGGGCGCCTCCCCCCACTCCTAGTCCAACTAGGATCCCTAGGGAGGGGGCGCGGCCAGCCCCTATTGGCTGCCTCCCACTTTCCCTCAAGGCCCAATATGGCCCAATACTCCCCCGGGGGGGTCCGGTAACCCCTCCGGCACTCCGGTGATAACACCCGGAACACTTCCGGTGTCCGAATATAGCCGTCCAATATATTAATCTTTATATCTCAAACATTCCGAGACTCCTCGTCATGTCCGTGGTCTCATCCGAGACTCCGAACTACCTTCGGTACATCAAAACTCGTAAACTCATAATACCGATCGTCATCGAATGTTAAGTGTGTGAACCCTACGGGTTCGAGAACTATGTAGACATGACCGAGACTCATCTCTGGTCAATAACCAATAGCGGAACCTGGATGCTCATATTGGTTCCTAAATATTCTACAAAGATCTTTATCGGTCAAACCGCATAACAACATACGTTGTTCCCTTTGTCATCGGTATGTTACTTGCCCGAGATTCGATCATCGATATCATCATATCTAGTTAAATCTCGTTACCGGTAAGTCTCTTTACTCGCTCCGTAATACATCATCTCATGACTAACTCATTAGTTGTGTGCTTGCAAGGCTTATTATGATGTGTATTACCGAGAGGGCCTAGAGATACCTCTCCGACACTCAGAGTGACAAATCCTATTCTCGATCTATGCAAACACCACAAATACCTTCGGAGACACCTGTAGAGCATCTTTATAATCACCCAGTTAAGTTGTGAAGTTTGATAGCACACAAGGTGTTCCTCTGGTATTCGGGAGTTGCATAATCTCATAGTCATAGGAACATGTATAAGTCATGAAGAAAGCAATAGCAGTAAAACTAAACTATCAAGTTGCTAAGCTAACGGATGGGTCTTGTCCATCACATCATTCTCCTGATGATGTGATCTCGTTGATCAAATGGCAACCCATGCCTATGGCTAGGAAACATAACCATCTTTGATCAATGAGCTAGTCTAGTAGAGGCATACTAGGGACACTCTCTTTTGTCTATGTATTCACACATGTACTAAGTTTCCGGTTAATACAATTCTAGCATGAATAATAAACATTTATCATGATATAAGGAAATACAAATAACAACTTTATTATTGCCTCTAGGGCATATTTCCTTCAGTCTCCCTCTTGAACTAGATTCAATAATCCAGATTACATAGTAATGATTATAACACCCATGGAGTCTTGGTGCTGATCATGTTTTGCTCGTGGAAGAGGCTTAGTAAACAGGTATGCGACATTTAGATCCGTATGTATCTTGCAAATTTCTATGTCTCCCTCCTTGACTTGATCGTGGATGGAATTGAAGCGTCTCGTGGTGTGCTTGGTTCTCTTGTGAAACATGGATTCCTTCGCCAAGGCTATTGCTCCAGTGTTGTCACAAAAGATTTTCATTGGACCCGATGCACTAGGTATTACACCTAGATCGGATATGAACTCCTTCATCCAGACTCCTTCATTTGCTGCTTCCGAAGCAGCTATGTATTCCGCTTCACACGTAGATCCCGCCACGACGCTCTGCTTGGAACTGCACCAACTGACAGCTCCACCGATCAATAAAAATGCATATCCGGTTTGTGACTTAGAGTCATCCGAATTAGTATCAGAGTTTGAATCAACGTAACCGTTTACGATGAGCCCTTTGTCACCTCCATAAACGAGAAACATATCCTTTGTCCTTTTCAGGTACTTCAGGATGTTCTTGATCGCTGTCGAGTGATCCACCCTTGGATTGCTTTGGTACCTCCCTGCTAAACTTATAGCAAGGCACACATCAGTTCTGGTACACAACATTGCATACATGATAGATCCTACGGCTGAGGCATAGGGAATGACTTTCATTTTCTCTCTATCTTCTGTAGTGGTCGGGCATTGAGTCTTACTCAACTTCACACCTTGTAGCACAGGCAAGAACCCTTTCTTCGACTGATCCATTTTGAACTTTTTCAAAACTTTATCAAGGTGTGTGCTTTGTGAAAGTCCAATTAAGCATCTTGATCTATCTCTATAGATCTTTATGCCTAATATATAAGCAGCTTCACCAAGGTCTTTCATTGAAAAATTCTTATTCAAGTATCCTTTTATGCCATCCAGAAATTCTATATCATTTCCAATCAACAATATGTCATCCACATATAATATCAGGAATGCTATAGAGCTCCCACTCACCTTCTTGTAAATACAGGCTTCTCCAAAAGTCTGTATAAAACCATATGCTTTGATCACCTCATCAAAGCATATATTCCAACTCCGAGATGCTTGCACCAGTCCATAGATGGATCGCTGGAGTTTGCATACTTTGTTAGCATCTATAGGATCGACGAAACCTTCTGGTGGCATCATATACAACTCCTCTTTGAGGTATCCATTAAGGAATGCAGTTTTGACATCCATTTGCCAGATTTCATAATCATAAAATGCGGCAATTGCTAACATGATTCAAACAGACTTAAGTATCGCTACGGGTGAGAAAGTCTCAACGTACTCAACTCCTTGAACTTGTCGAAAACCTTTCGCAACAAGTCGAGCTTTGTAGACAGTAACATTACCATCGGCATCAGTCTTCCTCTTAAAGATCCATTTATTTTCAATGGCTTGCTGGTCATCGGGCAAGTCAACCAAAGTCCACACTTTGTTCTCATACATGGATCCCATCTCAGATTTCATGGCCTCAAGCCATTTTGCGGAATCTGGGCTCATCATCGCTTCCTCATAGTTCGTAGGTTCATCATGGTCTAGTAACATGACATCCAAAACAGGGTTACCGTACCACTCTGGTGCAGAACATACTCTCGTTGACCTATGAGGTTCGGTAGTAACTTGATCTGAAGTTTCATGATCATCATCATTAGCTTCCTCGTTGATTAGTGTAGGAATCACTAGAACTAGCTTCTGTGATGTACTACTTTCCAATTCGGGAGAAGGTACAATTACCTCATCAAGTTCTACTTTCCTCCCACTCACTTCTTTCGAGAGAAACTCCTTCTCTAGAAAGGATCCATTTTTAGCAACGAATATCTTGCCTTCGGATCTGTGATAGAAGGTGTACCCAACAGTCTCCATTGGGTATCCTATGAAGACACATTTCTCGGACTTGGGCTCGACCTTATCAGGTTGAAGCTTTTTCACATAAGCATCGCAGCCCCAAACTTTAAGAAACAACAACTTTGGTTTCTTGCCAAACCACAGTTCATAAGGCGTCGTTTCAACGGATTTAGATGGTGCCCTATTTAACGTGAATGCAGTTGTCTCTAAAGCATAAACCCAAAACGATAGTGGTAAATCGGTAAGAGACATCATAGATCACACCGTATCTAATAAAGTACGGTTACAACGTTCGGACACACCATTACGCTGTGGTGTTCCGGGTGGCGTGAGCTGTGAAACTATTCCACATGGTTTCAAATGAAGACCAAACTCGTAACTCAAATATTCGCCTCCATGATCAGATTGTAGAAACTTTATTTTCTTGTTACGATGATTCTCTACTTCACTCTGAAATTCTTTGAACTTTTCAAATGTTTCAGACTTGTGTTTCATCAACTAGATATATCCATATCTGCTCAAATCATCAGTGAAGGTCAGAAAATAACGATACCCGTTGCGAGCATCAACACTTATCGGTCCACATACATCAGTATGTATGATTTCCAACAAATCAGTTGCTCGCTCTATTGTTCTGGAGAACGGAGTCTTAGTCATCCTGCCCATGAGGCATGGTTCACAAGCACCAAGTGATTCATAATCAAGTGATTCCTGAAGTCCATAGTATGGAGTTTCTTCATGCGCTTTACACCAATATGACCTAAACGGCAGTGCCACAAATAAGTTGCACTATCATTATCAACCTTGCATCTTTTGGCTTCAATATTATGAATATGTGTATCACTACGATCGAGATCTAACAAGAATAGACCGCTCTTCAAGGGTGCATGACCATAAAAGTTATTACTCATATAAATAGAACAACCATTATTCTCTGATTTAAATTAATAACCATCTCGCAACGAAAAAGATCCAGATATAATGTTCATGCTCAGCCCTGGCACCAAATAAAAATTATTTAGGTCTAAAACTAATCCCGATGGTAGATATAGAGGTAGCGCGCCGACGGCGATCACATCGACTTCGGAACCCTTTCCCACGCGCATCGTCACCTCGTCCTTAGATAATCTGCGTTTAATCCGTAGCCCCTATTTCGAGTTACAAATATTAGCTACCGAACCAGTATCAAATACCCAGGTGCTACTATGAGCATTAGTAAGGTACACATGAATACCATGTATATCAAATATACCTTTGTTCACTTTGCCATCCTTCTTATCCGCCAAATATTTGGGGCAGTTCCGCTTCCAATGTCTAGTCCCTTTGAAGTAGAAGCACTCAGCTTCAGGCTTGGCTCCAGACTTGGGTTTCCTCGCTGGAGTAGCAACTGTCTTGCTATTCTTCTTGAAGTTCCCCTTCTTTCCCTTGCCCTTTTTCTTGAAAGTAGTGGTCTTGTTAACCATCAACACTTGATGTTTCTTTTTTATTTCTACCTCCGCAGCTTTGAGCATAGCGAAGAGCTCGAGAATTTTCGTATGCATCCCTTGCATGTTATAGTTCATCACGAAGCCTTTATAGCTTGGTGGCAGTGATTAAGAACTCTATCAATAACACTATATTTGTCAACTTTGTAACCAAGTTGAGTCATATGATTGTAGTACCCAGACATTCCGAGCAAGTGTTCACCTCCATCTTGCAGCTATAGAACTTATTGGAGACTTCATATCTCTCAATTCGGGCATTTGCTTGTAATATTAACTTCAACTCTTGGAACATCTCATATGCTCCATGACGTTCAAAACGTCGTTGAAGTCCCGATTCTAAGCCGTAAAGCATGGCACACTAAACTATCGAGTAGTCATCAGACCGTGTCTGCCAAACGTTCAAAGCGTCTACATTGGCGGGAGGGGGCTTGTCACCTAGCGGTGCTTCAAGGACATAATTCTTCTGTGCAGCAATGAGGATAATCCTCAAGTTACGGACCCAGTCCGTTTAGTTGCTAACATCATCTTTCAACTTAGCTTTCTCTAGGAACGCATTAAAATTCAAGGGAACGGTAGCACGGGACATTGATTTACAATAACATAGATATGCAAAAAAAAAACTATCAGGACTAAGTTCATGATAAAGTAAAGTTCAATTAATCATATTACTAAAGAACTCCCACTTAGATAGACATCCCTCTAGTCATCTAAATGATCACGTGATCCAAATTAACTAAACCATGTCCGGTCATCACGTGAGATGGAGTAGTTTTCAATGGTGAACATCTTATGTTGATCATATCTACTATATGATTCACGCTCGACCTTTCGGTCTCCAGTGTTTCGAGGCCATGTCTGTACATGCTAGGCTCGTCAAGTTTAACCCGGGTATTCTACGTGTGCAAAACTTTCTTACACCCGTTGTATTTGAACGTAGAGCTTATCACACCCGATCATCACGTGGTGTCTCGGCACGACGAACTTTCGCAACGGTGCATACTTTGGGAGAACACTTGTACCTTGAAATTTTGTAAGGGATCATCTTATAATGCTACCACCGTACTAAGAAAAATAAGAAGCATAATAAGATAAGCATCACATGCAATCAAAATATGTGACATGATATGGCCATCATCATCTTGTGCTTTTGATCTCCATCTCCAAAGCATCGTCGTGATCTCCATCGTCACCGGCTTGACACCATGATCTTCATCGTAGCGTCGTGGTCGTCTCGCCAACTATTGCTACTACTACTATCGCTAACTCATAGTGATAAAGTAAAGCAATTACATGGCCTTCGCAATTCATACAATAAAGAGACAACCATAAGGCTCCTGCCGGTTGCCGATAATTTAAAAAACATGATCATCTCATACAATAACATAGAACTTATCACGTCTTGACCATATCACATCACAACATGCCCTACAAAAACAAGTTAGACGTCTTCTACTTTGTTGTTGCAAGTTTTACATGGCTGCTACGGGCTTAGCAAGAACCGTTCTTACCTACGCATACAAAAACCACAATGATTTTTCGTCAAGTATGTGTTGTTTTAACGTTCACAAGGACCGGGCGTAGCCACACTCGATTCAACAAAAGTGAGAGAGACAGACACCCGCCGGTCACCTTTAAGCAACGAGTGCTCATAACGGTGAAACCAGTCTCGTGTAAGCGTACGCGTAATGTAGGTCCGGGCCGCTTCATCTCACAATACTAGCGAATCAAAGTATGACATGCTAGTAAGCAGTATGACTATTATCGCCCACAACTCATTGTGTTCTACTCGTGCATTCATCTACGCATAGACCTGGCTCATGATGCCACTGACAGGGAACATAGTATTTCAAAATTTTCCTACAATCACGCAAGATGTATCTACTAGAAGCATAGCAACGAGTGGGGAGAGAGTGTCTACATACCCTCGTAGACCGAAAGCAGAAGCGTCTAGTGACGCGGTTGATGTGGTTGAACGTCTTCGTGATCGAACCGATCCAAGCACCAAACGTACGGCACCTCCGTGTTCAGCACACGTTCAGCTCGATGACGTCCCACGATCTCTTGATCCAGTTGATGTAACACTCCAAATTTTTGGATCTGTTTTCATCAAACTTTTTGGTCTTTTGGAAGGGGGATATTTGATCTTTTTTTAAAACCCTTTCTAAAAACTTTTATGACAAAAGTTTGTGTGTCCTTCTCAACCTTGATTCTGGTCTTGAAGGTTTTCTACTTGTGTTAACTCAACACAAGTTATTTTCAAAAAGGTTTTTGTTTGACAATTTTCCCTTCAGGAAAAACCTTCATATAAAAACCATGGACTTGGCTTCCCCATTCAACTTTTACATTTGCCATGACACCCAATGAAAGTCTTTCTCTCCAAAACCTCCTTTCCACCTTGAAACAAGGCTCTCATCAATTCCAGTAGGTTTCAACCTCATTGGGATTTTTCTTCTAATTATTTTATACCAAAAACATTTTTTGTCTTTCAAATTGAGCCTTGGTGATTTACAAAGGAACCACCAACTCCCTTTTGATTTTTGATTCCAAACCAACTCCCCTGGCTAGTCCTTAGTACCCTCAACCTAGATCCATCTTGTTTCACTAGTCCACAGTTCAAAATTTTCAAATTTCACTTGCTACAAGTTTGGACCAGATTTGCCAATTTTGGTGAAATTCATATTTTCTCTCTTCCTAAAAATCTATGAAAATTCAGGCAGTCTCTGGATGAATCAAGAGACCACCCCACCAAATATCAGCTCCAAAAAGATTTTCCACATGCCAAAAACATTTCATCGAACACCTGGCGTGCACTGTTTCCGTCAAGATTCAGAAAAGTTAACTGAAGAATGCAGTCGACAGTGCAGTTCCGTCAGTTTCGTCAGAACCTCTCATCAATCTCACCAGTGTCGCCTTGGCTCCTTGCTACACTGCTCCTCGCGCTTATCCTGAGCGCCGCACGCTCGCTTGGCTCGTTGCGAGCGACGGTGGCGCCGTGGCCTGCCTGCGTCGTCGTCTTCCGCGGCGGCAGAGCCCCCCGTGGCGGCCGACAAGGTGCACACTGCAACGCAACGCCGTTCGGCACCGCCCAAGCCACCTGGAAGCTCCGCGTGACCACCTCCTTGCCTGTGCATGCTGTAGCACCGTCGTCGTGGCCTGAGATGAGCAGAGCGCGCTCTGTGCCGCCGACGTGCCCGCACGGCCGTTCTGTTGGGGAAATGCTGTAAGCGCCCCTGCCTTGCTAAGTTCTGCACCGGAATGGAACCAGTACACCGTCTAGTCGATGCTCAAGCGCCTAAGCCACCCGTCCAACCACAGCATCGCCGTAATCGCTCGCCGGACTTATCCCGTTTGCGGCAACCGCCTCGGGCCGGCTATAAATAGCACCCCACATGCTCGTTCTTGATCCCGCACAACTCCACCAGCTCACCAGACCCCGTCCAGCCACTGGAAGAGCCTCGAGGGGGCCTTCTTCCCCAAGTCCGGCCGCCTTGATCCGCTTCGGGCTCCGGCAGCTTCCTCTCTGGTGAGAGCTTCTCCACCGCCCTAGTTTTGCCAGTAGCTTCCTGGCACACCTAGACGACTAACCCCCACTCCAATTTGACCCCAGCAGCCCTCTCCGACGACACCCACAACCACCCGAGCCGCCGTCCGCCGGAGATAGGGTCGTCGTCGACGTGGTGCTCGCCGACGTCCAACTCCACCACCCACCGACGCGGAAGAGCACCAGGAACACGTAGGTACCACCCACTCCCCCTACCTCGCCGTGGATCGGCACCGGCAACCACCACAGCTCTCTGGCGCCGGCGTCACTCTGTTTTATGTTTTAATTTTCAAACCTGACGAGCAGGACCCCCTCGTCAGTCTCTCAATCTCATTCAAATCGTTTTAATGGAAAACGCCTTCGGGCAAAGTACGTTTTCCCTATTCGGCTTGCGTACTGCTTACCGAATCGTTTTCTGTTTTTATATTCTAGCCCCTGGAAACTTTTTGTTTCATTACAGACAAGCCCCTGGACAGAAGCTTTAATAACTTTTAAACAAAAGATGATTTTGAGTTGATTCTTTTTCTGTCCTCTTTAGTTTTCAGTCTAGTTTTTTATCATATTTATTTGAAAAATAATTGGGACAACTTTTATACACGCACGGTACTTATGTTAGTACCCGTTTTATTTGTATACGTAGATACCGAAGGAAGTGACGGAGCCGTGAACTTCACCGAGTTAGACTCCGACTACTTCGAACCAGGCAAGCATGTTTGAACCTTTGATATGATGAGTGTGTTGCATGTTTGCTTGAGTAGCTCTTCTTCATAGCATGGTTATATAAGCATTTATGGATGTTATATTTCATGCAAGCAAGCTTCGGGAGAGCCCCGAAAGATGATGATGAACCACCCTGATCATGTGGTGACATGATGGGTCGTGAGCTGGTATTGTTGGAGCATGCCAGTCAACTGTTAACTCTAGTATCAACGTGGATCAAGTCATGATCCCGTTCGTCTCCTTTTTAGTACTGTCACATGCCTTCTGCAAAGATTACGGTTTAGTCAGTTGCAAACCTCTTTCCGTGTACACACCAAATAGAGGGGCCGGGATGAGGGTTCCATGGCCCTGGATTAAAGCCCGCCATCCGGTCAAGGGACATGGGTGTTTCCGGTTGGGACCGAGAGGGGGGCACCCCTTAGAGCACGCGATATAAATTTGATCCCATGCTATTCGAGGTTGTAGCCTCCCCGTCTTAAAGTTTTTCGTGAGTGCTGTCTCGGGTGATTCCGGGCAGCAGGATGTGAAATGGGTGTGTACTGGTTAGTTGTGTTTCTGCTAAAACACCGTAGACGGAACTAGTCCTTGTGGCTAGTGAAATCCGTTAGCTGTGATTTAAGAGTACAAACTCTGCAGAGTCAAAAATCTTCCAAGTAGCCATGTCTATGGCCTAGTGTCAATCTTCGTGTCAACCCCAGTGATCGTCTCGGTTAATTTATGATAACGATAAGAATGGTGATCTAATCAAGAGTCATTTTGGTAGATGAACTAACCAGTTATTTCTGCACTGATCAATCTCTTGAAATACTTTACCGTTATACCAAAGATTATATAAGCCCTTTATGTGATGTCGCTCACACGTCCGACTGTGGCATTCTCATACCTTATTTTTGTTATAAGCCATTTATGTGATGTCGCTCAGACGTCCAACTGTGGCATTCTCATATTTTATTTTTGTTATAAGCCCTTTATGTGATGTCGCTCAGACGTCCGACTGTGGCATTCTCATATTTTATTTTTGTTATAAGCCCTTTATGTGATGTCGCTCAGACGTCCGACTGTGGCATTCTTGCTATTTACTTTTGAATATAAGCCCTTTGTGTGATGTCGCTTAGACGTCCCACTGTGGCATTCTTGCTATTAACTTTTGAATATAAGCCCTTTGTGTGATGTCGCTCAGACGTCCGACTGTGGCATGTTTTTATTCATTTTTCCTCACGAGGCGTCGCTCAGACACTCGATTGGTATTCTTTTATTTCTCTTTGGGATTTCAGGAGGACTACCGCCCGACTTCCATTTTTACTTTGCAACGCAAATTATATTATTCGAGTACATATTGCTAGTTTGCTCATATGCATCATGTTTGCATTTGTTATATCTTATGTCCGAACTATCTTGCGAGAACATTCAAAGTACTCACCTGGCTTGTTGATTTGGCCAGATGTTGACGAAGGCGATCTCATGGATGAAGAGTTCGATAGCGAGTCCGACGCTTAGTGGAGTCCCAGTCAGTCTCTCGCGATCCTGGAGTTGATCACTGTATTATATCCGCTTTCGCCAACCACCAAATAAATTCATCGGGTCTCACTCCGACACTCGATGAACTATAAGATATTGGAGTCTTGTCACCCACTACACTGTGACATGTCCACCACCACTTTTTATTACGAGTCAGTAGTTATGCAACCCTACCCTTGTGTCATACCCGCCCTTATGTATAATATCAGTGTGCTTGTAATAAATTGTTGAGCAACCTCAGCTCAACCTTGTATAATATTCAGTACTCTGGAATTCTGTATCAAGGATTTGTCTACCAGTGAGAAGTATCCTTCTATACTGGTCCGATAAAAAGGTCGGTTTCTCAGTAAATGCTTTACTGGAAAATCAGTCAAAACACTTGAGCATCACGTGAGAGTTTCGTCAGCACAACGGCATGGTGACGGAGATGATGAAGTTACCGGCGCAGGGCTTCGCCTAAGCACTGCAACCATATGACCGAGGTGTGTTTCTGTGGAGGGGGGCACCGCACACGGCTAAAACAATGTTGCCTGTATGTTCTAGGATGCTGCTACCTCTTGAGCTTGCATTGTATTCCCTCGAAGAGGAAAGGGAGATGCAGCACAGTAGCATAAGTATTTCCCTCAATTTTTGAGAACCAAGGTATCAATCCAGTAGGAGACCACGCGCAAGTCCCTCGCACCTGCATAAACAAATAACAACTTTGCAGCCAACGCGATAAGGGGTTGTCAATCCCTTTACGGTCACTTACGAAAGTGAGATCTGATGGAGATGATAGTTTATATTTTTGGTATTTTTGGTTTTAATAAAATAGCAAATAAAAGCGATAAAAGTAAAGTACATGTCGATTGATATGTTGAGAATAGACCCGGGGGCCATAGTTTTCTCTAGTGGCTTCTCTCATGATAGCGATATTCTACGGCGGGTAAACAAATTACGGTCGAGCAATGGATAGAAAAGCGAATAATTATGAGAATATCTAGGCATGATCATTGTATATAGGCATCACGTCCGAGACAAGTAGACCGAAACGATTCTGCATCTACCACTATTACTCCACACATCGACCGCTATCCAGCATGCATCTAGTGTATTGAGTTCATAAGAACAGAGTAACGCCTTAAGAAAGATGACATGATGTAGAGGGATAAACTCAAGCAATATGATATAAAACCCATCTTTTTATCCTCGATGGCAACAATACAATACGTGACTTGTTGCCCCTACTGTCACTGGGAAAGGACACCGCAAGATTGAACCCAAAGCCAAGCACTTCTCCCATTGCAAGAACTATAGATCTAGTAGGCCAAACAAAACCAATAATTCGAAGAGACTTGCAAGGATATTATGAGCACACATAAAAAATTCAGGGAAGAACCAAATATCTTTCATAGATAACCTTGATCATAAACTCACAATTCATCGGATCTCGACAAACACACCGCAAAAAGAGATTACATCGAATAGATCTCCTCGAAGACCGAGGAGAACTTTGTATTGAGATCCAGAGAGAGAGAAGAAGACATCTAGATACTAGCTATGGACCCGAAGGTCTGTGGTAAACTACACGAGTGGAGTTTCTGGGGTACGTAGACTTATATAGGAAGAAGGAGGGCACCAGGGGAGTCACGTGGGCTCCACGAGGCAGGGGGCGCACCCCCCACCCTCGTGGGCCCCACGTGGCTCTTCTGACGTGGTTTTCAAGTTCATCGTGCGTGATTTCCTCCAAAAGTATCTCTCGCGAAGGTTTCATTCCGTTTGGACTCCGTTTGATATTCCTTTTCGGCAAAACCCTGAAATAAGTAAAAAAACAGCAATCTGGACTGGGCCTTTGGGTTAGTAGGTTAGTCCCAAAAATGATATGAAAGTGAATGATAAAGCCCATTAAACATCCAAGACTTCATAAATAATAGCATGGAACAATCAAAAATTATAGATACGTTAGAGACATATCAAGCATCCCCAAGCTTAATTCATGCTCGTCCTCGAGTAGGTAAATGATAAAGAAAGAATTTTTGATGTGGAATGCTAACCAATATAGTTTTTCAATGTAATTCTCTTAATTGTGGCATGAATGTTCAGATCTGAAAGATTCAAGATAAAAGTCTATATAGACATAAGAAATAACAATACTTCAAGCATACTAACAAAAAAATCATGTCTTCTAAAAGTACTATGGCTAAAGAAAGTTATCCCTACAAAATCATATAGTGTTGGCTATGCTCCCTCGTTATCACACAAAAATATTCATATCATGCACAACCCTGATTTTAGCCAAGCATTTGTTTTCATACTCTATCTTTTCAAACCTTCCAACTTTCACGCAATACATGAGCGTGAGCCATGGATATAGCACTTTGGGTGGAATAGAGGTGGTTGTGGAGAATACAAAAAGGAGGGAGATAGTCTCACATCGACTAGGTGTATCAACGGGCTATGGAGATGCCCATCAATAGATATCAATGTGAGTGAGTAGGGATTGCCATGCAACAGATGCACTAGAGCTAAATATGAATGAAAGCTCAACAAAAGAAACTAGTGGGTGTGCATCAAACTTGCTTGCTCACGAAGACCTAGGGCATTTGAGGAAGCCCATCATTGGAATATACAAGCCAAGTTCTATAATGAAAATTCCCACTAGTATATGAAAGTGACTAAGCAATGAGACTCTCTACAATGATGAACATGGTGCTACTTTGAAGCACAAGTGTGGAAAAAATATAGTAGCAATTTTCCCTATTTTCTTTCTTTTTTGGGCCTTTCTTTATTTTTGGCCTTTCTTTTTTTTCTTTCCTTTTTTTACTCTTTTATTTTGCGGAGGGGCTTTATAGATTTAGCCTTTCCTCCCATGGGACAATGCTCTAATAATGATGATCATCACACTTTCATTACAACACGATATTACAACTCGATACTACAACAACAAAGTATGACTCTATATGAATGCCTCCGGCGGTGTACCGGTATGTGCAATGAAACAAGAGTGACATGTATAAACATTATGCATGGTGGCTTTGTCACAAATACGATGTCAACTACATGATCATGCAATGGCAATATGACAATATGATGCGTGTCATATGAACGGAACGGTGGAAAGTTGCATGGCAATATATCTCGGAATGGCTATGGAAATGCCATGATAGGTAGGTATGGTGGCTGTTTTGAGGAACAATATGGTGGCTGTTTTGAGGAAGGATATATAGTGGGTTTATGGCACCGGCGAAAGTTGTGCGGTACAAGAGAGGCTAGCAATGGTGGAAGGGTGAGAGTGCGTATAATCCATGGACTCAACATTAGTCATAAGAACTCATATAATTATTGCAAAAATCTATGAGTCATCAAAACAAAGCAATCAACGCATGCTCCTAGGGGGGAGGTTGGTAGGAGTTAACCATCGCGCGCCCCCGACCTCCACACAAAGGTTGGCACTCTACAAATACTTCATGCTCTAACTTCGTCACATAGCGGTTCACCATACGTGCATGATACGGGAATCACTAACCTTAACACAAGTATTTCTCATTTTCATAATAACTCCACTAGCATGACTCTAATATCACTATCCTCATATCTCAAAACAATTATCAAGCATCCAACATCTCATTCTATTCAATGCACTTGGTGTGATTTTTTTTACTACATTGACATTGGATGTCTATCATGTGAAGACTAGTTTCTTTAGCCTAAACACATTACCATGCTGTTTTAATAGACTCTCAAATGGATATAAGTGAAGCATGAGAGTTCAACAATTTCTACAAAATATTACCACCACCGTGCTCTAAAAGATATAAGTGAAGCGCTAGAGCAAAAACTATTCAACTCAAAAGATATAAGTGAAGCACATAGAGTTTTCTAACAATTTCTAGGCCATATTTAACTCTCTCAAATAGGTGTGTCCAGCAAGGATGATTGTGGCAAACTAGCAAGCAAAGAATCAAATTGTACAAGACGCTCCAAGCAAAACACATAACATGTTGCGAATAAAAATATAGCTCCAAGTATAGTTACCGATGGATGAAGACGAAAGAGGGGATGCCTTCCCGGGGCATCCCCAAGCTTAGGCTTTTGATTATCTTGAATTTACTTGGGGTGCCATGGGCATACCCAAGATTTGGCCTTTGCTACTCCTTGTTCCATAGTCCATCAAAGCAATACTCAAAACTTGAAAACTTCACAACACAAAACTTAGACAAAAATTATTGTGAGCTCCGTTAGTATAAGAAAGCAAACCACTACTCAAAGGTGTAGCAATGAATTCATTATTTGTTTATATTGGTGTTAAACCTACTGTATTCCAACTTCTCTACGGTTCATATCCTCCAATACTACTCATAGATGCATCGGAATAAGCAAACAACACACGAAAAACAGAATCTGTCAAAAACAGAACAGTGTGTAGTAATCTGAAGGTTTCGCCTACTTCTGGAACTCCAAAAAATTCAAACTAAATTGGTAAATTTGAGGAATTTGTCTACCAATCATCTGCAAAAAGAATCAACCAAAAATCGCGCTCCAGTAAAATCTGAGGACTACTTTAGCGAGCGCTAACGATTCTGTTTTTCACAGCAAGATCATATAAACTTCACACAAGTCTTCCCAAAGGTTCTACTTGGCACAAACACTAAACAAAACATGAAACCACATCTAATCATAGGATATATGCAATATTTATTCCCTAACAGCAACAAAAACAAAAAACAAAAAGTTGGGTTGACTCCCAACAAGCGTTATCGTTTTACGCCCCTAGCTAGGCACAAGAATTCAATGATGCTCACATGAAAGACAAGAATTGAAGCACAAAAGGAGCATCATATAGCATGTGAAAAAACAGATCTAAGTCTAACATACTTCCTATGCATAGGCATATTATAGGAAAACAGATTAGCAAGACAAACAAGATCTAGCATATGCAAGGAAGAAGAAAGAAACAAGAGCAACATAACGAGAGGTAATTTAGTAACATGAAAAATTTCTACAACCATATTTCCCTCTCTCATAATAATTGCATGTAGGGTCATGATCAAATTCAACAAAATAGCTATCACATAACATATGCTCAACACGATCCACATGGATGCAAAGTTGACACTCTTCCAAAATAGTGGGATTAACATTAACTAAAGTCATGACCTCTCCAAACCCATTTTTATCAAAAATTTCATAAGATTGAACATTCTCCAAGTATGTGGGATCTAAAGTTGACACTCTTACAGACCCACTTTCAATGCAAACATTATTATCAATCTTATATTCATCATAGGGATTAAATAAATTTTCAAGATCAAAAGAAGAATCACCCCAATCATGATCATTGTAACAAGTAGTAGACATAGCAAAACTAGCATCCCCAAGCTTAGGGTTTTGCATATTATTAGCACAATTGACATCAATAGAATTTATAGTAACATCATTGCAATCATGCTTTTTATTTAAGGAGCTCACATGAATCACTTTTTCTTTTAACAATTCCACACAATTGTCAGATTCATGAATTTTGAGCAAAACCTCATAAAGATAATCTAGTGCACGCAGCTCACTAGCAATAGGTTCAACATAATTGGATCTCTTAAAGAGATTAGCAAGTCGACGAGGATTCATACTTTAGCAAGCGAAGATGCAAGCTAGATGAGGGCGCATAGCAACACAAGCAAACAAGAGGCACGCGAACGGTAAATACACGGCAGAAGAAGGGCAAATAAAACGGCAAGGGTGAAGTGGGGGAGAGGAAAACGAGAGGCAAATAAATGTAATGCGAAGGATAAGGGTTTGTGATAGGTACTTGGTATATGACTTTTGCATAAGCCTCCCCGGCAACGGCGCCAGAAATTCTTCTTGCTACCTCTTGAGCTTGCGTTGTATTCCCTCGAAGAGGAAAGAGAGATGCAGCACAGTAGCGTAAGTATTTCCCTCAATTTTAGAGAACCAAGGTATCAATCCAGTAGGAGACCACGCGCAAGTCCCTCGCACCTGCACAAACAAATAAGAACTTCGCAGCCAACGCGATAAGGGGTTGTCAATCCCTTTACGGTCACTTACGAGAGTGAGATCTGATAGAGATGATAGTTTATATTTTTGGTATTTTTGGTTTAATAAAACAGCAAATAAAAGCGATAAAAGTAAAGTAGATGTAGATTGATATGTTGAGAATAGACCCGGGGGCCATAATTTTCTCTAGTGGCTTCTCTCATGATAGGGATATTCTACGGCGGGTAAACAAATTATTGTCGAGCAATTGATAGAAAAGCGAATAATTATGAGATTATCTAGGCATGATCATTGTATATAGGCATCACGTCCGAGACAAGTAGACCGAAACGATTCTGCATCTACTACTACTACTCCACACATCAACCGCTATCCAGCATGCATCTAGTGTATTGAGTTCATAAGAACAGAGTAACGCCTTAAGAAAGATGACATGATGTAGAGGGATAAACTCAAGCAATATGATATAAACTCCATATTTTTATCCTCGATGGCAACAATACAATACGTGCCTTGTTGCCCCTACTGTCACTAGGAAAGGACACCGCAAGATTGAACCCAAAGCCAAGCACTTCTCCCATTGCAAGAACTATAGATTTAGTAGGCCAAATCAAACCAATAATTCGAAGAGACTTGCAAGGATATTATGAGCACACATAAGAAGTTCAGAGAAGAACCAAATATCTTTCATAGATAACCTTGACCATAAACTCACAATTCATCGGATCTCGACAAACACACTGCAAAAAGACATTACATCGAATAGATCTCCTCGAAGACCGAGGAGAACTTTGTATTGAGATCCAGAGAGAGAGAAGAAGCCATCTAGATACTAGCTATGGACCCGATGGTCTGTGGTAAACTACTCACAACTCATGGTGAGGGCGATGATGATGATGATGAAGGCCTCCATGATGGATCCCCCTCCAATGGAGCTCCGAAACAGGCTCCAAGATGGGATCTCCACGGGAACAGAAGGTATGCCGGTGGAATTAGGGTTTTCTCTCTGTCCACAGAGTTTCTGGGGTATGTGGACTTATATAGGCAGAAGGAGGGCACCGGGGGAGTCAAGGGGGCTCCACGAGGCAGGGGACACGCCCTGGGAAGGGGGCGCGCCCCCCACCCTCGTGGGCCCCATGTGGCTCTTCTGACGTGGTTCTCAAGTTCATCGTGCGTGATTTCCTCCAAAAATATCTCTCGCGAAGGTTTCATTCCGTTTGGATTCCGTTTGATATTCCTTTTCTGCAAAACCCTGAAATAGGCAAAAAGCAGCAATCTGGACTGGGCCTTTGGGTTAGCAGGTTAGTCCCAAAAATGATATAAAAGTGAATGATCAAGCCCATTAAACATCCAAGACTTCATAAATAATAGCATGGAACAATAAAAAATTATAGATACGTTGGAGACGTATCAGGTGCCCCCCTGTCCCTGTATATAAAGGAGCAAGGGGGAGGGTCGGCTGGCCCTAGGGGCGCGCCATAGATGGAGTTTACCTACTCCTAGTAGGAGTAGGAATCCCCTTTCCTATTCCTACTAGGAGTAGGAAAGGAAGAAGAAGGAAAGAAGGAAGGAGAGGGGCGCCTCCCCCCCCCCACTCCTAGTCCAACTAGGATGCCTAGGGAGGGGGCACGGCCAGTCCCCATGGGCTGACTCTCACTTTCCCTCAAGGCTCAATATGGCCCAATACTCCCCCGGCGGTTTCGGTAACCCCTCCGGCACTCCGGTTTTCTCCAATAACACCCGGAACACTTTCGGTGTCCGAATATAGTTGTCCAATATATTAATATTTATGTCTCGAACACTCCGAGACTCCTCGTCATGTCCGTGATCTCATCCGGGACTCCGAACAACCTTCGGTACATCAAAACTCATAAACTCATAATACCGATCGTCATTGAACGTTAAGCATTCGGACCCTATGGGTTCGAGAACTATGTAGACATGACTGAGACTCATCTCCGGTAAATAACCAATAGCGGAAACTAGATGCTCATATTTGTTCCTACATATTCTACGAAGATCTTTATCGGTCAAACCGCATAATAACATACGTTGTTCCCTTTGTCATCGGTATGTTACTTGCCCGAGGTTCGATCGTCGGTATCATCATACCTAGTTCAATCTCGTTACCGGTAAGTCTCTTTACTCGTTTTGTAATACATCATCTCATGACTAACTCATTAGGTGTGTGCTTGCAAGGCTTATTATGATGTGTATTACCGAGAGGGCCCAGAGATACCTCTCCAACACTCAGAGTGACAAATCCTATTCTCGATCTATGCCAACACCACAAATACCTTCAAAGACACCTGTAGAGCATCTTTATAATCACCCAGTTACGTTGTGACGTTTGATAGCACACAAGGTGTTCCTCCGGTATTAGGGAGTTGCATAATCTCATAGTCATAGGAACATGTCAAAGTCATGAACAAAGCAATAGCAGAAAAACTAAATGATCAAGTTGTTAAGCTAACGGATGGGTCTTGGCCATCACATCATTCTCCTAATGATGTGATCCCGTTGATCAAATGACAACTCATGTCTATGGCTAGGAATCATAACCATATTTGATCAATGAGCTAGTCTAGTAGAGGCATACTAGGGACACTCTGTTTTGTCTATGTATTCACACATGTACTAAGTTTCCGGTTAATACAATTCTAGCATGAATAATAAACATTTATCATGATATAAGGAAATACAAATAACAACTTTATTATTGCCTCTAGGGCATATTTCCTTCATCGGTGACCTAGTGTTATACTACGATCGATAGTGATCTACTCCGTGTTATACGAGGAGCTGGTTTTTCGCCCAACCGCGTAAAGTGGTCACCATAGTTCGGAAAGCTGCACACGCGTTAGGGGCTAGTACTTAGCCCCACAAGTCAAGCTCCTATGGCTAAGTGAAAGCATTAAAGCCACATAGTCTGATTGCCTGGTTCGATCCGCAGACACCTCCTTCATTGACCAAGACGTTGGATAAAGAGTGTTCACGCGAACTACCAAACACCCCTGTAGTATCTACATGGGGGCTGAAACCGACGACTGGAAACTTTCAGATATAAACAAATGGCCGCACAGGAGGAAAAGTTGCTTGCAATATAAAAGCGCAAAATTATATAGACATCGGTTCACAAGCTTAGTCTTTACAATCCGAATACAACTACGCAAAGATTACATCCTTTGAGCACTGGCCCTCTACAATGTGGGCTCCTTCTAAGATATCACCGAAGTATCTTTCCGGTCTCCGATGATCCTTGCCCTCCAATGGGCCAGCAGACGCTATTTTCGCGGCCTTCTTCTTCGCCTAGTGCATCTTGACGTTCGCGAAGGCCATTCGTGCACCTTCTATGCAGGCCGAATGCTTCACAGCGTCGACCCGCAGCCTCGCATCGACGAGCCGCTTCACCAACCCAAAGAAGCTACTTGGGATAGGATCAGCGGGCCATAGCCGGACTATCAAGTCCTTCATGGATGTACCCGCCATATTGTGTAGCTCGACCAGCTGCTTCATCTGGTCGTTCAGAGGTACTAGAAGTCCTGGTGCAAGGAATTACGACCAGAACAGCTTCTCTGTGTCGTTCCCCTCCTGGGCTCTGAAGAATTGGGTCATCGGCAATACTCTTCGAGAGATCCGCAAACACACCTGGAGAACTCCACAATCGCGTCAGCGCAAAATACCTCTGACCTCCAAAGATACTCTGCAGGAGAAAAGCCTTGCCAGCCACTATCTGCCGTGCTTGTTTGATCTCCTCACGAGCGTTATGCAATTTGCTCCGTGCCTCCTTAGCAGCATTGACTGCCATATTGAGTTCGGATGCTTGCACCGAAGTCTTCTGCTCCAATGCCTCGCACTTGCAAATAGCATCTCACAGTTCTTCTTCGACTTCGGCCACCTGCGACTCGTGCTATTGACGCACGACCTGTTCGGCCTTCAGGTCGGCAGCCGCTTTGTCAGCGGCTGCTTTGCCCACCTTGGCCTTTGTGAGCTCGCCCTTGAGGGCCTCGACCTCAGCTGCGCCAACTGTTGCACAAATCATATCGCACAATGAGTTCACACTCACACAGATCAAACATATAGTAGTTTGACATTTCAATTTTTCGAAAATCCCCATACCTTGTGTTTCATCAAAATGCTTGTTGACGCGGTTGAGCTCCTCGTCGGCTAGTTGAAGCTTCCGACTGAACTCAGAAACCTCTACGGCCTGGGCAGATGCCGCTACTAGCGAAGCCTGTTCAAACACGGGACACAGTTTTGCTCTGTTAGATGCTATAACATGGATCCTTTGTCCGATTCTCTTCAGAATCAAACAAAGCATCAGAGGCTACTGTCTGTACACTAGGTGTTATAACCTATACATATATAAAATGAAAGAGTTCATTTTAGAACATTACGTCGCATACCTTGAAGCCCGTCAATAGGCTGTTGAAGGCTTCATTCAGTCCGCTTTTGCCAGACTGAATCTTCTCAATGACCGCATCCATCACGGTGCGGTGTTCCAATATGATGGAAGCACCTCGGAGTGCTTCCTCCAGAGTGTTCGGCGCCTCCGGATTAACGGAGGGCGCCATTGGAGTTGTTGCTCCACCCCCCATCGTGGGGGACTGACTTCCTGATTCTCGAGTTGTACTGGACTCCGGAACGGTGTTCGGTGGGGCCCCGGATTGTGTGGGCCCCCCGTCGTCGATCGCCATAGGGATTGCTCTCCCTTGGCTGGCGGCGGCCGAGGGATTGGCCTCGAGCGCCTTCTCGTCCACCCAGCTCCCACCTGCTCGTGCAGGGGAAGCCCATAGAGAGGACACCTCAATGTCCCCTAAGATGGGCGACGAGCCCCGCGGTGGCGTGTCACTCTCCACCATCTCTGCTGCTAGAAAGTTCCCCGATGATAACGAATCATCAAGGAGCATGTGGGGAGGGCTGCAAAATAAATGAATAAAAGTCGCTTAGACAATGGTAGCTGATTAAACCAGACACGAACAGCGAAAATTCCGGATACTTACGATTCGGCCAGGGGCTTGATCTTGGGTTGTACTTGAAAACTGTGTTCGGATGTTCAATCCAAACTGTCCGGGATGTTTAGTTTCTTCCGGGGCGCTACCTTGCCCGCATCTGCGGGGGCCGCCCTCTTCCTCCCCTTTGCCTTGATAGGGGAGTCGCACTGTTCCTCTTCCTCCTCCTCCTCTTCTTCTTCATCGGGGGAGGAATGGGCGTCGGTTTCCCGGACACTCTGTCCGCGGGACCCTTATGGCGGGAGTTACTCTTGACCTCCTTGCCCTTCTTCTTGGCCTTCTTCTCCAGTGCCTTGTACGACACCAGAACCAACATCGCCGTTAGCTGAGACGTGGCTGGGCCTTCGGGCAGCGGAGCCAGACCCTTGATCCGCTCCACTTTCTTTGTCCAGGCCTGAATGGAACGTAGAAGTTCTAACTACTGTTATAATTGAAATATCGGCAGGGTATGTATTTGGCAGAATTCTGATTACCTCTGAGGCCGAAAACACACTGCTGAAGCCCTTGTCCTCGGTCTCCTCTGGCCACCCCTTTTGGGCCTTGAAGAGCTGCTTCCAGATGTCTTTGTGCGTAGTGCCGAAGAGGCGCTTCAGGGTCCGGGGCTCTTCCGATTGAACTCCCATAAATGGGAGGCCCGGCGTTGGCAGGGGAGGATGCGGTGGAAGAGCATCACCTGAATCACGTTAATGAGGAGGGTGCCCTTCGCCATCATGCCAGAGATGCGATTTTGGAGTGACTGCACCTCCGTCGGAGACCCCCAATCGAGGCCCTTGGTGGTCCATGAGGTTAGCCTCACTGGGGGTCCAGATCTGAATCCGGGCGCCGCCGCCCACTTGGCATCGCAGGGTTCGGTGATGTAGAACCACTCATGCTGCCATATCTTGTTCGTCTCCACAAAGGCCCCCTTTGGCCAAGTGATGTTCGGGAGCTTACTTATCATGGCTCCCCCGCAATCCGCATGTTGCCCGTCGACCACCTTCGGCTTCAGATTGATGATCTTGAGCCATAAGCCGAAGTGTGGGGGGACGCGGAGGAATGCCTCACATACCACTATGTAAGCTGGTATGTGGAGGATAGAGTTCTGGGCTAGATCATTGAAATCCAGCCCGTAGAAAAATAGGAGGCCCCGGGCAAAGGGGTGAAGCGGAAACCCTAGCCTCCGAATAAAGTGAGGGATGAAAACCACCCTCTCACCCGGCTCAGGGACGGGGATCATGTGGTTCTTGTCGGGAACCCGGTGCGCTATGTCGTCGGCGAGGTAGCCTGCACTCCGGAGGTTCTTCACGGTCCTCTCTGTGACTGTGGAGGCCTCCCACTTGCCCTTGGAACCGGTTCCAGCCATTGCTGGAGAGGGAGGCGATGGTGGAGGAATTGAGAGTTGCAGGCAGCGGAGCTGTGGGCATTGGGGCAGAAGAGATTGGGAAGCTAGGTCTTGAGGAGAGCGTGAGGTGAAAGGGGAATGATCTGTATCCTTTTATAGACGGTGAATATCAAACGCCCCCTACTCCTGCCGTTAAACTCACCAGTTCCCAACACAATCGTGCGTAAGGCACGGTTGGGTTACTGATACGTCTCAAACGTATCTACTTTTCCAAACACTTTTGCTATTGTTTTGACCTCATTCTTGCATGATTTGAACTAAACTAACCCGGACTGACGCTGTTTTCAGCAGAGCTGCCTGTATGGTTTTATTGTGTGCAGGAAAACGGATTTTTAGGTGTCTCAGAAAATTCCAAGAAAAATCACAGAAAATCCACGCACCCGAAGGGCCATTGTGCCAGAAGTGGGGCCAGAGGGCAGCCATGGGGGCCCCAGGCGCCCTGCTGGCGCGGCCCCACCCCTGGTCGCGCCGGGAGGCCGCCTGGGAGGGTCCTCCCCCCTCTGGTGCCCTACTTTGACTCGTATTTATCCCCGTGACGAGAAAACCCCAGAACAGGAGTCGTTTTCCCAGTTTCCGTCGCGGAGCCGCCGCCACCCTCTGTTCTTCTTCGGGAGGGCTAATCTGGAGGCTTTGGCCTCCGGAGAGGGGAGATCGTCGCCATCGTCATCATCATCACCACTCCATCCTCCCTCCATGACTTCTCCTTCCATGTGTGAGTAATTCCCTGCTGTAGGCAAAGGGGATGGTAGGGATTGGATGAGTTAGATCATGTAATAGTTTATCAGATTGTTGGGGGCATGTTGCCTATCATCTACTTTGGTGTTTATCATCTTTGCTTCAACTTGTTGCTCTTAATGCTTGTCACTTAGGGCCCGAGTGCCATGATTTCAGATCTGAACCCTATGTGTTTGCATGAATATATTTGTGTTCTTGATCCTATCTATGAGTTGTTTGCACCTATTATGGTCCGGAACCGGCGATCCCAAAGGTGACAGCTTGGGACACCAAAGGGGATGGTCCATAATTTGAGGATTCCATGTATCCATTGAGTTTATTGCTTTGTTCCGGTGCTCTTTGACAGGAGCACCTTAATCTCCATAAGTTCCTTTTGGCCCCGTTCGTAGCGGGATGGTAGGACAAAAGATGTTGTGCAAGTTCTTATTGCAAGCACGTACAACTACGTGTGGGATACATGCCTGATGTTTGATATTTGCCTAGATGATCATTACTTTTCTATGTGCCTTGCCCCAAGTTAGATTCATGATGTATCTCATCCATGCAGTGCCCAACCATCCATCTCCCTAGCCTACAGTGTTTTAAATCCTGCTGGTTATTAGTTGTTACTTTTGCTGTTTACTTTTGCTGTCACCACCATCACTATAATATCACCGTTACCACTTATCTTTTGTTGCAAGTAAGTATATTTCAGGTGCGGTTGAATTGACAACTCAACTGTCAAAGCTTATAAATACTCTTTGGCTCCCCGTGTGTCGAATCTATAAATTGGGTTATTCTTACCCGCGAAGACTATCTCGATCCCTTACGGTTGAGGGTTATCAAGTACCGTTTTCTGGCGCCGTTGCCGGGGAGCATAGCAATATTTACAAGCCTACTTGAAGTATCCTACCTGTTGCACTTCATCCGCTATGGGTAAGAAAGGAGACCCCAAGGTTCCGATCTTACTATCCACTACAAGAAGAGGTACTGTTCTGAACACTAGTGCTACACTTGATTCACCTTCTGTTATGAGTAAGTTTGCCTCACCACGACCACATGATGCTTCTACTGAATCTGTTACTATGTCCGATACTTTTGATGATGCTTCTACTACTTTTGATGATATTGGTTCACTTGGTTATGCTCTTGAGAAACAGATCGCTGCTGCAAAAAAAATCTGGAATTGAAATTCCTGTTACTCGCTACCCTATTGGTGGAACTTATGATTATCCTGATTTGAGTAAACTCAAGGAGAGACTCCTTGATGATGATTACATTATGCTTGATGATGATTTATGCTGGGAACTGACAGAGTTTGCCGACTCTGACCCTGAAGCTATTAAGAAGCTGCTTGAAAAACACTCCTTGAAGAACAAGACTGTTCCTGATCCTGAATTTGCTACATCTCCTATATGCATCAATGATCCTGATTATGATTTCTCTGTTGATCTTTCACTTATATCTATGGTTGAAGCTGACCCCTTTTATGGCAGAGAAAATGATGATGCTATTGCACACCTGACCAAACTCACTGAGTTGGGTGGCTTGTTTACCACGAATGAAAAGATACGAAACTTTTATGTGACTAAGCTTCTTCCTTTCTCTTTGAAGGAAGGTGCTAAAACATGGTATGATGCACTACCATGTGTGTCAGGGATATGACTAGCAGGTATGAACCGGCTAGTGTAAACCGGCTCAATTATAATATGTTTAGTTGTAATATTTAGTAAAGGCTACGGCCCATGAGATCTTAGGGCCCATGTATAGAATTATGGTTTGTAAACCGGCAAGCAATGTAACTTGAGAGATAAGGAAGAAAAGACAGAGACCGAGGCGGACACAGGTATGAGCCGGCCTCGGGACTCTGTAAACCGGACCAGGCGTCACCTCTATATAAAGGGACGACCCGGCGACGGTACAAGGACAAGCAAGAATCAACCCGTCGAGACTACAGGCAAGCGATCCGCTCCCTGTAAATTGACGCCCAAGCAATACCAAACCAACTAGACGTAGGCTTTTACCTTCACCGAAGGGGCCGAACTAGTATAAACTCTCTGTGTCCTTTGTGTGCTATGAACCCCTTCAAGCTAACCCGTGCGATGGTTCCATCATCAAGTCCGCTAAACCGGACATCTGCCGTGCTAATTCCACGACAGTTGGCGCCCACCGTGGGGCCTCCGCACGATGGTTTCGAGTTCTTGAAGGGAAGCTTTGAAGGGCTCAAGGGTTACGCGGTCGGCCGGATGACCAAGAGTCGCCGCGGCCGGATTTACATCGACGACGCAGGTTGGGGACCGGAGACCGATTCAATCGAATACGGGTACCGGGTTCCCTTCGGTAGCATCCAAGTCTTCATTGGCAAAATCGGCGAACCGGGACCTGAGCCGGACATCTTCCCCAACATCGTCGAGCCGGCTCAGCGTGCGAGATCGGCCCGGATTCAGCCCGCCATGAAGCACGTGTTCGTTGGAGCAATCCACGGAGTTCGAGCCGAAGACGGATCGGAATCCGATGGTACAACAGTTGTCTACTCCGACGACGAATCTTCATCCGGAGAAACTGAGTCTTTGTATCAGTTGCAGGACGGCCGGTCTGAGGGTGAGTCCGATGGAAACAGTATTCCGGACCCCTTCGATCCGCCAAACCGGGTGGCTGTCTTTATGGCCGGTTCACAGCCCCCAGTGAACGGGACGACAGCAGAAGCTGGTGTAGGGGGGAGCGGCACGACCCTCTCACCTACTGACGTTCTATCCATCTTGATCGAGGAGTTCACAGCTAAAGCGGTGGAAACAGTAGCTCCAGCAGACAAGGCGCAGCATGATGCAGAGCTCCTTCAGTTAAAGGGCCGGATTGATCAGTTAAAGGAGGATCTGGAAGAAGAGAAGGCAATGATAGTAAGGAGGCAAGCAGAGTTGGATGATCAAGCTTTTCACCTAAGGATGGAACAGGCCTCTACGCAGGGAGTAAGAAGTCGGAAGTACCAATCTCGTATACCGCCAGTTTACGAAGCTATGGATCTATTTAGAACACCTGGGGCAGGGACTAGCAATAATCCCGCTTTAAACCGAAGGGCACCCCCAGTCAGGGATGAGCCGGTTCGGCAGCCCATTGCGGAGCAAGACCGGCGGATCACTTCTACACCTCACCCCTCAGGTCACTATTCGAACCCTTTGGATAACATTGTGGCTGCTGCAGCACGATTGGCCGCTTTACCTGACGAGGGGACGTCCCGGGTAGCATTGGAGGCGCGCCGGGCCAAGGAGCTACTTAATACAGCATTAATACAGCAGCAAGCATATTCTCATAGCAGGGAAAGGCTACATTCAACACCACGCCCTAGCCGGAGTTACACTAGGCATTGGGAAGAGCCAGAAGTATCTAGCAGTGAACGCAGGCGGCATCAGCGCAGACAGGATAATCCGGCAGGTGCAGCAGCACCAGCTCCGGATATAAACCGGGTTAGGTCAGGAGCACGGGAAGTGTTTCGTCAAACAACGCCGGTTCACACAGCCACCGCAGAAACAGGAGTTATGATGGGGTGCAATGTCTTATCCCCGCTTTACGGGGTGTCAAGCTGCCTAAAGATTTTAAGGGGCCCCGCAAGGTACCTAATTACACAGCAGATTTAGCTCCAGAAGCTTGGGTTGAAAGTTACGAGATGGCCATGGAGATGCTGGACGTGGATGAATCGGCTTGTGCAGAGTATTTTACTATGATGCTTGAGGGTACAGCTCGGACCTGGTTGAAGGGTTTACCCCCGAATTCTATCGGATCATGGGGGGAACTACGCAGCCAGTTTATCAAAAACTTCAAAGATACATGCAAGTAGCCGATGTCAGTGGTGGATCTAGCAGCTTGTGTGCAAGGAGAGCAGGAGTCTACGGCTGCTTGGGTGCGGAGAGTAGCGGAGATCTTGCACTCTTCGAATGGTATCAATCCTAGTACGGCGATAGTGACTTTGGAAAACAATTGCCGGTTTGAATCTTAAAAGTTAAAGCTCGGATGGCTTAAAAGGGATTGTAATGATATGGGAACTCTCATGAGTGCCTTGGTAAAATATGGGGACTCTGATAATACCAAGTATCCAGAAACTGAAGGAGACAAGGCGGGGAAGGTTAGCAAGTCTGGTAAACCGGCGCAAGTTAATCCGGCTACCTCAAGTTTTTTGGGCAAACGGAAGGCAGAAGGCAGCTCTGACTTCGTGGCCAATACTCAAGTTCAAGGGGGCTTTCAGCGTAGCATGGGCAACCCACCTCCGCAAACCGGCGGAGGGGCTGTTAGCTGGGACCAAGAGTTAGATCAGCCTTGTCCGAAGCATGGCACAAGAAATCGACCGGCAAAGCACACTATAAGAGAGTGCAGGCCCCTTATGGAAGCAATAGTGGGCTGCTTTAATCCTCAGGACAGGCCTCCAAATGGCGGTTCAGGTCCAGGGTTTTATGGTCCGGGTCATCAGGGGAACAGCTCAGGATCAGGATATAGGGGCAATAACGGTGGTTATCAGAACCGGGCTGGTAATCACAATGGTCAAGGAAGTTATAATAACCAGGGCAATCAACCGCGTAACCAGGGTGGTTACAATAACCAAGGCAGTCAGCAGCATGGCCAAGGTAATTATAATAACCAAGGAAATCAGCAGCAGGGCCAAGGGAATTACAATAATCAGGGGAATCAGCAGCGTCAGCAACAGCAGCCGCAATCTGGATATCAGAGTAATCCGAAGGAATTGAGCAGTGGGCAATACCATGTTTTCACCACAAGTCTGTGTAAATGGGATCAGAAGGTTTTGAAGTGAGCAGTTAACGCGGTTGAACCGGCAACACCGCAATTTCTGCGCTGGTCAGAACAGCCCATTGTATGGAGTAGGGAAGACCACCCAATGCGGGTGGATAATCCGGGCCACTTGGCCTTGGTGGTGGCACCTCAGGTGGGAGGTTATAAATTCACTAAGGTTCTCATGGACGGTGGTAGCAGCATCAACATCTTGTACTATGAGACTTTCCGTCGTATGGGCCTGACGGATAAGAAGCTAAGGCAATCAAACACGGTGTTCCATGGGGTGGTCCCAGGTAAGTCGGCCTATCCGGTTGGAAAGATTGACTTGGAAGTTACCCTTGGAGATGAGCATGATTCCAGGTCAGAGATGATAACTTTCGAAGTCATCAAGATCAAAAGCCCTTATCACGCTCTGTTTGGGAGGACGGTTTATGCTAAGTTTATGGCTAGGCCATGTTATGTTTATCTGCAGCTCAAAATGCCGGGTCATAAGGGCATGATTACGGTTCATGGAAGCCGCAAGATAGCGGTGGAATGTGAAGAAGGAGATGCAGCTTATGCGGAGGCGGTATGTGCCACAGAAGAGTTGAAATTTTATAAAGATAATGTTGATCCGGCAGATATGACTCCGCTGAAGAAGCCAACTACAGAGCATGATCCGGCGTTAAAGTTTAAATCGGCAGAGGAGACCAAGCAAGTTGATTTTGTGCCAGGAGATTCGTCCAAGCAGTTCACTATCAGCGCTAACCTTGATTCCAAATAGGAAAGCGCGCTCATCGAGTTCATCCGTGAGAACCGGGATATCTTTGCATGGAAACCTTCTGACATGCCAGGTATACCGAGGGAACTCGCTGAGCACAGCCTTAACATTGATCCGAAATATAAACCGGTTAAACAATATTTGCGCCGCTTCAACGAAGAGAGGCGCAAGGCTATAGGAGAAGAAGTGGCCAGGCTTTTGGCCGCAGGATTCATAGTGGAAGTTTTTCATCCGGAGTGGTTGGCTAATCTGGTGCTGGTGTTAAAGAAGAATGGGAAGTGGAGAATGTGTGTGGATTACACAGACCTCAATAAAGCTTGCCCAACTGATCCCTTTGCTCTCCCCTGCATTGATCAGATTATCGATGCCACAGCGGGATGTGAGCGGCTAAGCTTTTTGGATGCATATTCAGGATATCACCAGATCAAGATGGCAGTTAAAGACCAAGAGAAGACAGATTTCATAACCCCTTTTGGTGCTTTTTGCTATGTATCTATGCCTTTTGGGCTTAAGAGTGCGCGAGCAACTTATCAGCGTTGCGTTCAGAATTGTCTTAAAGGGCAGATAGGGAGGAATTTTCATGCCTACGTGGATGACATTGTGGTTAAATCAAGGAAGGAAGAGACAATGATAGAGGATCTTAAAGAAACTTTCGACAATCTTCGAGCTTATAAGATGATGCTTAACCCGGAAAAGTGTGCCTTTGGTGTTCCGGCAGGTAAACTACTGGGGTTCTTGGTCTCAAACAGAGAAATAGAAGCTAATCCGGAGAAAATCAAGGCCATCACATCTTTGACTAAGCCGGTTTGCATCAACGATGTTCAGCGTATCGCTGGCCGGATCACAGCGTTAAGCCGGTTCATCAGCCGTTTGGGAGAAAAGGCGATCCCGCTTTACCATATGCTGAGGAAAACAGACCGGTTTATATGGAGTGATGAGGCAAACGCAGCGTTTGAGGATCTGAAACGGCAATTGGCAAAGCCGCCGGTCCTAGCTGCCCCTATTGACAAGGAGCCGTTGCTGTTATACGTCGCTGCCAATGCACGGGCAGTCAGCGTGGCAATCGTGGTTGAGCGCAAGGAAGCAGGGAAGGAATACCCGGTTCAGCGCCCGGTTTATTACGTGAGTGAAGTACTCATTGAATCCAAGCAGAGGTACCCTCATTGGCAGAAGTTGGTGTATGGTGTGTTCATGGCAAACCGGAAGCTGAAGCACTATTTCCAAGGTCATCCAATAACTGTGGTTAGTTCAGCACCGTTGGGGGACATAATCCAGAACAGGGAAGCTACAGGTAGAGTAGCGAAGTGGGCTATAGAGCTCAGCCCACATGAGTTGAAGTATGTGCCACGCACCGCTATAAAATCTCAGGCATTGGTGGATTTCATCAATGATTGGACAGAGTTGCAAACCCCTGAGGAGAAGCCAGATCTTACTTACTGGACGATTCACTTTGACGGTTCAAGACAGTTGGAAGGCTCGGGGGCTGGAGTTGTTTTAACCTCCCCCCGAGGTGATAAATTTTGTTACGTCCTCCGACTATTGTTTCCTTGTACTAACAATGTAGTGGAATATGAAGCATTACTTCATGGCTTGCGGATGGCGAAGGAGATGAATTTGAGCCGGGTCAAATGTTTTGGCGATTCAGATCTGGTGGCACAGCAAGTTTCAGGCAAGTGGGATTCAAGAGATCCCCTCATGTCAGCTTATAGACAAGAAGTTGAAGCAGTTGCAGGATATTTCAAAGGGTATCAGGTGGATCATATAGACCGGCGACGGAATGAAGCGGCCGATGCTCTAAGCCGACTGGGCTCTCAACGTAAACCGGTGCCACCAAATACTTTTTTGGATGAATTGCACAGTCCTTCGGTTCAAATACCATCGGAGGAAGATCTAGTTGTTCCTGATCCGGAGGCACAGTTAGTTGCAGCGCTTCATGTTATTCCGGATTGGACGCTGCCTTATTTGGCATATTTAAGCCGAGGAGAACTACCGGATGATGAAGAGGAAGCACGGCAGATAATCCGGCGTTCTAAGTCCATGACAATTGCAAACGGAGAGCTTCATCATCGCAGTACTTCTGGAGTATTTCAGCGTTGTGTGTCAGCTGAGGAAGGTTGTGAGATTCTTCGCGAGATCCATGAAGGGGATTGTGGTCATCATGCCGGTTCAAAATCATTGGTGGCTAAAGCGTTCCGACATGGTTTTTATTGGTTAACCGCTCATGCTGATGCGGCGGATCTGGTCCGGAAGTGTGATGCTTGTCAGAAATTTTCGAGACGTGCTCTAGTTCCGGCGCGGGAACTCCGGATGATACCTATAACTTGGCCGTTTGCGACTTGGGGGCTTGATATGGTTGGACCCTTCAAGCGATCCCAAGACCAGAAAACTCATCTATTACTAGCAGTGGATAAGTTTACAAAATGGATTGAAGCAGAGCCTATAAGCAAGTGTGATGCGGCGACGGCAGTCAAATTCATCAAAAAGGTAATTTTTCGGTTTGGTTTTCCGCACAGCATCATCACAGACAATGGCACCAATTTATCTCAGGGTGAGATGGAAGAGTTCTGTCAACAAGAACATATTCGCTTGGATGTATCTTCTGTGGCCCATCCCCAATCTAATGGTCAGGCCGAAAGGGCAAATCAGGAGATTTTACGAGGTATCAAGCCCCGGCTTATGACTCCTTTACAGAGAACCCCAGGATGTTGGGTTGAGGAGTTACCATCTGTTCTTTGGAGTATCAACACTACACCAAACCGGTCCACATGTTACACACCTTTCTTCATGGTCTATGGTGCTGAAGTAGTCCTTCCAAGTGATATCCGTCATGATTCACCAAGGGTAATGGCTTATGTTGAAGCGGCCAACGAGCAAGCAAGGCAAGACAGTTTGGACCGGCTAGACGAAGAGCGTGATATAGCTACGGCACGATCTGCAATTTATCAACAAGACTTGCGCAGATATCACAGCCGCCGGATCAAAACAAGGACGTTCCAGGAGGGCGACTTGGTACTCCGGCTCATCCAAGATCAAACAGATATGCACAAGCTATCCCCACCTTGGGAAGGGCCCTTTGTGGTCAGTAAGAATCTACACAACGGTTCATATTACCTGGTGGACGTTCGAGAACACAAGGACTCACGCACATTAGAGGAGGAGACGAAGCGACCATGGAACATCGCCCATCTACGGCCATACTATACTTGAGCTATGCGCTCCACTGTATCCTATGTATATATTATGATCAATGAATAAACCGGCACCCTCGGTAAACCGGGGGCTTAGCCTTTTTTCCAATACAAATATCTTGTGAGGTCAACCATGCAAGTTGTATCATATATTATATTTCAACATATTGGCCGGTTTAAATTTGATTTTTTGCAGAGTATACACAGAAGCAATAAAACTCTCTAAAGAGCATGAGATCACATCTGGTTCAAGAGAGGACGCTTCAAGATCTACCCATGATTCTACGGAGCCAGGGAAAACTATATGAAAAGTCGGGTTTACCCGCACCATCGACCGGCCCTCTGAAAAGATGGATAATCCACATTCAGTGATTGGCTAGGCCCTCTGGAAAGATGGATAATCCACATCCAGTGATTGGCTACATTGTTTATGATGGTTTATTAAGTGGAAAGAAGGATACTCCACATTCATCGGCCCTCTGAAAAGATGGATAATCCACATTCAGTGATTGGCTAGGCCCTCTGGAAAGATGGATAATCCACATCCAGTGATTGGCTAAATTTTTTCTTCTGCACCATCGA
>LR738715.1:100198504-100245225 GCA_902687465.1 Secale cereale | reverse complement strand
TAATCCACATCCAGTGATTGGCTACATTGTTTATGATGGTTTATTAAGTATCTACCGGCCCTCTGAAAAGATGGATAATCCACATTCAGTGATTGGCTAGGCCCTCTGGAAAGATGGATAACCCACATCCAGTGATTGGCTCAATTTTTTCTTCTGGTTCTTACGGCCCTCTGAAAAGATGGATAATCCACATTCAGTGATTGGCTAGGCCCTCTGGAAAGATGGATAATCCACATCCAGTGATTGGATGAACCTTGCTTTGAGCCTGGCAGCTCTTAGAAAGCCTCGACTACATGGTTTTATTTGCAAATTTGCATCTTTTTTGGTGTTTATGTTTCATGACTCTTTAAACCGGAGTGGAATAGCTACAGAAGTTGTCCACGTATCTATCAAGTGAAAAGTCTGGGTCATGAATACCAGCATGAATAAACCGGTGTTCATTATAATCCGGATCATCCATCAGGCAACAAGCCACAAATTTCTGAACAAAGTTTTCAGAACAAAATAAACCGGTGTCTGTTATCAAAACCCAGATTTGTTATTGGATCCATGAAGATCTTCATCAAGAAATTTTGAGTTCTACCGGATTAAGAGTATTGAGCATATTTGGTCTCAGGTATAAAATTATTTCTGATATGAGTATATACTGGTTTGATATGTTGAAAGAACAAATTAATCCGTCCAGTGGTAAACCGCTAGGACATATTTTCAGTTTTAATCATGCAGGAACAGATCATACGTAAGATAAGCGACATCAGCCAAAATTTCAATTGGCAAACGCCAAATCAGAATATCCGGATCAAAGCAGATAAAGTTTCAGCTATCCTATTACAAGGCATAGCAAGCCTGACGGTTTAAAGATTGTTCAAAACAGGGCGGCAACTATAGACAATAAGTTATGAGCTATGATTCCTCCTGCTGCGACGGCTGGGCATCACCTTGATCCGGAATATCTTCATCCTCTTGAAGCGGTTGGAAGTCCGGAACACGCCAATCAATCTTCGTCAAAGCCCGGAAGTACATCTCTTCACTGATAAGTTCAGAAGGTTCGATATCTGGAGCGAAGGTATGAGGGCGAACCGGTGGGATTAAATTGACGGTGTCATAAACCGGCCGCTCCACCCGCTCGTTTTGCAAGTCGTACCCCGGATGATACCTGGATAAATCGGATTCAGCTGCAAGCTTGCTGGCGAGGGGGCGCAACTCCTTCGTCAAGGCGTAGAGATCCTTTGCGGTAAAAGTGGAACCGTCATCTTTTGTGTCAGGAAATCTAGTTAAAGCTTCCTCCGGATCAAGATCCGGGACCCAGGCTTTAGCCCTGGTAAGTGCCATGAGGGCACCGCCTCGAGCAGCAGATTTTTTAACTTCTTCAAGACGAACCGGCAGAACAGATAACTTTTCCAACGTGCCTTGAATAGTTGTGGGGGCCGGTTTACCGAAAGATGTTGCACTAATGATCCTCTGAGCGCCGGAATACAGCTGCTCGACCAAAGTGTAACATGCTTTAAGTTTCTTCCGTAGGTCATCCCCAAGATGGGTGACACGGCGCCCTGCATATAAATATTACGGTTAAACCGGCACAGATGGAAGATTACAAGGATAAAGCAGGAGTTCAGAGTATACTTACCAAAGATTGCAGAGGTCATCAACTCAATTTGCTGCTTTAAACCGGTTAACTCTTCAGTAACCGGATTAAGCACCCCTTTAGCGTCCTGAACCCTTTTCTCCAGCTCTTTTTTTTAACTTCAAAAGTGGTCCGTTCTTCTTCAAAGTATTTTTTAAGATCTTCAGCGGTCTTTAAACTCACCTGAAGATCCTTCTTGGCTTTCGAAGCAGCAGACTCTGTCTTAGCAAGACGGTTCTGAAGCTCTTTGATCTCATCAGCATTCCGGTTTAAGTCATCCTGCGAGTACAACCAAGTGATAAGAGGTGAAAATCAGATAAGTCTCAAGCACACAAACAAGTTGTCTACTTGACACTTGGGGGCTAATGGCAGTTGAAGCAATAAACAGCAGCAATTAAAAGTTACAAGTCTCATGCACACAAGCAAGTTGTCTACTTGACACTTGGGGGCTAATGGATGATTGAAGTATCAGCAGAAATTTTTTACAAGTATCAAATACATAAACAAGTTATCTACTTGATACTTGGGGGCTAATGTAAAGATCAATTGTTTAAACTATAAAGTTCCGGTTCACCTTCAGTACGCAGCTAAACCGGAACTTGGGGGCTGTTATGGGATAGAAGCATATCACAAGCGCAAAGCCAGAAGAAAAGGGTTACCTCATATTTTTCCTTCATCAAGTTAACCAAGCCCGCTTTGTAATCTCGGCTACTGTGGAGCCGGTTTAAGTACCCGGAATAGATTTCTTGGGCACTCATATCAGCAAGATTGGATAACTCAGTACTCCATTTACCCTTCTCTTTATGTAATTTCTCCGTTTTAGCCGTATGTTTGGCTAAAACGGTGGGCTCAGCCGGAGCAACGAAAGCAGCCCCAGTCACTACAACTTCTGGAGAGGCAGGTGTAGTTGGTGGAGTCGCAGTGTGAACCGGATTGGGAGATGACGGATTAACTTGAGGAGAGTTGACCCGGGCAGGACTTGGCGGATTATGGACGTCATCAGCAGTAGGGTTCTCGGTTACTGGGACATGATCCGTAGGCGCAGGATCTTCAAAAGGAGCCATAGGCTCGCCTTCTGGAGGAACGGTTGTTGCCGGATCAACCGCCGGATCATCTGCAGAAATCTCAGCAGTGGATTTGTTTGCCTTGTGTTTTTTGCTAGGCTTTGGCTTGCTGAAAAAAGTTGGCAAGATGAGTTAACATTATGAAACAAAAAGGTAATTATAAACCGGAAATGTTAAAAAGACTTACCCTGGGACAGTTTTCAATGGGGGAAGTTGCGTGGCAGTCGATTCACCAGAAGAGGATAGTGGAGTTTCCTGATAATCAGTGTCAGACGGTTTAAGAGGTTTTCGGATAAGCCCGGCCTTGGGATGAAGGAGGGTCGGAGAAAGTATCACCTCAGTGCGGCGTTTACGAGCCGGAGTTAGAGAAATCCCGGATGTTTCCACTGCCAGGCTGCTATGGCGAGTGGTCCGACGAAGAGCTTCATGCTGTTGTTTCTTCAAAAGAAAATTAGGATCCAATTGAGCGTAAGGATGAGAAAATTGGTATTTCCGGACGGTCCGACGACTTTTTTGTAGAAGAGGTTCTGAATCGGAAGAAAGGATAGTTACCTCAACTTCGGCCGGTTTATCACCTTCAGCTAACTCCTGTGGAAAGTTATCATTAGATACAGATGAGTACAAGAAAGCAAATTAAAATCGGATTAATTCGTACCTCGGAATCTGGATCATCATCCTCGGCGTGAGAACTAGAGTCAACAGCCGCTTTTCTTTTCTTATTCGCAAAGGTCTTCCGGCGTGCTTGTTTGCCGGTTTTCTCCTGAGGTTTTCTCTTCCAGAAAGGATCATCAGCCTATTCAAATGAAGGAAAGACAATTGAAAAGACGGTTTAAAGGAACGGATTACAAATACAGGACAAAGCAAAACTTACCGCAGGCAGCTTATTCTTCTTGTAATACGGAGCTAACCCGACTTTGCTGCAGTCTGCTAAAGAGACGTTGAGCATCTTCTTAGCCGACTCAATAAACTCCGATTCAGAGAGTTTTTCCTTGGTAAACCGTTGAGGGTCGTCCGGTTTACCAGAATACTGGCACATCAGCTGTGATCGCCGGCTCAAGGGAAGGATACTCCAAGACAGCCAGCAGCGCATAAAGTCAGTTCCAGTTAAACCATTGGCCATGAAAGCTTTCAGTCTGGAGAGCTGAGATGCAAACCGGGTCCGTTCGACAGAGCTGAGTCGTTGTGGCAGAGGATGATCCTCCGGAATACGGTGCTCACGATAACCCGGCAGAGGGTTCTCCCCTTCAGGAGAAGTGTCAACACAGTAAAACCATGATTTGTTCCACTCCTTTGGGTGCATGTGGAGAGCGGCGTGGGGAAAGACAACGTCTCTCCTTTTCTGGATGCTAACCCCGCCAAGTTCCTGATGTGGTCCGCTGGTGAATTCCGTACGCCGGTTCAGGTGAAAAAAGTCCCGGAATAGATCAACAGACGGTTCTTCTTGGAGATATACCTCTGAGAAGACATGGAAATCACAGATTGTTAGGGCATCTCTTGCCTGAGGTTTTGGTGATGATGACAATCCGTGTTTGGACTAATCGTGTGTCAATATTACTTAGGTTGATAACATGTGGCACAAGACGGTTAGTCGCTCTCTCTTTAAGGAAAAGATCGAAGACGGAGTTTCCAATGCCTTTCTGTTTCTTTTGGTCATAGGAAATCCGTACTATTAAGAGGGAACCCACATTGGAAGGTAATTGGTGAATCAAGTCACGCACACAAGTTCTTTGCACCCACCATATTGCCTCCGTTCGTGGAGAGAGAGGTCCCTTGTCTTTTCTCCTTGTTGTTGATTTCTCCACAGCGGTAGTTCCGCCCTTTTGGGCGGTTGTACTGATGGCCGGTAGTTCCGGTCAAACCACCGCCCCAAGTACCGCTCAGGGGTGATACCCTCTGTACTGGGTGCGGTGGTAGACCGGTGGTGGCCCGGAAGTACCGGTAAGACCGGTACTACCGGTGTTCCGGGCGGTAGTACCGCTCTGACTGCCACCACGCAGAAACTATCTGCCAGGCGGTAGTTCCGGCCCAACCACCGTCCCAACTACCGCCCCTGGTTGAAACCTTCTGGTTTCCAAGCGGTAGTTGACCGGAGGTTGGGCGGTAGTTCCGGTTTTCTCCAGAAGACCGGTACTACCGGGCAAGTCACCGGAAGTACCGCTCTAGTGGCTCGGGCGCAGGTTTCTTCACTCACCGGTTCTACCGGTTGGAGCAGCGGAACTACCGGTCCTATGGAAATCTGCACATAACGGTTGGATTTGGGGTGACCCTATTTAAGGACCCCCTTCTCCTACCTCCACCTTATCTCTTACCTCTCTCTCTCCACCATTAATGCCATTAAAGCTTTCTTGCCCGATCTCTCTCCCTAGCCAACCAAACTTGTTGATTTGCTAGGGATTGAAGGAGGACACCTAGATCTACACTTCCACCAAAGGAAACTTGATTCCCCCATACTTTCTTGTGTGGATTTTGTTACTCTTGGGTGTTTGAGCACTCTAGACGGAAGAGGTCACTTCGGAGCCACAATCCATTGTGGTGAAGCTCCGGAGTTTCGTTGGGAGCCTTCAATTGAGTTGTGGAGAGAGCCCCAACCTTGTTTGTAAAGGTCCGGTTGCCACCTTCAAGGGCACCACTAGTGGATTTACGGCACCTTGCATTGTGTAAGAGCGTGAGGAGAATACGGTGGCCCTAGTGGCTTCTTGGGGAGCATTGTGCCCCCACACCGCTCCAACGGAGACGTACTTCCCCTCAAAGGGAAGGAACTTCGATATCACATCCTTGTCTTCACCGTCTCCACTTGTGGTTATTTCTTACCTTTACTTTTGCAAGCTTTACTTGTTAATTCCTATAGCCTGCTTGTGTTGTTGTTTTCCGTTCCTTCCTCTAGTTGTCATCATAATAGTATATCTAGACAACTTACTTTGACGCTTAATTTAAAGTGGTTAAGAAAAGCTAAAAATTGTTAGTTGCCTATTCACCCCCCCCCCCTCTAGTCAACCATATCGATCCTTTCAATTGGTATCAGAGCCTCGTCTCTTTTTAAGGACTTTACCGTCCAAAGAGTATGGTTGACAACGTAGTCGAGACGGAGGACCATTCCGGTGGAAATCTGTCCTTGCCTACGTCGGATGGGGGAGCCTCAGTCACTCGTGAGGAGTTCAATGTGGCCTTGACCACATTGAAAGAATCACTAGCGAGCGAGGTCAAAGGCATGTTTAAAGAAATGCTTGAGGGGCTTAAATTATCCACCTCACCGTTGGAAGTGGGTCGTCCCGCTACCAACGTGTCGGAGGCTAATCCCGACAAGGGAGAAGCTAGTAGTGAGCAAGCCCCGGTCACTAAGAATGGGAGTGGGAAATTTGCCCAATCTGCTCCTCCTACTCACTATGGAGGACCCGTTCCCACACCGCATTTGAATTCTGTTGGGCCCCCTCCCAAGTTTGTTAAAAATACTGATTTTTCTACTTGGGTTTTTTGTTTCAAACGTCATATCAATCATTGTTCCACTAACCTCTGGAGAATCATTGAGCAAGGTTTTTATCCATATGATCCCGACAACATGACTCCAAGAGAGACTGCAGATCATCAGTTCAACGAGTCCGCTCTTTGCATTCTTCAAGACTCCATCCCTCCTGAAGACATTGCACACCTTTGACCCTTCACTGTTGCCAAGGAAGCTTGGGAGCATGTCGGCACGATGTACAAGGGAAGCACCAGTATTCAACGCTCCAACTATGAAGTGGTGCAAGATGAAGCTGATGAGTTTGCTATGATCGAAGATGAAGATCCTCGTGAACTTTATCGAAGATTAACTATTCTCGCAGTGTCTCTTCGAGATCATGGCAGTAAGGATACAGATGACAATTGGATCAAGCGCAAGTTCCACAAGGCCATGATGCCCTATCATAAGGCCATGTCCTCTGTCATCCGTCAGAGACCGGACTTCCAATCTTTATCCTCAAATGAAGTGTTGGATGAATTTGTTGCCATGAGGATCCTGGACGTGACCGCCGACAATGCGGTCCTAAGAGCTCAACGATCCAAGAAGCCGAATCTTGCTCTGAAGGCCCAGGCTTGTGTGGAAGAGGAGGAAGTGGAAGATGATGATGAGTGTTGCCCCGAGGACACCAAATATGCCTATCATGAGCACATGGCTCTTGCTTCAAGGCAATTCTGGGGCAAGAAGAACACAAGATCCAACTTTAACAGGAACAACTCTAGTGGGAACAAAGGGAAGCAACGAGTAAGGACATGTTTCAACTGTGGAAATGTAAGTCACTTCGTTGTGGATTGCCCATATGAGAAGAGAGAAGACTTTGGAGGCAAGCTTATTCGGAAGGACAAGTCAAAGTCCTACCCCAACAAGAACAACTTCATCAAGAAGACTCCTCCGAAAGTGTTGGTGGATCAAGAAGAATATGTGGAGGATGATGATAATGATGAAGACGATGAGGTGACCACTATGGCCACAATTGCAATTGCTACCACTCCGCACTCATCTCTCTTCGACTCACCAAACGAGAACATCACCGCCAAGTGTCTCATGGCCAAGGCCACCAACAAGGTAACCCCAAACATCAATACTACTATCCCTTCTAATCCTTCATTGACTAATTGTATTGATGAGGGTGAGGGTATTAAGGAGGGAGAAAATGAATTTGATTTGTTCATAAAGAATCTCAAGGGCAAACCCAAGAAGCATTTTGTTGCTCTCTTGGAACAACTCGGTGAGGCCAATGACATGATCGAGGCTCACGAGGAAACCATTACCAAAATGGAAGGACATAGTCGAGACTATGCCGATGAGATATCGGATCTCTCTAATGCCCTAGAGGAAGAGCGTGGTCTTCGTTTGACTCTTGAGGAGTCACACAACGATGATCATGCTAAATTAAAGAAAGATCTAGATCATGCTTTAGTTGTCTCTCGTGTCCTCAACTCCGAGAAGGCAAAACTTGAGGTTGACCATGCTAAACTCAAAGAGGAGTTTGACATACTTGACAAGGCTCACAAGGCCTTGAAAGGAATGCATGCTACTCTCAAGGAGTCTCATGATCAACTCCAAGTTTTGCTAACCAAGGAAAAGGCTATCTTTCCTCGCATGGTTTTAGTTGATAATGCAAATGCTACTAACCCATGTTGCGAGCATGTGCATCTTGTTGAAGAGAATGCCGAATTGAAGAAGCAACTTGAGAAAGGCCTTGTGACTTGCATACAAGGTGAGAAGAACCTCAACGCCCTTTTGAGCAATCAAAAGGAAGTTGTGGCAAAGGAAGGAATTGGGTTTGTTCCTAAGCCCAAGAAGAAGAAGAATGACAAGACCAAGCAACCACCCCCTCTCCGACAATCTTTTGTGAAAGAAGGAGAGAGCACGTCAACCAAGAAGAAAAGTGGTGGTGTCAAGAAAAACTCCACCATACCATCAAACATGGCCGGCGATTTTAATCCTTCATATGTTTTATGTCGTGCCAGTGATGGCCATGTGTTTGCTAAATTTGTTGGTTCCTCTTATGAGTACATTGAATGGTCCATTTGGGTTCCTAAGACCCTTGTCACTAACCTCAAAGGACCCATTACCAAATGGGTACCTAAATCCAAGCATTGATCTATTGTAGGGGTTTGCTTCCGGTGGGGGATCATGGTTGCTCGATAGCGGAGCCACAAATCATATGACCGGAAGCAAAGACTTGGTGGTGGACGTGCATCTCGGTTCATCTATGGCCACCAATGTCGAATGGGGTGATGCTTCATCTTCTAAGGTATTGGGACTTGGCAAGGTTGTTGTCTCACATGATCTCACGATCGAGAAAGTCATGCTTGTTGAGTCCCTTGCATACAATTTACTTTCTGTTCGCCAACTTGCACTCATGGGCTTTGCTACATTCTTTGATATTGATTCTGTGGCCCTCTTGTGGAGCAAGACTCTTAAAGTAGCCTATGTTGGGCATGTCGAGAACGGTCTTTATGTGGTTAACTTCTCAAAGCAACCCACTAAGGTCGCGACATGCCTAATGGCTAAAGTTGATGTGGGACGGCTTTGGCATCGCCGTTTGGCCCACGTCAATATGAGATCTTTGCAAAGTCTTCTCAAGGGGGACCATGTCCGAGGACTAACAAATGTTAGTTTTGCCAAAGATCGTGCTTGCAGGGCGTGCATTGAAGGAAAATTACATGAGAAGGCTCACCCTCCCACGACTATCATCTATTCAAAGAGACCCCTAGAGCTCCTCCACATGGACCTCTTTGGGCCTCCTACTTTCGATAGTCTTGGGGGTAGGAAGTATTGCTTGGTGATTGTGGATGATTATTCAAGATATACCTGGGTATACTTCTTCAAGAAGAAGAGTGAGACCCAACAAACCGTCATCAACTTTGCAAATGAAGCTCAACGACAACATAAAGCAAAGATTTTGATGATCAGAAGTGACAATGGCACCGAGTTCAAAAACTACACCTTGGATGAGTTTCTTGGTGATGAGGGGATCAAACATCAGTATGCAGCCCCGTATACCCCTCAACAAAACGGTGTAGCGGAGAGAAAGAACCGAACTTTAATAGATGCTGCAAGAACCCTGATGGCTGAATTTAACTCTCCATACAACTTTTGGGCCGAAGCCATCAACACCGCCTGCCATGCTTCAAATCGTCTCTATCTCCGCAAAGGCTTGAACAAAACTCCGTATGAGATTCTTACCGGTAACAAACCCAATCTCAAGTACTTCCGGGTGTTCGGGTGTAAGTGTTTCATTCTCAAGAAAGGTGTTCGTTTGTCTAAATTTGAATCTAGAGCTCATGAGGGCATATTTGTTGGTTATGCTACAAACTCTCAAGCTTACCGTGTCCTCAACAAGTCCACTGGACTCATAGAGGAGACGAGTAACGTAGAGTTTGATGAAAATAACGGCTCCCAAGTGGAGCAAAGTGGTACTTGTGATGCAGGTGATGAAATTCCTCCTCAAGCCATAAGAAGAATGGGTGTTGGATATATCCTACCCGTTGAGGAACCCCTTGTGGCCGAAGGAGAAGGACAATGTTCCACTCAAGTGGAACCATCACCAACCCAAGACCCACACGCTTCTGAAGAACAAAGTGAAGGCCCTCAACCTGATGAACAAGTCCAAGTGCAAGATCAATCTCAAGTTGGTGAAAAACCACCAATTGATGCACAAGGCCAAGTTCAGTCCCCCGAGCAAGATCAAGGTCAAGAGGAAGCTCAAGATCAAGATCTAGCTCCTGATGACGCTCAAGATGATCAACTCAGTGCTCCTCAGCTATCACTTGAAGAGCAATTAGAGCGTCGTGCTGCAAAAGTTGCCTCCAGGCTTGCTTCCAACGAACATCACATCGAGAACATCTTAGGAAGCATCAAAAGGGGGGTAAGCACTCGTAGACAATTAGCAAACTATTGTGCTCATCAAGCTTTTGTCTCCTTTGTTGAACCTAAGAATGTTTATGAGGCGCTCGAAGACCTCGACTGGCTCAATGCCATGCATGAAGAACTCAATAACTTCGAGCGCAACAAAGTGTGGCGTCTGGTGCCAAGACCAAAGGAGAACCATAATGGCATTGGAACCAAATGGATCTTTAAGAACAAGCAAGATGCCCATGGCATTGTCATCGCAACAAGGCATGTCTGGTGGCTCAAGGCTACTCCCAAGTCGAGGGTATCGACTACGGTGAAACCTTTGCCCCCGTTGCTCGTCTTGAATCCATTCGTTTGTTGCTTGCCTATGCTTCCCATCATAACTTTAAATTGCAACAAATGGATGTGAAAAGTGCATTTCTTAATGGTCCCATTAATGAGTTGGTGTATGTTAAACAACCCCCGGGGTTCGAGGATCCTAAGTTCCCCACTCATGTGTATCAACTTGATAAGGCACTCTATGGCCTTAAACAAGCCCCACGAGCGTGGTATGAGCACCTTACCGAGTTGTTACAAGATCGTGGGTTTGAAATTGGGAAAATCGACCCCACTCTTTTTACTAAGAAGGTCAAAGGGGAGTTGTTTGTATGCCAACTATATGTTGATGATATTATCTTTGGTTCTCCTAACAAAGCTTTCAATGATGAGTTCGCCGCACTCATGACCACACATTTTGAGATGTCCATGATGGGAGAGTTGAAGTACTTCCTTGGATTTGAGATCAAACAACGAAGAGAAGGCATCTTCATCAAACAATCCAAGTATACTCAAGACATGCTCAAAAGGTTCAATCTTAGTGATGTCAAGCCGGCTACTACTCCGATGCCAACCAAATGCCAACTTGACATTGATCCCAATGGTAAAGCGGTGGATCAAAAGGCATATCGCTCTATGATCGGATCCTTGCTTTACCTTTGTGCATCTAGACCGGACATTATGTTGAGTGTGGGAATTTGTGCATGGTTTCAAGCCTCACCCAAGGAGAGTCACTTTGTGGCTGTCAAGCGAATCTTTCGATATTTGGCTCATACCCCAAACTTTGGCTTATGGTACCCGAGAGGAGCAGATTTCAACCTTGTAGGTTTTTCTGATTCTGACTGGGCGGGAGACAAAGTGGATAGGAAGTCCACTTCGGGAGGGTGCCAATTTCTTGGTTGCTCTCTTGTTAGTTGGTCTTCCAAAAAGCAAAGTTGTGTATCTCTCTCGTCCACCGAAGCAGAGTATGTGGCTGCTGGCAGTTGTTGTGCCCAACTTTTATGGATGAGGCAAACTTTAAAGGATTACGGTGTCACTTGTGACAAAGTGCCTCTTTGGTGTGACAATGAAAGTGCCATCAAGATTTCTCTCAACCCGGTGCTACACTTCAAGACGAAGCATATTGAGATTCGGTACCACTTCATCCGAGATCACATTCGGCAAGGAGAGATCGAGCTTCACTACGTCAACACTCATGATAACCTTGCAGACATTTTCACAAGCCATTGGATGAAGCAAGATTTCGCGAGTTAAGGCATGAGCTAAATATCATTGATTTGAGCAATGTGGCTTGAGCACGTGCACACCCCACCATACTCATCATATTGTCTATTCTAGGTGTAGGCATGGAAACAGGGGGAGTGATGTTCTCTCAATGAACTCACCCTCCCCCCACTATGCATAAATTGATACGCTTTTCACATTCATCATTTATGATGACACTTGTGTTTCAAAGACGAGTTATGGTTATGGGCCCAAGGATAATTCTTCGCGGTGCCATGCCAGTTGACTCTAACATTGGTGGCTTCGGCCATCGCCCTCCGTTTTTCTCTCTGGTTGGTGTTTGGTCTTCGTGCTTTTCTCGTACTACAGTGACATTCTCCATCCATCCCAAGCCATCCCATCCCAGCCATCTATTCCAATGTACACAAGTTTGCTAACATGGAGTGAGTGGGCTCACCCAGGCGGTACAACCGGTGGTTCTAGCGGTTCTACCGCTAAATCACTGGTTTCCAGCCCAGCGGTTGTACCGGTCTAGAGCAGGCGGTTCTACCGCTAATGCTCTGACCTGTACCCCCGGCCGGTACTACCGGTCGTGTTTTGCGAAAGTACCGCTCCACCACCTGGCAGCTGCCGGACCGGTACTACTGGTGCTGATCTGGGGAGGTATATAAAAGCATGGGTTGAAGGGGTTTCTTCCTCACCCGTTCATTATTTCCCCCCCAGCCGCCGGTTACTCCGCTCTCTGCCCTGTAGCGCCCTCCGGCTCTACGGATCCGTCGGCCCCTCACTGGATCTACTCCATGGAAGCTGCTCCTCCTTCGATCTCCTCCCATGGACACCGGTATTGCCCTGCTTCTTCTTGGTATTAGGGTTCCTCTTGAATCCTCTTTCTAGGGCAATGCGTGTAGTCCTCCATTTTTGGCTAAATGTTTTGAGGGAGAGGTCCGTATAGTTTCCTATTCACTTGTGCGTAATTAGAATAGACACCGTGCATGTAGTTTTTGAGATCGGGTAGTTTCCTTCTTCTCCATAGATCCGTTCTCAGCGGAACTACCGGTCTTTCGACCGGTACTACCGCTGGCCGGAACTACCGGTGCTCATACCGGAACTACCGGTTGCTCTGAACTTATATGCAATGCCTCTATTCTTCGTACGTACTAGTGAATTATTCTTCCGTTCTTGTGTACATTCCTCTCATCTTTTCTGGGTTGCTATGTGTTCTCCGTGTGCGTTTGCAGGTGGCTCTAGCTCTCGCTCAGGTCAGTTCACCAAAAGGAAGGCCCGTAGGGGCAAGAGGCCAGCTGATGATGAAGACGTTCCCGAGGTTGTGATCCCCTCCAAAACAACTCGGAGGGAAAAGTCAGTGGCAGCCAAGCAGCGTGCAGCACTTCCTATGTACAAATGGAAGTTTTCTGACTGGGAGAAGTCTCGGTTTCAAGATCCTTACACCGCTCCACCTCCACCTCGGTGGAATAATCCTCGCTTCCGCAATGAGATGCAGCTGAGGATTGTGGATGACATCTTCGAGCACCACAAGAACAAGTTCACCCACATGTGGTCTATCGATCTTGACAGGTGGAGAAGCAGCCCTGCTTACTTTGGAGAGGCTCTGGAAGTCTATGAGGAGTTTGATTTGGTCAAGCTTATGGAGCTGCGTTGTGACTTTGACGTGGAACTAATTCATCAGTTCTATGCTACTGTCCACTTCGGCAGTGACGATCACCGTCACATCTCTTTTATGTGCCGGGATGAATTCTTCCGTGTTCCCTGGAGTGATTTCTGCAATGCTTTGGGCTATGAGGACACTGGCTTGGAAGGCCAAGGTGGCTCCGTCCTCACGACCGAGCCCAACCCATGGATAAGGTGAAGCTTGCTCCCCTCTACATCCCTGGTCATGGCATTGTAGGTAAATCCAATGACCTCGTGCCTGTTTATGACATCCTTCACCGTGTGTTCCGGTGCGTGCTGCTACCCAAAGTTGGGAACCAGGATGATATCTTTGGATATCTTGTGGATCTGCTTGTAGGTATGAAGACAAAGCGAGGCAAGGGCATTACCTTTGATGTGTCCAAGTGGATGTGGGAGGAGATGTACAACTGTGTCTGGTACCGCAAGGTACCGATCTACGCTCCTTTTGTGATGCGTTTCCTCTACTCAGTGTGGGAAGTGAGGAGGCCTGGCGAGCCTCTCACTACTCCGGATAGGCTCACGGAGCATGAGGTCAAGGGGCTGAGACAAAAGAAGCATAAAACTCCTAGATTCGCTGCGGGCAATGAGGAGGACGTCTTTGCTACCTCAGATGACGATGACTTTGAGTTAGAGGCTGGGGCCAAGCCCTCCTGGGTGGAGAAGCTTACCAAGGTCAAGAAGACCTTCTGTCTGCAGGCTCACGTCCAGAAGAAACTCTACAAGGCCCATTTGAATGACAAGATGGCACGACGCCGGCAGATTCAGTTGATGAGGCATCTCAATGTGCCTGATGTGAAGAGTGGTTCTGAGAAGAGCATCACTCCTGAGGACAAGTGGTGCATTGCCAACTGTCAGTGGTCAGATGATGAGCCCACCACCTCCACCACTCGAGCGACTGCGGATGCAATAGAGACTGACGCTGAGATTGCTGAGGATGACGAAGACTCTGACGGCTCTGACGATGGTGACTCAGATGACTCTCTGGTGACTGGCGATGAGCTGTACTGAGCCCTGGGGCGTTAGTCTCGCTCTTTTCCTTTTTGGTGCTTGATGCCAAAGGGGGAGAGTTGAGTACTGCTAGGTCACGGGAGTTGCATGGGAGTGTTTCTTGGTGTTTGTGTTTATTTGTGCTTCTCTGTGAACTTCCTTAGTTTCTATGCTCGTTGAACTTCGTTACCGTGAACTCCTGTTACATGGTGTAAGACATGTGCCACCATCTTAATTATCCATGCATGTTTCTTTCATATGACCTGTGTTTATCTACGTTAATGTTAAGTCACGGGTTGGTTTATAAAACCTAGGGGGAGCATAGATCCTAGTGTCAGCACGTTTGCATTCCAAAAGCAAACTCTATTAAGTGCTCACATTCAGGGGGAGCTTTTCCTCTATTCTATAAACTCCCATGATCGTTTCGTGGTTGTCATCATTCACCAAAAAGGGGGAGATTGTTAGGGCATCTCTTGCCTGAGGTTTTGGTGATGATGACAATCCGTGTTTGGACTAATCGTGTGTCAATATTACTCAGGTTGATAACATGTGGCACAAGACGGTTAGTCGCTCTCTCTTTAAGGAAAAGCTCGAAGACGGAGTTTCCGATGCCTTTCTGTTTCTTTTGGTCATAGGAAATCCGTACTATTAAGAGGGAACCCACATTGGAAGGTAATTGGTGAATCAAGTCACGCACACAAGTTCTTTGCACCCACCATATTGCCTCCGTTCGTGGAGAGAGAGGTCCCTTGTCTTTTCTCCTTGTTGTTGATTTCTCCACAGCGGTAGTTCCGCCCTTTTGGGCAGTTGTACCGGTGGCCAGTAGTTCCGGTCAAACCACCGCCCCAAGTACCGCTCAGGGGTGATACCCTCTGTACTGGGTGCGGTGGTAGACCGGTGGTGGCCCGGAAGTACCGGTAAGACCGGTACTACCGGTGTTCCGAGCGGTAGTACCGCTCTGACTGCCACCACGCAGAAACTATCTGCCAGGCGGTAGTTCCGGCCCAACCACCGTCCCAACTACCGCCCCTAGTTGAAACCTTCTGGTTTCCAAGCGGTAGTTGACCGGAGGTTGGGCTGTAGTTCCGGTTTTCTCTGGAAGACCGGTACTACCGGGCAAGTCACCGGAAGTACCGCTCTAGTGGCTCGGGCGCAGGTTTTTTCACTCACCGGTTCTACCGATTGGAGCAGCGGAACTACCGGTCCTATGGAAATCTGCACATAACGGTTGGATTTGGGGTGACCCTATTTAAGAACCCCCTTCTCCTACCTCCACCTTATCTCTTACCTCTCTCTCTCCACCATTAATGCCATTAAGGCTTTCTTGCCCGATCTCTCTCCCTAGACAACCAAACTTGTTGATTTGCTAGGGATTGAAGGAGGAGACCTAGATCTACACTTCCACCAAAGGAAACTTGATTCCCCCATACTTTCTTGTGTGGATTTTGTTACTCTTGGGTGTTTGAGCACTCTAGACGGAAGAGGTCACTTCGGAGCCACAATCCATTGTGGTGAAGCTCCGGAGTTTCGTTGGGAGCCTTCAATTGAGTTGTGGAGAGAGCCCCAACCTTGTTTGTAAAGGTCCGGTTGCCACCTTCAAGGGCACCACTAGTGGATTCACGGCACCTTGCATTGTGTAAGGGCGTGAGGAGAATACGGTGGCCCTAGTGGCTTCTTGGGGAGCATTGTGCCTCCACACCGCTCCAACGGAGACGTACTTCCCCTCAAAGGGAAGGAACTTCGATATCACATCCTTGTCTTCACCGTCTCCACTTGTGGTTATTTCTTACCTTTACTTTTGCAAGCTTTACTTGTTAATTCCTATAGCCTGCTTGTGTTGTTGTTTTCCGTTCCTTCCTCTAGTTGTCATCATAATAGTATATCTAGACAACTTACTTTGACGCTTAATTTAAAGTGGTTAAGAAAAGCTAAAAATTGTTAGTAGCCTATTCACCCCCCCCCTCTAGTCAACCATATCGATCCTTTCACAGATATTTGAAATGGAGTTGGGCCCAATGTCCTGAGGGTGGAGTTGGAAGGCAGCAAGAACGTCCCGGAAAAACTTTGAACCGGGGGTAGAGAAGCCTCGAGATATGTGGTCAAAGAAAACAATAACCTCCCCTTGCCTGGGAGTAGGAGGGCATTCATTTCCCGGAGCCCGCCACTTCAAAACGGACCGAGGGCCTAAAGTACCAATTTCAGCAATTTTGACCAAGTCTTCTTCCGTGATAATGGAAGGGACCCAGTCACAAGAAACAAACTGCTTGGCCATAGCGACAGAAGGACAAGTACTGAAAAAGACAAAGTGTAAAACCGGATTATGCGAGTATAACAGGATAAACCGGAAGATATCTATAAATATTGCGTAACGGTTTAGACAGGGGCAATAACAGGAAGCTATGTCACTGCCGGCTCAAGACAGCAAACGAGGAACAGCTAAACCGTCACGTTCAACTCCAAAAAATTTACAGGAACAGGGCATGACAGTATAAACCGGAGTATACTTAGCAGATTTACAAAGGGAAGAAACAAGTTTCGATAGGCAACTAGGGCAGAACAGATCTGAGTACGAGAAAAAAGAAAAATAAATATATGAAGATACGGGAAGAACTACAAGGGTAATAGACGGAGCAGATGAATCTACAGGTTATGAAAAGTAACGAGATCTAAAGCACAGAAGCAGCAAGCTGAAGGCAGGATCTAAGAACAGGACGTAAAGGTTAAAGTTTCGGGGTGCAAGGCGAAGTTCTCATGGAGGTTCTAATGGCGGAAGCACGAGGAAGAACCCTAGAAGTCGCAGATCTATAATGAGGAGGAGAAATGTACCTAGAACAGTGGAGATCGGCGGCGGAAGTTCTCTGGTCAAAGGTCAGGTTGATGTAGCGGCCAGTGAAGTCTCAAGCTCAGCGGTCGACGGCGGCGGTTCGAGCTCGGGCGTCAATGGCGTCTTGAAGCTCGGGCGACGGACAGAGGAAGAAGACGCGAGAAGGAGATAAAACGAATGAGGACGGCGGTATTTATAAGGGAAGGTCAAATACGAAGCGACAGGTGTGGGATTTGAGGGGGCAAAGATCGGATAAAGATCCCTTGACGCTTCGATCTTCGGGATAACCATTAAACAAAGCTACAATACAGCTCACAGCGTTAAATGCGAGGATGATGTCACGGACAGATTCAATGATTCTCGAAGATGACGTCAGAGCCGGTTTACAAAAAAATGAGAAGACACAGAAGAAAATTATACAAGACAAGGGAGATTGATATGAACAAGTTCAAATCATTCTGGGGCCTAATGTCAGGGATATGACTAGCAGGTATGAACCGGCTAGTGTAAACCGGCTCAATTATAATATGTTTAGTTGTAATATTTAGTAAAGGCTACGGCCCATGAGATCTTAGGGCCCATGTATAGAATTATGGTTTGTAAACCGGCAAGCAATGTAACTTGAGAGATAAGGAAGAAAAGACAGAGACCGAGGCAGACACAGGTATGAGCCGGCCTCGGGACTCTGTAAACCGGACCAGGCGCACCTCTATATAAAGGGACGACCCGGCGACGGTACAAGGACAAGCAAGAATCAACCCGTCGAGACTACAGGCAAGCGATCCGCTCCCTGTAAATCGACGCCCAAGCAATACCAAACCAACTAGACGTAGGCTCTTACCTTCATCGAAGGGACCGAACTAGTATAAACTCTCTGTGTCCTTTGTGTGCTATGAACCCCTTCAAGCTAACCCGTGCGATGGTTCCATCATCAAGTCCGCTAAACCGGACATCTGCCATGCTAATTCCACGACAATGTGGTTCCATTAAGAATCCTCAAGACTTAGCTCACTCTTTTGTTGATAAGTACTTTCCTGCTCATATGCAACATGCTGCTTTACAAAGAATTTATAACTTTAAACAGTTGCAGGATGAGCACCTCCCTAAAGCTTGGGGGAGGTACTGTAGTCTGATCCAGGCTAGACCAGGACATGGAGTCCCTAAGAATGAATTAATCGATATATTTTATGATGGTCTAACTGATGAATCCAGGTCCTATTTGGATAGTTGTGCTGGTTGTGTTTTCAGGAAAAGAACACCGGACGATGCAGAAGAATTGATGGGCAGGATTGCCAAAAACCATGAAGATTGGTCCGTCCTTGAACCACCTCCACCACCAAAGAAGAGGGGCATGTTTGTTCTAAGCCCCGAAGATATGCGAGAAGCAAAGAAGTCTATTAAAGAGAAGGGTATTAAAACTGAAGACGTGAAGAATCTACCCCCTATTGAGAAGTTGTGTGAGCCTACCACTCACCCTCCTATGGTAGAGGTACACTCTCTTTTAGATTTCAACGCAAGTGACATCCCTCATGGTAAGCCTCCTGATCAATGTTTAGATGAGCTTGATATTTTTATTATGAAGCAAAGTCATTTTAATGAGAGGATACAAAGTCAATTGCATGATAATTCCCTTGCTATCAAAAGGTTGCTTGATGTTCTAGGTAGAACAGTTAATGATGTTAAATGTCTTGTGAAGCATTTTCATATGGTTCAAACTCAGCTTGAACAAATTTCTAATGTGCAAAAAGATTTGCTTGCTAACAATGCCAAACAAGATGATTTACAGGCCTTCGGGATTAAGACCCGAGGAGGAACTAGCACTCAAGATCCTCTCTATCCAGAGGGGCATCCGAGGAGAATCGAGCAAGATTCTCAAATGCAGGAAGAAGAAATTGTTGGCTCTCCAAAGAAGAAGAAGAAGAAACACAAGGAGGCTGACAATTCCAATGATCCTATTACAAGTGAAGAGCCAGCTATTGATCCCAACAGTATATCTACCTCCGATGCTGAGACTGAAGACGGTGCCGAACCTGAAGATAAGGATAAGGAGAAGAATGATCCGCCTGAAGTTCGAGGAGAAGAAGCACCTGGCAAACGCAAGAAGTACACTAGAGAAGACTTCGTCGCAAGAAGACATGGGAAGTAAAGAGAACCATGGATACAGAAACCCATGCCCTTTCCAGGTAAGTCTTTCAAATCTAAAGAAGAAGAGCATTACAATAAGTTTTGTGAGTGGATGAAACCTCTTTTTCTTCAAATCCCTTTGACTGATGCCATTAAGTTACCTCCCTATTCAAAATATATGAAAGATATTGTTACTAATAAAAGAAAAGTTCCCAATGAAGCAATATCTACTATGCTTGCTAATTACTCTTTCGGTGGCAAGATTCCTGAGAAGCTTGGTGATCCAGGTATACCCACCATTCCTTGCTCCATAAAGAATAATTATGTCAAAACTGCTTTATGTGATCTTGGAGCATGAGTGAGTGTTATTCCTCTCTCTCTTTACAAGAGGCTTTGTTTAGAGAAGCTAACCCCTACAGATATCTCTCTTCAGATGGCTGACAAGTCAACCGCCGTTCCGATAGGTATTTGTGAGGATGTTCCTGTAGAAGTTGCTAATTGTTTGATCCTTACTGATTTTGTCGTGCTTGACATGCCCGAGGATGGGAGCATGTCCATTATTCTTGGTAGACCTTTTCTTAACACCGCAGGTGCTATTATTGATTGCAATAAAGGAAAGGTTACCTTCAATGTGAATGATAAAGAACACACGGTGTATTTTCCAAAGAAGACCGACATGAGGCATGGCCTCAACTCTATAGAAAATATCGAGACCGTGAAGATTGGAGAATGGGACTGTCCACTACATGTGCACCACAAATACAAAACTATTATGGTGGGGACAATGTCCATTAAAGTAAAGGTGCAATGATCACTTCGTAAGAGGTGGGACTTTTTGCTCTATATATCGCCGGTTTGTTGGTAAGACTTGATCAACCTTACTAGTGAGCATGTTTTATATAGGTAAAAAGTTGAGCTTGTTATGTTTTCATTTGTTTTAGCTTTTGTTCTCCTTGTTGTACCAAGTGCTTATGTTTTTGAAGCTTCACAATACTAATCACTGCTTTAAGTTGTCAGAAAGTTTTGCAGCTTTTTGAACTTCGAAAAAATTTCAACAGTAAAGTTTTCAGAAAAATTCCAGAAAAATAAAAATAAAAATTTCCATGCCGGGAGTGACCCAGAGGCACCTGGGGCTGACCAGGGGGGCCACCAGTGGCCCAGGCGGCCAGCTGGCGCGGCTTGCCCCCTGGCCGCGCCCATAGGGCGCCTGGGGCCCACATGTCCCGCCTCCAGGTGAGTTTTCTTCCTCTCTCTCTCTCTCTCATTCTCTCCGAAAACACGAGTTCTGCACCTGTTCTTGCGTTCTTGCTATTCTTGGAGGCAATTTTCGATCTCTCTCTACAGCCTATCATTCGAGCTGAGATTTTGAACAAATACTCCCTGGTATGTAACTCCTTCACCCCTCCAATTAGATTTTTGGTTGGTGGCTTCATTTGTGAGTATTTAGTAGTTCTTGGTGCTGTGTAGATGAGCTTGCATGCATGTGTAGAAATTTATTTTCCAAGTTTTGATGCAAGTTTATGCCTTAGGTAAGTAAGTTGAGTAGTTTGCCTTAACCCACTTTGTGTAAATCCTTGTTTTTGTAATTTGCCAAAAATTTCAGAAATGAGTTTGTTAGGAACGGCAAAGGGGTGGCTTGAGAAGAAGAAGCCCGCGCGCTCCGATCGAGTTACTAGAGCCACAGCTTCACCCTCGACTGCTAGGGTGAGCTACAATGAAGATCATGTACCCCTAGAGTTGTTGGAAGACACAAATCCAGCATGTGCGATGATGTTCCCATGTGATGAATTCCTTGAAGCTGCAGGAATTAAGGATGAGTTTTATAATCTTTGTGCTAATGCAGGTCTGACACGGCTCGTCACGTGCCGTGTTACTCAGTATCAAAAACTCACCTCCGGTTTCATTAACAGTTTTAGATATAACCTTGATACTGGTTCTATTGAGTTTAAAATTTACAATGATCTTTTGACCATGCCCTTGGAAAAGTTTTATGAAATAATAGGTGTGCCAAATGTTGGGCGGATGGCGAAGATGACCTCTCAGCCCTCCGAGCTGAAAACCGTTTTCAACTCTCTCTGCAGCATGGGTACGAGGGATATTCATCGGTCAAAAATCTCCAGCATCTTATTCCCTCACCTCATGTATTTCGCGTATTATGTTTCTAGAGGGGTATTAGCTCGTGACAACACGAGCAACATTTCTGCGCCGGATATTGCTATCCTGGCAACCGCCCTCTGAGGGAGGTTTGATTATAATGTGGGTGCCTTAATTGCTCGACGCCTTACTATGAAAGGTAACAGGGGAGATTTATTTGGTGGCATTTATGCCACACTTATCTTAGAGTATCTTAAAGGCACCCCACACCCTGATGATAAGCCTTTTACTTATTTAAGTTTTGATCTTGTTGTTATGAAAAGGCATAAGTTTGTTATCATGACTTCTGAGTTTGGTAACCTTGTTTATATCTTGCGTTTCGGAACTACCGCAGAACGCAAGATCCGTCTACCTACACCTCTTTTGTTTGATTTTTCTCGCAGGAACGGATGGTCCTTTGATGTTATCCAGTTCGATGAGTTCATGGTCCAGCATCAGTTTCAAAACCCCATGAAGGGGGTTGTGCCCGACGAGGAGGAGCACGGTGAGTTACCACCTTTTCAGGGGGAGACCGTCACCCAGTTTGGTGAAGGGTCTTCCTCTGCTTGGAGTGCGGACCCTTCTTCGTGGGAGGATCCGAGGACTTCGGTGTACGCGCTGGAATCCTTTTACGACCCTTGGACTCACCAGCACTCCCCCGGAGCAGGAGGCTCCTGGGGGCAGTAGCTACTACCAACTTAGGCCAAAAGCCTAAGCTTGGGGGAGTACGTGCCCTTCTCACTTTTCCATTGTATTATCCGTTTTATTTTTGTTCGCTTTGATCTTTTCGAAGTTTTTGCCCGTTCTTATTTGTTCTTTCTTTGCAAAAACAACAAAAATATTTTCCCTTTATTTTGCTTTCGTTCAACCTTCGAAAAAAAAACCAAAAAGATTTCCTTTCTCTCTTTAGTTTGCTTTGTTTTCAGAGTTCAGCTCGAGTCCGTGATGGCATTTAATTATATTTCCTACGTTCGATCGTGCAAGTGACAAGGCAGTAATGACGAAGATCGACGGAAGGGAAATAACAAGGAAAACCGGTATGAACTCTTCTTGTTTCTACTTTTGTACATATGCCTGTACTTATGATCTAGAGACCAGCTTGTAGCGACATAGTGCTATGTTTACAATGCTTTCTCAGTGGTTCATGCTTTCCTTATGGCTGATCTCGAATAGCTAGAGTATATAATGTGTTATTGAAATGATTTACATGCATTGCATTGTTCATGGTTTGGTATACTAAGGTGGTATTTCCTTTTGGAGAATTCTTGGATTGACTTGGCACATGTTTACGACTAAAAAGTCTGCTTTGCCTTGATGATCTTTGAGTTTTAGAATAGTTATATCACTTTCATGCCCAATTCAATGTTGCTTTGTCGCTCTGCATGATTATGACCGTTATTGCTCTCTAGTTGGTCGCTTCCCAGTCTCTTACTAGCCTTCGCTCGCACTAAGTGGAATTCTGCGTGTGCATCCAAATCCTTTCAAACCAGTTATTCCATATGAGTCCACCATACCTTCCTATGTGGTATTTACCTGCCATCCTAACAAAGACTTTCTTGTACCATCTCGAAATTGTTCAAAATCTTCTATTTTGTGTCCCTGTTTTAGCGCATGAGGAAGTAGTAGTTAATTCATGATCTTTTTAAGTTGGACAAGTTTTATCCCGGGATTGCATGTCTAATCTCCAAAACCCTAATACGAGGAGGAACTGGCATGAGTGCGCCCGGCTCATAAAAGATAATACAACAAACAAACCCTCCTTCACGCTTTGTTCATGAGAAATCAGAAAACTTTTGGCAGTGATAAACAAAGGAGATTAAGGGGATGTGATCGTCCCCGTGCGGGAGTCGTTCCTCGAAACTTGTCCAGTTCGGGAAGTGATTGGGTTGTCTACTAACATTCGTTGACGAAATATGCACCTCCCAAAATTATTTTTACCTCTGTTTTCAAAACCAAGAGCTCTGGTACATGTTTAGTCTTTGCTTCCAACCACGGGTTTTCAACCTCGCCATCAAATTCCACGGTTCGAGAGTCTCCACCTTCTTTCTTCAAAGCACCAACTAGGAGAGCATAATTGTCATTCTGAGTGTAATGTGCATTGTCCCAAAGTATTACATTGTCTTCTGCATGCTTGTGGTATTATTTATTCTGAAATTCTTAGTTCTAGTCTCCTTTAAAACTCTGGAGGAGTTTCTGCATTTATGTTTTGCTTCACTCATGGAGGCTAGCGAGATACCACTCTAGTATGTTCAAGCTATGTGCAATGTAATCTTGTCTTGATTTACAGTAGTATATTATTTACTTTTAGGTATTTGTGATTGGTCACTTGGAAGAAGGATTGCTCTGTGCATTGTCCTCATAGCATTGTTTCAATACTTGCTAGACTCTTTTCGTAATACATGCTTATATACATCTAATGAAGCAAAAGAGTTTGTCAAAGTTTTCTTTGTCGCGTCCAGTTCGTTGAACTGAATTGCTTGAGGACAAGCAATATGCTAAGCTTGGGGGAGTTGATACGTCTCAAACGTATCTACTTTTCCAAACACTTTTGTTATTGTTTTGACCTCATTCTTGCATGATTTGAACTAAACTAACCCGGACTGACGCTGTTTTCAGCAGAGCTGCCTGTATGGTTTTATTGTGTGCAGGAAAACGGATTTTTAGGTGTCTCAGAAAATTCCAAGAAAAATCACAGAAAATCCATGCACCCGAAGGGCCATTGTGCTAGAAGTGGGGCCAGAGGGCAGCCAGGGGGGCCCCAGGTGCCCTGGTGGCGCGGCCCCACCCCTGGCCGCGCCGGGAGGCCGCCTGGGAGGGTCCTCCCCCCTCTGGTGCCCTACTTTGACTCGTATTTATCCCCGTGACGAGAAAACCCCAGAACAGGAGTCGTTTTCCCAGTTTCCGTCGCGGAGCCGCCGCCACCCTCTGTGCTTCTTCGGGAGGGCTAATCTGGAGGCTGATTTGGCCTCCGGAGAGGGGAGATCGTCGCCATCGTCATCATCATCACCACTCCATCCTCCCTCCATGACTTCTCCTTCCATGTGTGAGTAATTCCCTGCTGTAGGCAAAGGGGATGGTAGGGATTGGATGAGTTAGATCATGTAATAGTTTATCAGATTGTTGGGGGCATGTTGCCTATCATCTACTTTGGTGTTTATCATCTTTGCTTCAACTTGTTGCTCTTAATGCTTGTCACTTAGGGCCCGAGTGCCATGATTTCAGATCTGAACCCTATGTGTTTGCATGAATATATTTGTGTTCTTGATCCTATCTATGAGTTGTTTGCACCTATTTTGTCCGGAACCGGCGATCCCAAAGGTGACAGCTTGGGACACCAAAGGGGATGGTCCATAATTTGAGGATTCCATGTATCCATTGAGTTTATTGCTTTGTTCCGGTGCTCTTTGACAGGAGCACCTTAATCTCCATAAGTTCCTTTTGGCCCCGTTCGTAGCGGGATGGTAGGACAAAAGATGTTGTGCAAGTTCTTATTGCAAGCACGTACAACTACCTGTGGGATACATGCCTGATGTTTGATATTTGCCTAGATGATCATTACTTTTCTATGTGCCTTGCCCCAAGTTAGATTCATGATGTATCTCATCCATGCAGCGCCCAACCATCCATCTCCCTAGCCTATAGTGTTTTAAATCCTGCTGGTTATTAGTTGTTACTTTTGCTGTTTACTTTTGCTGTCACCACCATCACTATCATATCACCGTTACCACTTATCTTTTGTTGCAAGTAAGTATATTTCAGGCGCGGTTGAATTGACAACTCAACTGTCAAAGCTTATAAATACTCTTTGGCTCCCCGTGTGTCGAATCTATAAATTGGGTTATTCTTACCCGCGAAGACTATCTTGATCCCTTACGGTTGAGGGTTATCAGTTACCCATGTCATATTGATAAGGATCCCGCAATAAACATGCATGATCTCTACTTCGACAAGTCGTGCCAATGAGGCTATGCCTAGAAACGTGAAACTAGAGCCAAGAAAATGGTTCAAAATATTAAAGGGTTAAACATGACGCTTCACTGAAAAGTTGTCAGTAAAGACACAGTGTCCGTTTTTTTGATACTTTGCCTTCGAGGTTAAGGGTTGTACTAATCATGCAAAGCCGGACATAGTTCATTTGTGCAGGAAATAAAGCTTCAATATGTTCGGAAGGAGGAACCCGCCTTGCAATGCCGAAGATAGTACGCATGCCGGACTCATCGTCATCGAAGACAGGTTCATGGGCTACTGAGGGAGTCCTGCATTAAGGGGTCCTCGGGTGGCCGGATTACTCGTTATGGATCGGACTCGTGGGCCGTGAAGATTATTGTTGAAGACTATCCCCCGTATCCGGATAGGACTCCCATATGTGTAAAATAGCAAGTTTAGAGTCCAGGTGTGATATTTCCTTCCTCTGCAAGATGGTCATGTACAACCCTAGGTCCCTCCGGTGCATATATAAACCGGAGGGCTTAGTCCGTAGCGACAGAATCACAATTACATAGGCTAGACTTCTAGGGTTTTAGCCATTACGATCTCGAGGTAGATCAACTCTTGTAACCCTATATTCATCAAGATCAATCAAGCAGTAAGTAGGGTATTACCTCAATCGAGAGGGCCCGAACCTGGGTAAACATCATGTCTCTAGTCTCCTGTTACCATCGATCCTCAGACGCACAGTTCGGGACCCCCTACCCGAGATCCGTCGGTTTTGACACCGACAAGGCACGCATGTATCATTGCTATTAAGGACAAAAAGATGGAATTTATTCCTACATGAATAGATCTTGTCTACATCATGTCATCGTTCATATTGCATTACTTTGTTTTTCCATGAACTTAATACACTAGATGCATGTTGGATAGCGGTCGATGTGTGGAGTAATAGTAGTATATGCAGGCAGGAGTCGGTCTACTAATCTTGGATGTGATGCCTATGTACATGATCATTGTCTTGGATATCGTCATAATTACTTGCTTTTCTATCAATTGCCCAACAGTAATTTTTCTACCCACCGCATGCTATTTTCTCGAGAGAAGCCACTAGTGAAATCTACGGCCCCCGGGTCTATTTTCCAATCATACACTTTCAGATCTATATTGCCATTTGCCTTTTCCTTTATTTGCAACTTTTATTTTCAGATATATATTATGAAAAACCCAAAAATACTTTGTTGCATTTTATTTGCATCTTTCAATCTACTACAATTTTATCTTATCCTTACGTCAATTTTTGGCATCGTTACCCGGAAGGGATTGGCAACCCCTTTAACGCGTCGGGTTGCAAATATTTGTTCTTTGTGTGCACGTAACGTTTACATAGTGTTGCTTGGTTCTCCTACTGGTTTGATAACCTTGGTCTATCACTGAAGGGAAATACCTTACCGTTGTTGTGCTTGTTGGGGAACGTAGTATTTTAAAATTTTCCTACGATCACGCAAGATCTATCTACCAGATGCATAGCAATGAGAGGGGAGAGTATGTCTACGTACCCTCGTAGACCGGGAGCGGAAGCGTCAAGTGACGCGGTTGATGTTGTCGAACTTCTTCGCGATCCAACCGATCAAGCACCGAACGTACGGCACCTCCGCGTTCAGCACACGTTCAGCTTGATGACGTCCCACGAGCTCTTGATCCAGTTGAGCTTCACAGGAGAGTTTCGTCAGCACGACGGCGTGGTGACGGATATGATGTGTTCACCGGCGCAGGGCTTCGCCTAAGCTCCGCGACGGTATGACCGAGGTGTGATTCTGTGGAGGGGGGCACCGCACACGGCTAAAACAATTCAACTTGTGTGTCTTTGGGTGCCCCCCTGCCCCCGTATATAAAGGAGCAGGGGAGGGAGGCCGGCCAACCTCTCCTGGTGCGGCTAGGGAGGGACTCCTACTAGGAATAGGATTGCAATCCTATTCCTAGTAGGATTCACCGAAAGGAAGAAGGGGGAAAGGAATAGGAGAGGTGGCGCCCCCCCAATCCTAGTCCAACTAGGATTCCTAGGTGGGGGCGCTGGCCAGCCCTATGGGCTGCCTCTCTCTCACCCTTTAGGCCCACTATGGACCATCCCCTCTCGTAGGGGGTTCCGGTAACCCCCTCCGGCATTCCCGATAAATCCGAAACTTTTCCGGTATACTTCCGGTGTCCGAATATAGCCGTCCAATATATCAATCTTTATGTCTCGGACATTCCGAGACTCCTCGTCATGTCCGTGATCTCATCCGGGACTCCGAACTACCTTCGGTACATCAATACTCAAAAACTCATAATACCGATCGTCATCAAACGTTAAGCGTGCGGACCCTACGGGTTCGAGAACTATGTAGACATGACCGAGACTCATCTCTGGTCAATAACCAATAGCGGAACCTAGATGTTCATATTGGCTCCTACATATTCTACGAAGATCTTTTATCGGTCAGAATCGCATAACAACATACGTTGTTCCTTTTGTCAAACGGTATGTTACTTGCCCGAGATTCGATCGTCGGTATCTTTGTACCTAGTTCAATCTCGTTACCGGCAAGTCTCTTTACTCGTTTCCGTAACACATCATCTCGTGACTAACTCATTAGTCTTTTGCTTGCAAGGCTTATTATGATGTGTGTTACCGAGAGGGCCCAGAGATACCTCTCCGACACTCGGAGTGACAAATCCTAATCTTGATCTATGCCAACACCACGAATACTTTCGGAGACACCTGTAGAGCATATTTATGATCACCCAGTTACGTTGTGACGTTTGATAGCACACAAGGTGTTCCTACGGTATTCGGGAGTTGCATAATCTCATAGTCATAGGAACATGTATAAGTCATGAAGAAAGCAATAGCAGTTAAACTAAACGATCATAGTGTTATGCTAACGGATGGGTCTTGTCCATCACATCATTCTCCTAATGATGTGATCCCGTTGATCAAATGACAACTCATGTCTATGGCTAGGAAACATAACCATCTTTGATCAATGAGCTAGTCTAGTAGAGGCATACTAGGGACACTCTGTTTTGTCTATGTATTCACACATGTACTAAGTTTCCGGTTAATACAATTCTAGCATGAATAATAAACATTTATCATGATATAAGGAAATATAAATAACAACTTTATTATTGCCTCTAGGGCATATTTCCTTCAGTCTCCCACTTGCACTAGAGTCAATAATCTAGGTCACATTGCCATGTGATTTAATACCGATAGTTCACATCGTTATGTGAATAACACCCATAGTACACATCGCCATGTGACCACCACCCAAAAGGGTTTACTAGAGTCAATAATCTAGTTCACATCGCTATGTGATTAATACCCAAGAGTAATAAGGTGTGATCATGTTTTGCTTGTGAGAGAAGTTTAGTCAACGGGTCTGTCACATTCAGATCCGTATGTATTTCGCAAATTTCTATGTCTACAATGCTCTGCATGGAGCTACTCTAGCTAATTGCTCCCACTTTCAATATGCATCCAGATTGATACTTAGAGTCATCTGGATTTAGTGTCAAAGCTTGCATTGGCGTAACCCTTTACGACGAACTCTTTATCACCTCCATAATCGAGAAACATTTCCTTAGTCATCCAGTTACTAAGGATAATTTTGACCGCTGTACAGTGATCTACTCCTGGATCACTATTGTACCCCTTTGACAAATTCATGGCAAGGTACACCACATGTTTGGTACACAGCATGGCATACTTTATAGAACCTATGGCTGAGGCATAGGGAATGACTTTCATTCTCTCTATATTTTTCTGCCGTGGTCTGGCTTTGAGTCTTACTCAACTTCATACCTTACAAGTCAGGCAAGAACTTCCTCTTTGACTGATCCATTTTGAACTACTTCAAAATCTTATCGAGGTATGTACTCATCGAAAGTCTTATCAAGCGTCTTGATCTATCTATATAGATCTTGATGCTCAATATGTAAGCAGCTTCACCGAGGTCTTTCTTTGAAAAACTCCTTTCAAACACTCCTTTATGCTTTCCAGAAAATTCTACATCATTTCCGATCGACAATATGTCATTCACATATACTTATCAGAAAGGTTGTAGTGCTCCCACTCACTTCTTGTAAATACAGGCTTCACCACAAGTCTGTATAAAACCATATGCTTTGATCACCTCATCAAAGCGTATATTCCAACTCCGAGATGTTTGCACCAGTCCATAGATGGATCGCTGGAGCTTGCATACTTTGTCAGCACCTTTTGGATCGACAAAACCTTCTGGTTGCATCATATACAACTCTTCTTTGAGATATCCATTCAGGAATGCAGTTTTGACATCCATTTGCCAGATTTTATAAAATGCGGCAATTGCTAACATGATTTGGACAGACTTAAGCATCGCTACAGGTGAGAAAGTCTCATCGTAGTCAACTCTTTGAACTTGTCGAAAACCTTTCGCAACAAGTCGAGCTTTGTAAACAGTAATATTACCGTCTGCGTCGGTCTTCCTCTTGAAGATCCATTTATTTTTGATGGCTTGCCGATCATCGGGCAAGTCAACCAAAGTCCACACTTTGTTCTCATACATGGATCCCATCTCAGATTTCATGGCTTCAAGCCATTTTGCGGAATCTGGGCTCATCATCGCTTCCTCATAGTTCGTAGGTTCATCATGGTCTAGTAACATGATTTCCAGAACTGGGTTGCCGTACCACTCTGGTGCGGAACGTACTCTGGTTGATCTACGACGTTCAGTAGAAACTTGATCCGAAGTTTCATGATCATTATCATTAACTTCCTCACTAATTGGTGTAGGAATCACTGGAACAATTTCCTGTGATGTACTACTTTCCAATCCGGGAGAAGGTACAATTACCTCATCAAGTTCTACTTTCCTCCCACTCACTTCTTTCGAGAGAAACTCTTTTTCTAGAAAGGACCCGTTCTTAGCAACGAATATTTTGCCTTCGGATCTGTGATAGAAGGTGTACCCAACAGTCTCTTTTGGGTATCCTATGAAGATTTACTTCTTCGGTCTGGGTTCGAGCTTATCATGTTGAAACTTTTTCACATAAGCATCGCAGTCCCAAACTTTAAGAAACAACAACTTTGGTTTCTTGCCAAACCACAGTTCTTAAGGCGTTGTCTCAACGGATTCAGATGAGGCCCTTATTTAACGTGAATGCAGCTGTCTCTAATGCATGACCCAAAACGATAGTGGTAAATCGGTAAGAGACATCATATATCGCACCATATCCAATAAAGTACGGTTACGACGTTCGGACACACCATTATGCTGTGGTGTTCCGGGTGGCGTGAGCTGTGAAACTATTCCACATTGTTTCAAATGAAGACCAAACTCGTAACTCAAATATTCTCCTCCACGATCAGATCGTAGGAACTTTATTTTTTTGTTACGATGATTCTCTACTTCACTCTGAAATTCTTTGAACTTTTCAAATGTTTCAGACTTGTGTTTCATTAAGTAGATATACCCATATCTGCTCAAATCATCAGTGAAGGTCAGAAAATAACGATACCCGTCGCGAGCATCAACACTCATTGGTCCACATACATCAGTATGTATGATTTCCAACAAATCTGTTGCTCGTTCCATAGTTCCGGAGAACGGAGTTTTAGTCATCTTGCCCATGAGGCATGGTTCGCAAGCACCAAGTGATTCATAATCAAGTGATTCCAAAAGTCCATCATTATGGAGTTTCTTCATGCGTTTTACACCAATATGACCTAAACGGCAATGCCACAAATAAGTTGCACTATCATTATTAACCTTGCATCTTTTGGCTTCAATATTATGAATATGTGTATCACACGATCGAGATCCAACAAATTATTTTCATTGGGTGTATGACCATAGAAGGTTTTATTCATGTAAACAGAACAACAATTATTCTCTAACTTACATGAATAACCGTATTGCAATAAACATGATCAAATCATATTCATGCTCAACACAAACACCAAATAACACTTATTTAGGTTCAACACTAATCCCGAAAGTATAGGGAGTGTGCGATGATGATCATATCAATCTTGGAACTATTTCCAATACACATCGTCACTTCATCCTTTAACTAGTTTCTGTTCATTATGCAACTCCCATTTCGAGTTACTACTTTTTAGCAACTGAACCAATATCAAATACCGAGGGGTTGCTATGAACACTAGTAAAATACTCATCAATAATCTGTATATCAAATATACCTTTGTTCACTTTGCCATCCTTCTTATCCGCCAAATATCTAGGGCAGATCCACTTTTAGTGACCATTTCCTTTGCAGTATAAGCACTTGTTTCAGGCTTTGAGTTTTAGCTTTGGGTTTCTTCACGGGAGTGACAACTTGCTTGTCATTCTTCTTGAAGTTCCCCTTCTATCCCTTTGCCCTTTACTTGAAACAAGTGGTCTTGTTAACCATCAACACTTGATGCTTTTTCATGATATCTACCTTCGCCTACTTCAGTATCGCGAAGAGCTAGGAATTCCTTTCGTCATCCCTTGCATATTATAGTTCATCACGAAGTTCTACTAACTTGGTGATAGTGACTAGAGAACTTTGTCAATTACTATCTTATTTGGAAGATTAACTCCCACTTGATTAAAGTAATTGTAGTACCCAGACAATCTGAGCACATGCTCACTGGTTGAGCTATTCTCCTCCATCTTGTAGGCAAAGTACTGTCAGAGGTCTTATACCTCTCGACACGGGCATGAGTATGAAATACTAATTTCAACTCTTGGAACATCTTATATGCTCCATGGCGTTCAAAACGTTTTTGAAGTCCCGGTTCTAAGCCGTAAAGCATGGTGCACTTAAACTATCAAGTAGTCATCATATCGAGCTTTTGTCAAAACGTTCATAACGTCTACATCTGCTCCTGCAATAGGTCTGTCACCTAGCGGTGCATCAAGGACATAATTCTTCTGTGCAGCAATGAGGATAATCCTCAGATCACGGAACAATTCCGCATCATTGCTACTAACATCTTTCAATCTTGGTTTTCTCTAGGAACATATGAAAAATAAACGGGGAGCAACATCGCGAGCTATTGATCTACAACATAGATATGCTAATACTACCAGTACTAACTTCATGATAAATTAAAGTTCAATTTAATCATATTACTTAAGAACTCCCACTTAGATAGACATCCCTCTGGTAATCTAAATGATCACGTGATCCAAATCAACTAAACCATGTCCGATCATCACGTGAGATGGAGTAGTTTCAATGGTGAACATCTTATGTTGATCATATCTACTATATGATTCACGCTCGACCTTTCGGTCTCCAGTGTTCCGAGGCCATATCTATATATGCTAGGCTCGTCAAGTTTAACCCGAGTATTCTGCGTGTGCAAAACTGGCTTACACTCGTTGTATTTGAACGTAGAGCTTATCACACCCGATCATCACGTGGTGTCTCGGCACGACAAACTTTCGCAACAGTGCATACTCAGGGAGAACACTTATACCTTGAAATTTAGTAAGGGATCATCTTATAATGCTGCCGTCGTTCTAAGCAAAATAAGAAGCATAATAAGATAAACATCACATGCAATCAAAATATGTGACATGATATGGCCATCATCATCTTGTGCTTTTGATCTCCATCTCCAAAGCACCGTCATGATCACCCTCGCAAAACATGATCATCTCATACAAAAACCGTATAACTCATCATGTCTTGACCATATCACATCACAACATGCCCTGCAAAAACAAGTTAGACGTCCTCTACTTTGTTGTTGCAAGTTTTACGTGGCTGCTACGGGCTTTAGCAAGAACCGTTCTTACCTACGCATACAAAACCACAACGATGTTTCGTCAAGTATGTGCTGTTTTAACCTTCACAAGGACCGGGCGTAGCCACACTTGATTCAGCTAAAGTGAGAGAGACAGACACCCGCCAGTCACCTTTAAGCAACGAGTGCTCGTAACGGTGAAACCAGTCTCGCGTAAGCGTACGCGTAATGTCGGTCCGGGCCGCTTCATCTCACAATACCGCCGAAGCAAAGTATGACATGCTGGTAAGCAGTATGACTAGTATCGCCCACAACTCATTGTGTTCTACTCGTGCATATCATCTACGCATAGACCTGGCTCTGATACCACTGTTGGGGAACGTAGTATTTTAAAATTTTCCTACGATCACGCAAGATCTATCTACCAGATGCATAGCAACGAGAGGGGAGAGTATGTCTACGTACCCTCGTAGACCGGGAGCGGAAGCGTCAAGTGACGCGGTTGATGTTGTCGAACTTCTTCGCGATCCAACCGATCAAGCACCGAACGTACGGCACCTCCGCGTTCAGCACACGTTCAGCTTGATGACGTCCCACGAGCTCTTGATCCAGTTGAGCTTCACGGGAGAGTTTCATCAGCACGACGGCGTGGTGACGGATATGATGTGTTCACCTGCGCAGGGCTTCGCCTAAGCTCCGCGACGGTATGACCGAGGTGTGATTCTGTGGAGGGGGGCACCGCACACGGCTAAAACAATTCAACTTGTGTGTCTTTGGGTGCCCCCCTGCCCCCGTATATAAAGGAGCAGGGGAGGGAGGCCGGCCAACCTCTCCTGGTGCGGCTAGGGAGGGACTCCTACTAGGAATAGGATTACAATCCTATTCCTAGTAGGATTCACCGAAAGGAAGAAGGGGGAAAGGAATAGGAGAGGTGGCGCCCCCCCAATCCTAGTCCAACTAGGATTCCTAGGTGGGGGCGCCGGCCAGCCCTATGGGCTGCCTCTCTCTCACCCTTTAGGCCCACTATGGACCATCCCCTCTCGTAGGGGGTTCCGGTAACCCCCTCCGGCATTCCCGATAAATCCGAAACTTTTCCGATATACTTCCGGTGTCCGAATATAGCCGTCCAATATATCAATCTTTATGTCTCGGACATTCCGAGACTCCTCGTCATGTCCGTGATCTCATCCGGGACTCCGAACTACCTTCGGTACATCAATACTCAAAAACTCATAATACCGATCGTCATCAAACGTTAAGCGTGCGGACCCTACGGGTTCGAGAACTATGTAGACATGACCGAGACTCATCTCTGGTCAATAACCAATAGCGGAACCTGGATGTTCATATTGGCTCCTACATATTCTATGAAGATCTTTTATCGGTCAGAACCGCATAACAATATACTGTAGGATCGAAAGTATGTCTAGAGGGGGGTGATTAGACTACTTGACAATATAAAAATTCTGCCTTTTGATCATGAACAGTTTTTGGCAGTTTCACAATAATGATTAATTCAAGTATCACCCTACACATGCAATTCTAGAGTGTAAGCAGCGGAAAGTAAATTGCACATGTAGTAAAGAGAGGTGGAGAAGATCAAACGCAGTTTGGAGACACGGAGATTTTTGTCGTGGTTCCGATAGGTGGTGCTATCGTACATCCACGTTGATGGAGACTTCAACCCACGGAGGGTAACGGCTGCGCGAGTCCACGGAGGGCTCCACCCACGAAGGGTCCACGAAGAAGCAACCTTGTCTATTCCATCATGGCCTACGCCCACGGAGGACTAGCCTTACTCGGGGTAGATCTTCACGAAGTAGGCGATCTCCTTGCCCTTACAAACTTCTTGGTTCAACTCCACATCACGACGGAGGCTCCCAAGCGACACCTAACCAATCTAGGAGGCACCACCCCCCAAAAGGTAATAGACGGTGTTGATGATGATGAACTCCTTGCTCTTGTGCTTCAAGTGATAAACTCCCCAACACTCAACTCTCCTCACTGATATGGCTGTGGTGGAAGAAAGATTTGAGTGGAAAGTAAATTGCACATGTAAAAGAGAGGTGGAGAAGATCAAACGCAGTTTGGTGACACGGAGATTTTTGTCGTGGTTCCGATAGGTGGTGCTATCGTACATCCACGTTGATGGAGACTTCAACCCACGGAGGGTAACGGCTGCGCGAGTCCACGGAGGGCTCCACCCACAAAGGGTCCACGAAGAAGCAACCTTGTCTATTCCATCACGGCCTACGCCCACGGAGGACTAGCCTTACTCGGGGTAGATCTTCACGAAGTAGGCGATCTCCTTGCCCTTACAAACTTCTTGGTTCAACTCCACATCTCAAAGACGGAGGCTCCCAAGCGACACCTAACCAATCTAGGAGGCACCACCCTCCAAAAGGTAATAGATGTTGTTGATGATGATGAACTCCTTGCTCTTGTGCTTCAAATGATAATCTCCCCAACACTCAACTCTCCTCACTGATATGGCTGTGGTGGAAGAAGGGATTGAGTGGAAAGCAACTTGGGAAGGCTAGAAATCAAGTTTCATATGGTAGGAATGGAATGACTTGATCTCAACACAAGGGTAGGTGGTTCTCTTCTCAGAAAGTGTATGGTAGGAGTGGTAGTACTTTCTGATGGCTCTCTCCACGAATGAAGAGGGGGTGGAGGGGTATATATAGCCTCCACACAAAATCCAACCGTTACACACATAATTGAGCAATCTCGGTGAGACCAAAGTGAAAACTCGGTCAGACCGAAAGTTCAAATATAGTGAACGTTGGGGTTTTCGGTGGGACCGAAAATACCATCTCGGTGTGTCCGATATGAGTCAAAGGTAGGAACTTGCCAGAATCAGTGGGACCGAAATCAACAACTCGGATATTCCAAAATGATGACAAACGGTTACAGAAGGTTGGCAGTCCAGTTTCGGTGAGACCGAACTCAAAATCGGATGGACCGAAATATTAGGGTTTGGAAGAATAGCTGAGGTGGTTCATCTCGGTGGGACTGAATTGGAAGAATCGGTTTGTCCGAGATTACTTATGAGTGTGTTAAGTAGTGAAAGTTGCTGATAGTTGAGGGAGCTAAATCACTAAGCACTTGAGCAACCAGATCATCAACACAACCTCATCCCCTTTTAATAGTATTGGCTTTCCTATGGACTCAATGTGATCTTTGATCACTAAACCAAAAATAGAGTCTTGAGCTTTTGCCAATGCTTGTCTTAGCATTTTGAGGGGTCCACTTCTTCAGACATTTCCATACCCATATCATCGAACTTCTCTGAAATGATTCTCAAGTAAATATTAGTTCAATGATATATATGTTGTTATTAATTACCAAAACCACCCGGGGATTAGTTGCACTTTCAATCTCCCCCTTTTTGGTAATTGATGACAACATATAGATCAAAGCTTCGACAAAAGATATAATCAATGAATAATATCGTCGCTTTGAGAAGTATGTGATAAACAAGAGCTCCCCCTAAATTTGTGTATTATTTAAAATTTGCGTTTGAATGCAAATGCACAATCGATTAGGATTATGGGTCACTCTTCCATGTCACATACATCTTGGTGGAGCGCACAAAATGATAAGAATGAATAACATGCACTCAATCACCAAGACAAGAGTAAATAGCCATACAATAAGGAATAGCATATGATAAGCATTAAGCACACATTAAAGCATAGTATGACCAAGCACTCATTAAGGTAGCATCAAACTTAGTAGCAAGCACACTGAAAGTATCGAAAGACCAAAAGAACCAAATGTATCTCAAAGAAAACCGGCAAAAGAACGAAAGAGCACTCTCTCTCTCGAAGCCCTATGATCTATACAATTTCTCCCCCTTTGGCAACAAGTTACCAAAAAGTTCGAAAAGGTATAGAGCTAAGCGTCACTGTGGGCTCTGCTGGCAGCTCCCGTCTGGGTAGATGTCGGAGTAGAAATGACGGCATCGGCGAAGACTTCTGCTGATGTCTGCGCTGGAGGAGTGGATGCTGGAGCTGGAGCAACTGTTGGAGCTGAAGTGGTAGCCCTGGAGTCAGTCACTGGGATAGCTGCAGATCGGGATCCTCTGGGAACCTGAGCAGTCTGGCGATGAGAGTCCTGGACTAGATCATCCTGCATGAGCTCTGCTCTCTCCTGCCTTGCTTCCTCCATGTCTGCCTCAAGCTTGTTGACGGACACCTGAATCTCAGTCAGCTTCACGTCCAGAGCGTGGATCTTGTCCTCAACAATCCTCTCTAGGCTTTCCTGAGATTGTTCAATGCTGGCCAGGCGTTGTTCAATCCTTTGGGTAGCTTCAAGAATCTGCTCTCCGAAGCTCTTTGGTTTAGCTGCTGCTGCTGCTGCTGCCTCTTTGTCAGCTTTAGCTTTCTTCGCAGCTTCAATTTTGGCTTGTCCTTCAACTGAGGTAGGATCCTCCTCATCCATCACAACTACGTTGTCCTCGTGCCCTGGCTGCAGTGGCAAGTGCTTCCTATCCAACATGAATTTGCCCGTGCCAAACTTGGCATTGATGAGCATCTGAATCTGCGGGGCAAATCCACACGACCTCTTCTGGTCAGCTGCAGTCCTCTTAATGGTCTCTACCATTAGGTCCATCACCTTGAAAGGTGCCTTCTCATCGAGAATGTGCAGCATGTTGATAGAATAGCCTCGAATCATGCGGTGGTCTCCAGACTTGGGCATCAAGGTATGCCTCAAAATAGTGTTTGTGGTGGTCAGACCTGCCTGGAGATAGTACACTGAGCCAAGCTTCCACCCTTCCAAATCAGCAGCGGGGATCTCCTTGTACATGTTCTTCATGGAATCATGGCTCTTCTTAGGAATCCCATAGACATCAATGTCGTCCTCTCTCTGCACTGGAGCATTCAGAAGTTCTGCCCATTCTTCAACAGACGAAGAAAACCTTTGACCTTCAGTCATCCAGGTGATCTTGCCATCAGGATAGAAGTGGGCTGTGGCGTAGAACTGCATGATCATCTCGTCATTCCAAGATGTCAGCTCCTGACCCACAAAATCAGCAACTCCACATGCAGTAAAGCTCTCATGCACATGGGGAAAGAAGTCTCGGTGCTCTTCACTGTCAATGTACTTCCAGTCAACATACCTGGTGTCAGCAACAATGGGCTTCTTATCCATCAGCACGGTCTCATAGAAGTCCTGCTGCTCTCTGGTGTGGAATCTGGGGTCCACAGCAGTCCTTCTCCTCACGGCATATGGATCAGACTATCTCCATAGCCTGAGACCTTTATCCTTCCTTGCCTTCATATCCTCGGCTTGAGGATGAGCATCGTTGTGGAGTGGCAACTTAGGACGGAGCTTCAGCAACACATGCTCTTCATCTGACTCAGACGGTGGCATCTCACCTTTGTTCTTCTCAGAAGCTGGAATGCTCCTGGTTGTCCTCTTGGGCTTGGCTGGAGCTGCTTTGGCTTGAGCAGGCTTCTTGGGCTTAGAAGAGGCTTAAGCCCTAATAGCATCACCCATGAACTTAGCCTTCTGAGGAGGAGGCTGGGGTGCATCTTCTTCTTCTTCAGCAGCTGCATCAACATGAGGTTCAGCATATACTACCCTCTTCCTCTTGGAAGTCTTCTTCACCTTACTTGGAGCTGGCTCTTCCAAGTTCAGTTTCTTTGCAACAGCTGACTGCTTGACCTTGCTGGTGCCTTTCTTTGACTGCTGCCCTTCGTGCTCTTTGGCAACAACTTTCCTCTTGGGCTTAGAGGTAACTTCCTCAGCAACGAAGTCAGAGTCCTCATCATCAGAATTTCTCTTCTTTCTGGTTCTAGTGGCTGCAGGAGGCAAACCACTGGGGGTGCTCCTCTCACCATCATCACTGGAACTACTAGCCTCAGGACTAGTATCTGCCTCTGGAATCTCTGCAAACGGTGATTCAGACCTGTTCTGGGTTCACTGACATCTGACATGGCTGACAACCTGTGAAAAGATAAGGTATAGGCAGAGTAGAAGAGTTATCACAACTGCAAAGGTTTTTGCAAAAAAAATGAGTTCAAATCTTAGTTTTGAGTTTTCACAGAATGCATTTCGGTCAAACCGATTTTCAGTTTTGGTGAATCCGAAGTGTATAACAGAAACCTACACACCACTTTCGGTCAGACCGAAATGGGTTTCGGTCCTACCGAAACACTAGGGTTTCACTGAGACTCTACATCGGTCACACCGATTTGCACGGATCGGTTAGACCGAACGGTGCAGTGCAATGGCCAGAGGCCAAATCGGTCATTCCGAGTTTTCAAAATCGGTTTCACCGAGATGTGTTCCGTGGAAACCTAAACCTAAGAATTTCGCTCGAAACTTGTAGGATCTGATCTGATGTTTAGGGAATATCTCAAACGTGGATAGATACATGGCAAACCAATCGTGCAAGAATCAGATGGGGAGCACGAGAGGGATCGGGACTCACCCTAACTTGGTGGAGTCCCTCTACGGCGGCAACGGCGTGGAGAAGATTACCGTTGACGGCGGCGGAGACCTGCGGCGAGGGCGCACAGGCGACGACGGCGACGATCCGAAGACCAGGGCGACGGCAGCAGGGGACTTGAGGGCGAAACGGTTTGAAGAATTAAATCGCGCGCACCCCTCAGGTATATATATCCCCATACTGTCGGTGGAACCGAGTTGAAAAACTCGGTGACACCGAAATGGCTAACTGTTGTGCAGTTACACATATCGGTCACGCCGAGATTTTGAACTCGGTTTCACCGAGATGAAACCTAGATCAGTCTAAGCGTTTCGGTTGGACCGAGATGGAAAAGTTGGTCAGACCGAAATGGACTTAGAAGGTTTTGGAAGTCAGCCTTAGACGGATCGGTGGCTCCGAGTGCTCCTCACTCGGAGGGTCCGAAAATGACTTGTTCAAAGTTGTGATATGAGCATGAATAGAATTTGAGACAAGAAAGCATAGATAGCTAGGGAAGGTGCTTAGGCATTCTTGTCCATCCATTTGGCCAGAAAAAACAAACAATCAAAACAACAAATGGATGTCCTTGAATGGATGAATTTATGCATTCAACATGCTCACACAATAAGATAGCAACTGAAATATGTGTCAAACATGCACAACTAATACTCTAGCTACTAGCACTCAATTTGTCGATGACTAGGTCATCTATATATGAGTGTATTGACTTATGAGCCAAATGAGAACATTTGATCATAGGTCATACTCATCGTTTAAGCACAAGTGGGGTTACCACTTTTACATAAAGCATTTATGTGTTCACATCATTTGGAGATGCTTTAGCTCAATTTTTAGAGCAAAGCTCCCCCTAGATGTGAGAACCCCTTTTAAAGGGTCAAACTAACCTTGGGTTGTCGTAGAAGACTTCATGTAGATGTTGAAGATGTGGATGCTCAATGTTGATGTAGATCATCAAGAGTTGGGAGCTATCCTTTGGATTAGGGCACTTTCAATACCTACATGGGTTAGTCCCACAAGGAACAAACAAGGATATCCATAGACATAGATTGAAGTTCACAAAAGATGATGTCCATGAAAGCAATGATTACCTTGTCCCTTGACTTACCAACAAGAGGGTTTGTGACTCCATGAACTAGTGCATGATGTGGAAGTTGATTGCACAAGTTCTTGCCAAAATGAATATGAGTGAAGTATGTTGGCGGAGTCACCCTCAAGAACCTTCTAGTTCTTCTTCTTTGGGATCCACATCATCTTGATGGGAATCCTTGGAGTTGTAGTTGAGCTTGATGAAGTAGAACTTGATGTGTCCTTGGGAACCCACTTGACCATGGCTTGAGGTGCTTCAATGAATGCATCAATCTCCTCTTGAAGCTTGTCCTTGGCCTTTAGCTTGTGGTCTTGTGGTGGAAGGTCATCTTGAGCTTGTTCCACATTGGAAGAAGTAGGATCATACTTCTCCTTTTGTGAAACAAACTATGGAGTAGGGTATTGACCTTCTTCCCACTCAACACCTTCGGCGTTGAACTTTCGCTCAAAACCAATCCCTTGATTCTTCCGGTGCCTTCCTTGTTTGCAAACAATTTCCTCAAAGTTCTTGCTTCCGGCAAGACTCTTGTAGACACCTTTCTCTATGATTTCCTTCAGTAAGCTATTTTCTTGCTAAAGTGTAACTTGGCTTGAAACATTGTTAGTGGAATCAAGAGAACTACTAGAAGTAACAATATTGGGTTTAACATTGTTATTGTTACTACTAGAGGAAGAATTTTTCTTATGCTTGTCATGCTTAGTCTTAATAGGTGGCAAGAAATTAGACAAGAGAAGTCGTTTGGCAAGATATGAAGAACTCTTCTTTCGAAGATCGTCATTGATCGCTTTTAGAAACTCATGTTCTTGCTCTAGAGTGAGCTTCTCGAAGCGTAGCTTCTCATGAGATCTTAGGAGCTCTCTATGATCTTCTTGAGTTGTTTCATGAGCTAACTTAAGAGTGTTTAGTTCTTTAGTTAGACGCTCAATTTCCTTCATAGCATTGTCTTTCGGCTCTTCTCGACTATAAAGACTACTAGCATTTTCATCATTACTAAGCTCACTAGATTTATCATGCAAGAGCTCATCTTCACCAAGCAAGTCATCCTCATCACTATCAAAGTCAATGAATTCAGGGGGTGTGACCTTGGGGCCTTTAGCCATGAAGCATCTTCCAATTCCCTCATTTGGTGAATCAAATAAGTCGTAGGAGTTGGAGTTGGAGGATACGAGTGCAAGTCCGGCAACACCTTCATCTTGACTGTAGTCGGAGTCGGAGTGATAGCTTCCATCGGATTGATTGTCGGAGTCGGAGCCGGAGACCCATTCACCTACATGAGCTTGATGTCTTCTTCTTGTGTAGCTCCTTGATGACTTGTCTTTCCTCTCCGAATCCTTGCTTCTCCGAGAGGGTCTTCGTTCATAACGATCATCTCTACTCCTTCTCTCTCTCCGAGGTGACTCATCTCTTGCTCTTCTTCTTGGAGATTCTTCTCTTCTCTTGTGGGGAGCCGTACACTCATTTGAGAAGTGTCCGGGTCTTCCACAATTGTAGCAGTTTCGATCACGACTAGAAGATCTCTTTTTATCATATGATCTAGACTTTGAGCTTCTTTCTTTGCCTCTATTCTTGTAGAACTTGTTGAAGTTCTTAACCATTAGGCTTATCTCTTCATTGGAAATTAACTTGTCACTTGAGGTAGTGGGAGCATCACTTGTAGCTTTGTAAGCACCACTTGACTTGTTGTGAAGCTCTTCCTTATCCTTAAGTGTCATCTCATGAGCAACAATTCTTCCAATGACTTCAGTTGGCTTGAGAGTCTTGTAGTTTGGCATCATTTGGATCAAAGTGCACACGGTGTCATACTTTCCATCCAAAGCTCTGAGAATCTTCTTAATGATGAATCGGTCGGTCATTTCTTCGCTTCCTAAGCCGGCAATCTCATTTGTGATGAGAGCAAGCCTAGAGTACATTTCAGCGACTCCTTCACCATCCTTCATCTTGAACTTGTCAAGTTGACCTTGAAGAATATCTAGCTTTGATTCCTTCACAGATTCAGTACCTTCGTGCATTTCAACCAAAGTATCCCAAATCTCTTTAGCATTCTCAAGACGGCTGATTTTGTTGAACTCCTCGGGACACAAAGCATTGAAGAGAATGTCACAAGTTTGAGCATTGTTTTGCAACATCCGCAACTCTTCCGGTGTAGCTTCGCGATCCGGAACTTTTCCTTCCTCGAAGAATTCACCTTGCATACCAACACAAATAATGCCCCATGCGGCTGGGTTATGACCAAGAATATGCATTTTCATTTTATGCTTCCAACTAGCAAAATTCGTACCATCAAAGTAAGGACCTCTACGATAATTACCCTCACTAGACGCCATACTCTCCTAGGTTGTGAAACCAAGCTTATGGAGTCCAATGCAATGGAAACCAAAACAATGGAGACCAAAGCTCTGATACCACTTGTAGGATCGAAAGTATGTCTAGAGGGGGGGTGATTAGACTACTTGACAATATAAAAATTCTGCCTTTTGATCATGAACAGTTTTTGGCAGTTTCACAATAATGATTAATTCAAGTATCACCCTACACATGCAATTCTAGAGTGTAAGCAGCGGAAAGTAAATTGCACATGTAGTAAAGAGAGGTGGAGAAGATCAAACGCAGTTTGGAGACACGGAGATTTTTGTCGTGGTTCCGATAGGTGGTGCTATCGTACATCCACGTTGATGGAGACTTCAACCCACGGAGGGTAACGGCTGCGCGAGTCCACGGAGGGCTCCACCCACGAAGGGTCCACGAAGAAGCAACCTTGTCTATTCCATCATGGCATACGCCCACGGAGGACTAGCCTTACTCGGGGTAGATCTTCACGAAGTAGGCGATCTCCTTGCCCTTACAAACTTCTTGGTTCAACTCCACATCTCAAAGACGGAGGCTCCCAAGCGACACCTAACCAATCTAGGAGGCACCACCCTCCAAAAGGTAATAGATGTTGTTGATGATGATGAACTCCTTGCTCTTGTGCTTCAAATGATAATCTCCCCAACACTCAACTCTCCTCACTGATATGGCTGTGGTGGAAGAAGGGATTGAGTGGAAAGCAACTTGGGAAGGCTAGAAATCAAGTTTCATATGGTAGGAATGGAATGACTTGATCTCAACACAAGGGTAGGTGGTTCTCTTCTCAGAAAGTGTATGGTAGGAGTGGTAGTACTTTCTGATGGCTCTCTCCATGAATGAAGAGGGGGTGGAGGGGTATATATAGCCTCCACACAAAATCCAACCGTTACACACATAATTGAGCAATCTCGGTGAGACCGAAGTGAAAACTCGGTCAGACCGAAAGTTCAAATATAGTGAACGTTGGGGTTTTCGGTGGGACCGAAAATACCATCTCGGTGTGTCCGATATGAGTCAAAGGTAGGAACTTGCCAGAATCGGTGGGACCGAAATCAACAACTCGGATATTCCGAAATGATGACAAACGGTTACAGAAGGTTGGCAGTCCAGTTTCGGTGAGACCGAACTCAAAATCGGATGGACCGAAATATTAGGGTTTGGAAGAATAGCTGAGGTGGTTCATCTCGGTGGGACTGAATTGGAAGAATCGGTTTGTCCGAGATTACTTATGAGTGTGTTAAGTAGTGAAAGTTGCTGATAGTTGAGGGAGCTAAATCACTAAGCACTTGAGCAACCAGATCATCAACACAACCTCATCCCCTTTTAATAGTATTGGCTTTCCTATGGACTCAATGTGATCTTTGATCACTAAACCAAAAATAGAGTCTTGAGCTTTTGCCAATGCTTGTCTTAGCATTTTGAGGGGTCCACTTCTTCAGACATTTCCATACCCATATCATCGAACTTCTCTGAAATGATTCTCAAGTAAATATTAGTTCAATGATATATATGTTGTTATTAATTACCAAAACCACCCGGGGATTAGTTGCACTTTCACATACGTTGTTCCTTTTGTCAAACGGTATGTTACTTGCCCGAGATTCGATCGTCGGTATCTTTATACCTAGTTCAATCTCGTTACCGGCAAGTCTCTTTACTCGTTTCCGTAACACATCATCTCGTGACTAACTCATTAGTCTTTTGCTTGCAAGGCTTATTATGATGTGTGTTGCCGAGAGGGCCCAGAGATACCTCTCCGACACTCGGAGTGACAAATCCTAATCTTGATCTATGCCAACACCACGAATACTTTCGGAGACACCTGTAGAGCATCTTTATGATCACCCAGTTACGTTGTGACGTTTGATAGCACACAAGGTGTTCCTACGGTATTCGGGAGTTGCATAATCTCATAGTCATAGGAACATGTATAAGTCATGAAGAAAGCAATAGCAGTTAAACTAAACGATCATAGTGCTATGCTAACGGATGGGTCTTGTCCATCACATCATTCTCCTAATGATGTGATCCCGTTGATCAAATGACAACTCATTTCTATGGCTAGGAAACATAACCATCTTTGATCAATGAGCTAGTCTAGTAGAGGCATACTAGGGACACTCTATTTTGTCTATGTATTCACACATGTACTAAGTTTCCGGTTAATACAATTCTAGCATGAATAATAAACATTTATCATGATATAAGGAAATATAAATAACAACTTTATTATTGCCTCTAGGGCATATTTCCTTTAGTGCTGCATCCTCCCTTATTCCTTGGAGAAATACCGACGCATCTCAAGCGACATCACCGGCCCCCTTGTGGGCTCGTGTGCTCCCCCCTTTGGCCCATAAGGCCCACCGCTCACCGTTGGCCTCCCAGAACCCCTTCCGGCACTCCGGTAAAATACCCGGTACTTCCGAAACCTTTCTGGTGACCAAATGCAACCGTCCTATATATAAATCTTTACCTCCGGACCATTTCGGAGCTCCTCGTCATGTTCGTGATCTCATCCCGGAACATTCGGTTACCAAATCAAATAACTCATATGACACTATATCGTCAACGAACGTTAAGCGTGCGGACCCTATGGGTTCGAGAACTATTTAGACATGACCGAGACACTTCTCCGGTCAATAACCAATAGCGGAACATGGAACCCATATTGGTTCCTACATATTCTACGAAGTTCTTTATCGGTCGAACCGTTATGACAACATACGTAATTCCCTTTGTCTGTCGGTATGTTACTTGCCCAAGATTCGATCGTCGGTATCTCCATACCTAGTTCAATCTCGTTAACGGCAAGTCTCTTTAGTCGTGACATAATACACCATCTCGTAACTAACTCCTTAGTCATTTTTCTTGCAAGCTTCTTGTGATGTGTATTACCGTGAGGCCCAGCAATACCTCTCCGATAAACGGAGTGACAAATCCTAATGTCGATCCATGCCAAGTCAACAGATACCTTTGGAGATACCTGTAGAGCATCTTTATGATTACCAGTTACGTTGTGACGTTTGATAGCACACAAGGCATTCCTCCGATATTTGGGAGTTGCATGATCTCATAATTGAAGGAATATGTATTTGACATTTAAGAAAGCAATAACAATAAATTGAACGATCATATGCTAAGCTAACAGATGGGTCTTGTCCATCACATCATTCTCCTAATGATGTGATCTCGTTATCAAGTGACAACACATGTCTATGGTTAGGAAACCTTAACCATCTTTGATCAACGAGTTAGTCTAGTAGAGGCTTACTAGGGACACGGTATTTGTTTATGTATCCACAAATGTATTTACGTTTCTGATCAATACAATTCCAGCATGAATAATAAACCTTTATCATGAATATGGAAATATAAAATAACAACTTTATTATAGCCTCTAGGGCATATTTCCTTCACTCTCTCGACTTGTTGCGACGAGCAGGTATGCTTAAGTGCAAACATGCTATGACTCCTATGTTTGTCACTGATCACTTGTGTGCATTTGATGGGGATCCTCTCACTTCTGATGATGCCACTAAGTACCGCAATATTGTTGGTGGCCTGCAGTACTTGACTATCACTCAGCTTGGCATCTCATATGCAATCAATCGTGTGTGTCAGTACCTTCATGACTCAGACTTCTCATTGGATAGCGGTGAAGCGCATTCTGCGCTACATCTGTCTTACTGCCTCATACGGTTTGCTTCTTCAGCCCGCACCGTTTGCTGAGCTCTCGGCGTTCTCTAACACGAATTGGGCTGGGAGTCCTGATGGCAGGCGATCCAC
>LR738715.1:100157295-100198343 GCA_902687465.1 Secale cereale | reverse complement strand
CGGGGGGGGGGGGTATGCAGTCTTACTTGGTCCTAATTTGACCGACTGGAATGCTCGTAAACAAGCTACAGTGTCTCGGAGTAGCACTGAAGCTGAGCATAAGGTGATTGCCAATGCTACAACTCAGATCATATGGGTACAATCCTTATTGAGAGAGTTGGGAGTCTCTCAAACTCACCCGCCAGTACTTTGGTGTGACAAAATCAGTGCTACATACTTGTCATCTAATCCAGTATTTCATGCTTGAACGAAGCACATCGGAGTTGACTATCACTTTGTGAGGGCACGCGTTGCACAGAAGCTACTTCACATCAAGTTCATCTCCTCCAAAGATCAACTTGATGACATCTTCATGAAGCCTCTACCACAGCCCCAGTTTGTAGGTTGTAGGCGCAATCTTAACTTGCTTTGTACCTCGGGACACAGTAAAGATCGAGGGAGGGTGTTGGACTATATTTATACGTAGCTTCTCATATGTCTTGTAGTTTGCATTGTACATCTTTGTGTATCCATTTATATATATGAGATAGCCACACCCGTTAAGGGTGTCGTGCAGTTTCCCAAACCCTAAGTTTAATAATTGGCCGAATGAATTCTCTACTGTCTACTACAACAAGGTCTAGCCAACTTCAACTAGGGAGAGGTGATAATAATGACGTGTATTCGACTCGCTCCAATGGTTATAGTCGTTGCTAGGTCGTGATCACCCTCCTAAAAACTTTGTAAGATGAATGTAGCATATAGTAGTTAGGCGTGAAATGCCTCTCGTTTTCCTCCGCTAACACTAGGCGGACAGGGGCAAACTCTCCCCTCCAAACTTCATTGACGAGCTCGTGGATTCGCCAGACCTATGCTTGCCGCTTCGGCGGTGTTGGCGTCCTGGGAACCAGGGTACCCAAACTTGCCTGCCTGCGGGACGCGACGCGCTCCTACAGTGGCCTGGTACGGCCCAGCTGATAAACCATCTGCCCAAGACCCTCGCGAGGGAGCTAAGCCTCGCGAGGAGAACGACGTCAAGACCTCCTCAGGAGCGGCCCCAGCAAGGCGCTACGGAGGGGCGGAGAATCCAAGGCCAAGCCTACCTCAGGAGGAGGCAGTGATGTCAGCAGTGACGCACCGCGTCAGCGGGTGCCAGCGCTCGCCAGTGGCACAGTTGCCATTTCGGTGCAAGGGGGACAGCGCAGCCGCAGGTTCCCGAGGAGCGGGGCAAAGGTTTCCCCATTGGTGCAACAAGACCGAAGACCGCAAGGACGATAAGGAGGATGTCACCTTCGAGCCCACCACCGCATCACCGCTTGGTCCTTTTGCAGGCGAAGACCGCTTTTGTCACGATAGGAATGTCCTTGTGTTCCCGCTCAAAAATGGCCGTTGTGTGATCCCTTCCCGCCTAAACATTTCGGGGGAAGAGGACCCTGGCCGCCTATATAAGTAGCTAGGACCCCCACTATGGAAGGACAGGTCGAACCAAGCCTAGTCAAGTAGAGCAGATCCATACACTCTGCCACCACGCAAGGAGCAAGAACACTTGCCTCCTGACCCTCTTGAGCTCACCTCCTGAGCTCAGGAACACTGTACTAGCTCATATTCCAGCCCTCCCGAGGCTAATCCACCAAAGCAGGAAGTAGGGTCTTACACCGCGCGGTGGCCCGAACCTGGGTAAACTCTTGTGTGTTCTATCTGTTGTTTGCTTGAATCTCTTCACTAAAGAGGGTGAGGCGCTAGGTAGACGCGAGTGGGAGAGATCTTCGTTCACGCCCCTGTGTTCGAACTTCTTGGGTTTTGCGGAGCCCTAAATCCGGAAATTTGGCGCGCCAAGTAGGGGGCGTGTCGAAATCTCGCCTCTCCAACGACCTCTCCTCCCCTCTCTTGTCCAGCGCCGCTACGATGACTGCGGCCTGCCACATCCGCGTGGGGGCTAACTCCCTCCCCGTCGACCGAGCGGTACAAGCGGACCGCGTCACCCATGGGCGCTCCTCCTCCTTCCTCGATGACGCTCTTGTCGGCCAGGCCACCGAAGGGCGGTCTGCACCGCCACTCCCGCCTCATGTGGCCTTGCCGGTCAATCTCTTGATGGCACGACGGCTGCCCCAGCACCGGCCGTCCGCCGGAAATCACGACACGCGAACGGCCCGCAGCTGCGAGCTGTGGGGCGTCGCCAGCAGGGAGCGGCCTTGCCGCGGGGTCGCCTGCATCCTCGATGGGTCCCAAGCGCCGGCGTCTGCCCGACACGTCAAGTCGCACTTTCGGCAGGTTGGGGTTGCTGCCCAACCGCGGGAGGCCTTGCGGGTGCAGAACGAGCAGGGGCCCACCATCACCTTCGGCCCCGGCGACCTCGCCTCAGAAGCGGCCGGCACTAGCGTTCTCCCCACGGTGTGCACGCCCACCATCTGTGGGGTGGCCATGACGAGGACCCTCATCGACAGTGGCGCCGGCCTCAACATCCTCTCCCCCGAGGCCTTCGGTCATCTGCATGTGTCCTACAGGCAGCTCCTCCCCACCAAGCCCTTCTCAGGGGTAGCGTGCTCGGCCGTTCCGCTCTGCCAGATCCGCCTCCCGGTCACCTTCGGCACACCAGCTAACTACCGGACTGAGCTCATCGACTTTGATGTCACGCCCATCCGCTTTCCCTACAACGCCGTCCTCGGTTTCCCAGCCTTGGCAAAGTTCATGGCGGTGACTCACCCGGGCTACAACACCGTCAATATACCCGGGAGCAGCGACGTCATCACCGTCAAGGGGACCCCAAGGCCGCCCTTCAGGTCCTGGGGGGGCGCTTATAGGGCTGCAACCGCAGCTCACCCAGGAGCGAAGGGGGCTCCGGAGGCTCCGGAGGCCGCGCCTGCCAAGAAGAAGCAGCTCTTCTCTCAGGACCCTGCCGGGACAAAGCAGATGCCCGCCGATGAAGAAGGTTCAGGAGCTACCTTCACCATCGGTACGGGCATGGATCCAGAGCAAGAGGCAGCGCTGGTTAGCTTTCTCAAGGCCAACAAGGACGTGTTCGCCTGGAAGGTCGCGGATTTGGTCGGGGTGCCTAGGCATTTCATCGAGCATCACCTCACGGTGTGCCCCAATGCGCGCCCTATCAAGCAGAAGGCGCGCAGACAAGCCCCGGAGAAGGAGGCCTTCATCGTTCAGGAGGTTAGGAAGCTAGAGGAAGCGGGCGTCGTACGGGAAGTACGGCACCCGGAGTGACTGGCCAACCCTGTCATAGTCCCGAAGAAAGGAGCCAAGGAACACTTGTGCGTCGACTTCACGAGCCTCGACAAGTTTTGCCCTCAGGACCCTTTCCCTCTTTCGTGCATTGACCAAATTGTGGATTCAACGGCCGAGTACGACTTGCTCAGCTTCCTCGATGCTTTCTCGGGTAACACCAAATCAAGATGGTGGTGGAAGACGTGGAGAAAACGGCATTCCTGACCCCCTGTGGGGTCTACTGCTACACTTGCATGCCTTTCGGGATGAGGAACGCGGGCGCCACCTTCCAGCGCCTGATGCAGATCACCCTCGGCCCTCAGCTCGGGAGGAATGCGGAGGCCTACGTCGACGACATCGTGGTGAAAACCAGGGAGGCCAAGACCCTCATCCAGGACCTAGAAGAAACGTTTGCCAACTTGCGCAAGGTGAAGCTGTGCCTCAACCCGGAGAAGTGTGTGTTCGATGTACCCTCTGGCAAGTTGCTAGGGTTCCTGGTTTCGCACCGGGGCATCGAAGCTAATCCGGAGAAGATCAAGGCCATCGAGAGAATGAGCCGCCCACGAACCTGAAGGAGATCCAGAAGCTCGCTGGGTGTGTAACGTCCCTGGGGCGCTTCATCTCTAAGCTTGGGGAACGCGCCCTTCCATTCTTGAAGCTCATGAAGAAGAAGGGGTCCTTTGAGTGGACTCCGGAGGCCGATGCCGCCTTCCGGGACCTCAAGGAATACCTCACCAGCTCGCCGGTTATGGTAGCGCCACGGCCCCAGGAGCCCATGACTCTCTACCTCGCCGCAACGCCTCATTCCGCCAGCACGGCACTAGTTGTGGAGCGCGAGGAAAGGCCCCGAAGCTCAAGGCCACCGAGCGGCTCGGCACCTTCAGGGCCTGCGCCGCCCCCTGATGCGGCCCCAGGGGCAGATTCGACCACGGGCACTGACGGCCCCGCCACTCAGCAAGAGGCACCCAAGGTTCCTGAGGCACCCGTGGACCCTGCTGCGCCGACCCTCGTGGAGCACCCGGTGTACTTCGTCAGCACGGTACTGTGCGATGCGCGCTCGCGCAACCCGATGTCCCAGAAGCTGCTCCTAGCGCTCCTCGTCACCTCCCGGAAGCTGCGCCACTACTTCCAAGGCCATCCCATCAAGGTTGTTTCGTCATATCCTCTCAAGAAGGTACTGCGGGGCTCGAATGTCGTCGGGAGGGTCGCCGAGTGGAACATCGAGCTTCAAGCATTCCAGTTGGAGTTTAGCACCACGCAGGTGATCAAGGGAGCAGCTCTGGCGGACTTTGTCGCAGAGTGGACTGACGCGCCGGAGCAGGGGGGGGGGGCAGCGAAGACCGCTCACTGGCCCTCGGCGATGAAGCCCCAGACGGATGGGTGGTATACTTCGACGGCGCCTTCTCACGCCTCGCTGCGGGGGCTGGCACCGTGTTAGTATCTCCCACTCGGGATAAGTTGTACTACGCTATGCAGCTCTGCTTCCAGCAAGGCGAGAAGGTCTCCAACAACATCGCAGAGTACGAGGGCCTAATTGCTGGGCTCAAGGCCGCCGCTGCGCTGGGGATCAAGCGTCTCACCATCAGGGGCGATTCGCAACTCCTCGTCGACTTCTCCAACAAGAAATACAAGCCCAAAGACGAGCACATGGAGGCATACCTGGAGGAGGTGCGCAAGATGGAGAAGCGATTCCAAGGGCTGGAGGTGCAGCACGTACCAAGAGGCACCAACAAAGAAGCGGACGATATCGCCAAACGAGCCTACAGACAAGAGCCTCAGAGGCCGGGCATCTTCGAGAAGCGGCTACTCAAGCCGTCGACGGTACCGCCAGCCCCTGAGCCGGCCTCCCCTTAGCAGGGGTTACCAGCGGCGCCTCTGGATGGCGCCCCGCCCTGCGGACCACCCTCTGGAGCCCGCCTGCTGCTCGCCGCGGAGCCCGAGGAGGGTTTCTGGACCCAAGAGCTCAAGATGTACCTGCAACACGATACCCTGCCGGACAAGGAAGAAGACGCGGAGCGCGTGGTTCGACAGGCCTCAGCTTACTGCATCCAAGATGGTGAACTCTACAGGAGACGCCCCAATGACGTCTCGCTAAAATGCATCTCGAGGAAGCAAGGGCGCGAGCTGCTGGCTGATATCCATGGTGGAGACTGCGGTCATCACTCATCGTCCCGCACCCACGTGGACAAGGCCTTCCGTAGCGGCTTCTACTGGCCCACGACGCTCAACGATGCCACGGAGCTCGTGCGGGCTTGCGAGGCATGCCAATTTCATGCCAAGCAGATCCACCAGCCGGCGCAGGGCCTCCAGACGATTCCGCTCTCCTGGCCCTTCGCGGTCTGGGGATTGGACATCCTGGGTCCATTTCCTCGGGCAGCAGGGGGCTACCGCTTCCTGTACGTCGCCATCGACAAATTCACCAAGTGGGCGGAGGTGGAGCCTGTTCGTGCGATCCCAGCTGGGTCGGCTATCAAGTTCATCCAGGGCCTCTTGAGGCGATTCGGGGTCCCCAGCCGCATCATCATGGATAACGGTTCGCAGCTCACAAGCAATCTCTTCAGGTCATATTGTGATAACCTTGGAACACAGATCTGCTACGCTTCAGTAGCTCACCCAGGAGCAACGGCCAGGCCGAGCGCGCCAACGCGGAAGTTTTGTGTGGCCTCAAGACGTGCAACTTTAAGAAGAAGCTTGAGGCTTGTGGCAGGGGCTGGATCGACGAACTCCAGTCCGTGCTGTGGTCAATCTGAACCACTACCACCAAACCTATGGGAGAAACTCCTTTCTTTCTCGTCTATGGGGCGGAGGCGGTCCTCCCTGACGAGGTCAAGCATCGCTCCCCACGGGTCTTGGCCTTCAATGAGGAATGCCAGGATGCCGCCTGGCGGATGGACCTCGTGCTCTACGAGGAGGGTCGCCGCCAAGCTGCCCTTAGGGCGGCACGTTATCAGCAGGCGCTGCGGCGGTACCACTGTCGCGGCATCCGCGCAAGAACACTTGAAGTTGGTGACTTGGTCCTGAGGCGGGTCCTCTCCCGTGAGGGGTTGCACAAGCTCTCGCCCATGTGGGAGGGCCCGTTCATAATCGCCCGTGTTTCTAGGCCTGGTGATGTGCGCCTGGAGACGCAAGATGGGATACCTATCGATAATTCCTGGAACACATCAGGAGGTTCTATCCGTAATCAAGGCTCCATGCCCGTGAAGGTCTCCGCCCATGACACTCTCACGGAATAATGAGTTGGGGTTGTACACGCCTCGGAGTCTCCTGTGCATTGCCTACGGGCCCTCAAACGGGGCTCCCACCCACGCCTCAGTGGCAGTCCTTAGCTCCGCGCTGGCAAGAAGACGTAGTGTAGGGGTCGGACGCGACCTTTTTTTCCTTTTTTGGCTTGGTGTTTGGCTGTCAGCCTTTTCTACTTCCTTGGCTATCAGCCCTTCCTCTACCCCATGCTATGGAGTTCTCGTGTTTCTTGCGCTTCCTGCATTTGGTTGAAAGTCTTGTTTGGGATCTTTCTCGCCAGTTTTAAGTTCAGCTGCGCCACTCGCTCTTCTTCGCGCGCCTCGCGCGTGGGGGCTGGGGCACGGTCGGTCACCGGCCCTCGTCTGCCACGGCCCCATGACCTCGCCTGTCCAAGCCTGCTCAGGCTCTGGCGCCGAGCTTCTTAGTCCGCGCAACCTATCCTACCGAGCCGGCTCAGGCTTTGGTGCTCTAACCCGCGCTCGGCGCTCTCAGCAGATCTCAGTGGCTCACCCCCGCTCGGGGGCTGCACAAGCCCTTCAGATTCGGCCACCCCGTCACGACCCGATGGGGCTAATGACGCCAAAGTTAGGAGGACTCCGCCTCAGGACGTCGTGAAGCATAAAAGCTAAGTGATTTCACCCAGGCAACAAAAAAACATCACAGCGAGTTCTCGCTTCCTACATACATCACAGTCCATTACACGCCTCCTTGAGGCAACTTGAAATTTTGATGCAGAAAGGACATGAAGGAAAGGAAAGGAGAAGAAGCAGAGGCCGCTCCCGCTCAGTCAGAGTCTTCCAGTTCCTCTAGCTTCACCAAGCCACAGCGGCGCGGCAACCCCCTCCCCTCGCCGGGCCGAGCTCGGCGCCTAGGTGGTTCGTCGCGGCCGCCACTGCTGGAGGAGCTACTGCTGCCACAGAGGGGGGACCCACGGCGCCCCCCAGGACTGAGATCGTCTTCGGAGGAAGAGCTGCTCCTCCGGACGCCGCCCTCGTCATCCTCTTCGTCATCCGCTGGTTAGTGTGTATAGGCCAATGGCCAGACTCAGATCAAATACCAAGATCTCGATAAGCGTGTTATTATGAAATCACCATAGACAACGACCAAGGCCAGGCCACCTCTCCACTGGGTGTCTCAACCTACCCTGTCGTTCCGCCACAAAGATCCACCCGATGGGCCGTTGGGAACTCAGGCCCATCACTACCGGGATGGAGACACCTGTCCTTTCAGCCCCCACATCGAATCACTTCCGGATACTCAATGAGCCGACCCGACTTTAGTCACATCATGTGTCATGTAAAGTATGAGTATATTATATACCCGTGATCACCATCTGAGGTGATCACGGCCCGATAGTATAGCATGGTAGACGGACAAGGATGTGGGGCCACTGATGGAATACTAGCATCCTATACTAAGCATTAGGATAACAGGTAAAGGTATTAACAGTGGTAGCAACAATGATAGGCTATGCAGCATAATAGGAGTTATCGAATCATCAACAGTAGCAAATCTAATGCAAGAATAAGAGAGAAGAGAATGGGCGATATCTGGTGATCAAGGGGGGTTGGCTTGCCTGGTTGCTCTGGCAAGAAGGAGGGGTCGTCAACACCGTAGTCGATCGAGGCATCAGCGACGTCCGTCTCGTAGTCTACCGGAGAGAAGAGGGGGAAGAAACAATAAATACAAAGCAAACAAAGCATCACAAAATATAACAAGGCAATATGCGGTGCTACGTGTGACCTAACGCGGTACTAAGTGATACTGGCGAGGATAGAAGACATCCGGGAAAGTATTCCCGGTGTTAGGTGTTTTCGGACAGGTGAAACGGAGGGGGACGGTTGTAGGTTCGCTATGCTAGGGACGTGCGGTGGACGAACGGACTGCGTATTCGGATTCGTCTCATCGTTCTGGGCAACTTCCATATAAAAATTCTTTTCATCTGAGTTACGGATTATTTTATATTATTTTTGGAAGCTTTTAATACATTTTCTAGAATTATTACTATTTAAATTAATTCAGAAAATGAATTATTGTGTCAGCATGGTGTCAAGGTGACGTCAATGGTCAATCTAGCCAGTCCAGGTCAAACCTGACGGCTGGGTCCCACATGTCATACAGAGAGGGGCTAACAGGGTCTTATATTTAACTAATTAACTAAATAAGCTATTGTGCCCACATGTCAGTGTGTAAATAGGTCATGCGTATTAGTTTAACTAATCCTGTTAATTAGTGAAGGTAGGCCCCACTGGTCAGTGGCTGGGGGCTGCCCAGTCAGCACGTTGACTGGTCAACCCAATCAACTGGGGCCCATGGGCCGACTGGCCAGTGGCTAGGGGGGAGATCGGCCACGTAAGCGGTGGTCGGCGCCTCGCCGCCGGCGACGTCGAAACACGGCGGAGGGATTAGGCCGGCGTCGGAATCACGCTATGGTGCACGGTTTTGCGTGCGCGAGGGCGCGTTGGAACGAGCGGACGACGCCGTGTCGATCTATGGCGGTGGCATGGCCGGAAGTGGCCGCAATCGATGGCGGCGAGCTCGTGGACGACGCCGAAGTGCAGGTACGGTGGGATCCAGTGTAAAAGGGCACGGCGAGCGGCGGGGTTAGGTGCGTTGGGTTGCTGGCACCGCTCTATACGCTACTACGAGCTCAGACGGATGTTGCGGTAGCCGTGGCGGTGGCAGCGACGAGTAGAGCGGTGGCCGAAGCTACAGGCGGTGGAGAACATGCTGGAGCTCGAATCCGAGCTCGGGAAGGCACAGAGGGAGTTGGCGGAGCTCACAGTGGCGCTAAAGACGAGCTCGAGGAGGTCGGATATGGTCAGGGCGACGAGGATCGACGGCGCGTTGCCGTGGCTGCCAAAGAAGGGGGCGGCTCGAGCTGGTAGCTCGACGGCGTCCCATCTTGTTCTGATGTCCGCAGGGGAAGTAGTCGACGCCGGCAGTGCTCCTGGACAAGTCGGGTCTGCGCGGGATGGCCGGTGGCCACGGCAATGGCGAACGACGGCGATGTACACGCTCGGGCGACGAACGGAGAAGGTGAGGGGAGAGCGAGAGGGGGGTCTAAGGGCCTAGGGTTAGCAGGGAGGGGGCAGGCAACGATCTTATCCAAGCCACGGTGTCTGTAGCGACCCGGGTAGCGAGCTGGCACGGCGGGGACGAGCGCTGCCTCGGTCGCACCCGACAGGTGGAGGAGGGAGGTGGAGGACGACCGTGCGGGGCAGGCTAGGCCAACTGGGTCGAGGCCTGCCACTGTGGGCTAAGGCCCAGGGCAGTGGGGGCGAGGGGGTTTCTTACTTTCTTTTTTGTATTTCCTTTTATTCTTTTATGTTTTCTAATTTAATTTAGTTCTCTTTTACTTTAGTTTTATATTTTATAAAAGTAGCACATAAGCTAGTGTTAATAAATATGCTAGTCCCACAAACATTTTGACACCTTAATAGAAATATTTCGTATTTATTCATTATTTTATATGCATTTATATTAATTGTTTTATCGTTGTTATAATTAGTATAGTGCATTTAACCATTATATAAATAGATGATTTCTCCACCAATATTACTTATGATTTTTGCCAAATTTCGAACACTTTAGTTTTGACATTTGAAAACTTTAATTATTTGACTTGATTTTGAAGAATGAATTTGAATCGGTTTCAAACGAACGCGAGTTTATCAATAGTAACCGAGGCGGCGTGGCATCATTAGCAGGGAATTACTGTAGTCTAATTATGCGGGCGTCACACCGCGCCCGCCACCCCAAGGAGTCGCTGCAGGCGTAGCGGCATGCTTGCGGGGATGACCGCGGCCCCTCTTCGGCGGCAGCGGGGCCGGATCCTTCGGGGCCTTCCCCTTCTCTGCGGCGGACGGCTTCCTCGACGGCGCCATGGAGATCTCGTGACAGGAGAGATAGAGCGATGAATAAGCAAGGGGAAGACGGCGCTGGCTTGGAAACGGCTTGGGGGCTCCCCCCTAGTCCCATTTATAGGGCGGAGGAGCCCAACCGCCAGCCACTGGCATCGCAGCCATAACGCCCCCGTCGTCTGCGCCAAGGAGTTGTCAAGTCGCACGATCACCAAGACTGCGTAGGGAGCGGAGCCGCCACGTTCCATCCAACCGTCGCACGCCGGCCTAGCCCGCAGCCTTTTAGGGCCCGCGGTGCTTCGTCATCGACTAAGGCTTCGCCCCGAAGCCAACTCCGCGCGCGCCTTGGGCCCGGGGGCTACTGTCGGCGTCCTGGGAACCAGGGTACCCAGACTTGCCTGCCTGCGGGCCGCGACGCGCTCCTACAGCGGCCTGGTACGGCACAGCTGATCAACCAGCTGCCTAAGATCCTCGCGAGGGAGCTAAGCCTCGCGAGGAAAACGACGTCAAGACCTCCTCAGGAACGGCCCCAGCAGGGCGCTCCGGAGGGGCGGAGAATCCAAGGCCAATCCTGCCTCAGGAGGAGGCAGTGATGTCAGCAGTGACGCACCGCGCCAGCGGGTGCCAGCGCTCGCCAACGGCGCAATTGTCATTTCGGTGCAAGGGGGACAGCACAGCCGCAGGTTCCCGAGGAGCGGGGCAAAGGTTTCCCCATTGGTGCAACAAGACCGAAGACCGCAAGGACGACAAGGAGGATGTCACCGTCGAGCCCACAACCGCGTCACCGCCTGGTCCTTTTGCAGGCGAAGACCGCTTTTGTCAGGATAGAAACGTCATTGTGTTTCCGCTCAAAAATGGCCGTTGTGGGATCCCTTCCCGCCTAAACATTTCGGGGGAAGAGGACCCTGGCCGCCTATATAAGTAGCTAGGACCCCCACTATGGAAGGACAGGTCGAACCAAGCCTAGTCAAGTAGAGCAGATCCATACACTCTGCCACCATGCAAGCAGCAAGAACACTTGCCTCCTGACCCTCCTGAGCTCACCTCCTGAGCTCACGAACACTGTACTAGCTCATATTCCAGTCCTCCCGAGGCTAATCCACCAAAGCAGGAAGTAGGGTCTTACACCGCGCGGTGGCCCGAACCTGGGTAAACTCTTGCATGTTCTATCTGTTGTTTGTTTGAATCTCTTCACCGACGAGGGCGAGGCGCTAGGTAGACGCGAGTGGGAGAGATTTTCGTTCACGCCCATGTGTTCGAACTTCTTGGGTTTTGCGGAGCCCTAAATCCGACAGGCGGTAGGTGGCGAGGGGAGGGATCTCGATGCCTTCACTTTAGTTAGTAATTTAGGTTAGAGTTTCTTAGTCCCCACAGGTGCGGTGCTCGGGCGGACGACGGTGCTTGTTCTCCGAGTTTGTCATCCGGGCTTCAATCCTACAGGAGCTCATTCGTCCGAACGTAGTCGACGGAAACCCGACAGAGATTCCTGCTGTGTTCTTGTAGCAGTGAGGTTAGGATTCCTCGTCATGTAGCGAGATTTGATGCCAGGTGCAGATCTATGCAAGTGTTCAAAAGCGGCGACTGCTACTCCAGGGCGCTGGTTCTTAGGGGCACGTGCGTGAAGACTTTCTGACTGTTACTGATAAGGTCAAGCCGACTCTGGTAGAGGAGCGGCGACATCGACGTGTCGGCGGTTCGTTTTGACGACGGTAGTGGTCGTTTGATGGTCTCAAAATCTCGTTGTAGTTTTTTAATATGTTTGAAATACTATTGTACTTCCGGTGATTTTTTATATATAATATGATAATACTCCCATCCGTTGTTGATTCACCTCGTGTTCAAGTTCTCTTATATGCGCAAACCCCAAGCTTATAATCCAAAATATATGTTTAAAAAATCTTTTGTCACGCCGGCCACGACCCCCCAACCACGCGTCGACCGCATCACCGTCCATCCACACAGACCCAGGATCCAACGGCCGGGAGGCCCCCCAAGGCCCCAGTACGCGTCGAAGAGCTTTGAATTCACGGGGCGGAGCAGCGCACGGGCTCCTCGTCCTCGGAACCGAGGCGTCCGCTATCAAATCCGCCTTTGCGCCGTCCGTTCCGACTTTCAAGTCCGGCGTGGCGTAGCTCATCATAGAGCAGTTGCTGCTTTCCCTTCCACACCCCACTCCACCCCCCCACCCCCACCCCACCCCCTCCGCTCCCACCCACCCACCTAATCGCCCCCTCCCTCCCCCCTCGCGAGGCATACAGATCTCGCCTCGACCAGCAGCCCAGCCAGATCCATCCGCACGGCCGCCTCGCGAGGTTCCATCCGCCGATCCCCCTCGACACCCTCGCCGCCAGCCGGTGGCTCGTCTGATCGGTGAGTCGCGGAATGCCGCCCCGTGCTCGTGAGTTGTTCACGACGATTTTTGCCCTGCGGTTTTGTTTGATCGATGGCGGTGGGGTTCGTGGATGCAGGAGCTCGCGTGCGTGCGTGCGCTCGTTAGGGACGGCGGAGAGAAGCGCGGAGTCGATCTGAGAGGGAGGGGCGAACCGCTTCGCGCTCCTGTGGGTTTCTTCGATCTGTTCATCGGGTGTAGATCCGGAAGGTATCCATCCATCCGTCTTCTGTAGATCCACGATTCTGCTAATATCTCGTCTGTATGGTGTGGTTTCCGATTTTGCACAGTGAAAGCTTAGTTTTGCGTATGATTGTTTCCATGAAAGTCGATGTTTTTGTCAAGTTTTCAGTGCCGCTAGTGTCGTGATCAATAGTGTTGTGATCAAAATGGCATGTTCAGATGTTCTGATGTGTGTTTCATTTGCCTGGCACCAGGGCTTGGTTCGATCTGCAACTTACGACTGGGCGCCATGGAGACTCTGGTCATCTCGCAGCAGCGCAGCCACCACCACCACCACCACTCTGGTCGCCGGAAGAAGCCATCCCAGCACTCCTCGTCGCCTCAGCCCATGCGTGGCTACCACGCCTTCAACTGCCGTGCCTTCCACTCCAGTATCAGCATCGGCATCCTGCCGTCCCCGCCCCCACCCCCACCTCCGCCTGCCCCTCGGGCTCGGACCTACTCCCCGGAGCCCAAGACGCCCAAGCAGCAGCTGCACAATGGCAAAAAGCGCAGCCGGGCGATCCCTATAACTCCATCAGGATCTCCTCCTTCCCGTCCCGAGCTTTGGGCTGGCCCGGCATACTCCAACTCGCCGCCACCCAGCTCGCTGCCGATTCCCAAGTTCTCGCTCCACCAGAAGCGCAGTGTATCACTTGAGTTGCCACCTGCTGACAGGCCAGAGCATGTGGAGGTGCTTGTGCATGCCAAGTCTGCACCTTCGACACCCACTGCTGGCTCAGGTTTAGGCTTCTTTGGTGACAGTGATACTGCCATTGCCACGGAGAATCTGAGGAGGATCCTTAATTTGGAAATCACCGAGGACTGAGTGATGGGGGCATCACCGTGTACATAGGGTCATCAGCAACTAACCTTGGGTACTTTGTATAAAGTAACTTAGAATAGCAGCCTTCCACCTAGATTCTACATCAACAGGAGTACTGTTAGGTGTGTTAGCAAGCACATCATGACTCGCGGGAAGCTGCCGTGAAGGATGTGGTTGTGGCGGAGACTGTTAGGGTGGATGAGAGCACAGCAGTTTCAGAGTCACCTTGTAGCTTGTGGTCACCTATAGGGTTCCAACTTTTCTTTAGGTGTTAGATCTTCATTTCCATCCATTGTCAGTGATCCATTAGTGGTTGGTAGTCTGCATGGTCCTAGCTAGTAGGAAACTGCATCAGGCAGGGGTAGGGTAATAAGTTCTGTTCTACTGTTAGAGTTTACGCTCCAGCATCTGTTCCCATCTTATATTCTGTAGGATATCTGCATATTATATTCTTCTGATACATACATTCTGCCTCGCCATCTTGACACTTCTCTAATCACACCGACTTCCCTGGTGCTCTGCAAAGAACACAAGGATCTCTCCTCACTGGCTCTTCTGTATTTTTTGGAATGAAGAGGCCAGTGGAGGTTCAAGAAGCCCCCCTTCGAAGCCCTTTCTCCCTCATCTGTCAACTAACTTTTATCTGCACACCTCCCCTCCCACCTTAGTTTGTTGCATATGTAGCATGTCAGATCCCCTCCCCTGCCATCCAATCTTCATTCCATGCATATAATCTGAAGTTCCATCCAGTAGCAGGGATGCATCTGTTCTGGCACCCTGAGTAGTTCCTGGTCCTTGTTCATGTTCATGTTCATGTTCATGGAACATGTCGAGGATTCGAGTTCCGTTGGCATGTTTGATAAAGGATGCGAGATTCCATTTCAGAGACCTGCGAGCGGACAAACCATAATACGGTAATTATATGTGTGCTGCTTGTTTAATCTTATTACGTCTGTTGATTTCTGTGGCTAATACTAAAGTGATTCCTGTGCTGTGGTGCTGCAGGTTGGCTTCTCCAGTGCACTCCATGGCGCACATACCTGGGGTGCTCAGCCGAGTTTGCAATAAATCTAGTTGCTTGTTTCCTTCGTAGTTAACGAGCAGCGCAGCTTATGCTAGACTGTTTCCTTTTATGTAATGCCTGCTTGGCTAGCTGTTTCTGGTACTGTTTAAACCTTGGACCTAGTGGTGTTCCACCTTATAAGCAGATGTCGCTGCTTTCTTTGTTAGCTTCGCTTGTTTGAGCGCATAAATGCAAGACCTTTATGTCGGTGTTAAATTCTCTGGTGAATGTCGTGTTGTCTATCATTTGTGAAGATCGGTATGTTTTATTATCTAGTTGGTTGTTAACTTTGTTGTGTCTCAGCTTTGGACCTGAGTTAAGTTCTGTGTGTGATTTGATCTGTTTTTAATGTACTTGCCTTGAAGTATCACTATCAATCCAGTCTTTGAAGTATTTGAAACTTGCTGTCCTTGATCCTGTAGCTCATGATCGTGAGATCCTGTTTTAGAAGAGCTTTCCAGCAGAGGCTGCTTGGATTGATGTTTGAGGTGCTCCTCTTTTGATATTCATGATTGAATCCCAGCACCTTAAAGCAAAACGATAGTCCCAGAAACGGCATTGAGAGTTGCAAAGGGCACACAGAAGCAAGAATGATTTCCTCTGAGGAAGACTCCTGGCGTTCAATCTGTCATGCAGTAATAACCAGAATAATACCTTGTATCTTAGCACAGCAGCACATTTCCAGAGCTTCCTGAAGGAGCAGGTCCATCTATCCTTGTCTTGGTTATCTGTATTTGCTGGAGCAAATCTTGCAGCTGCTCAAACTGATTGAAGGCTTGCAATGAAAGTGGTCTGTGAAAGAATAATTTGACTATGATTGGGCCGAACAGTGGCAGAACCTGGTGAACCTCCAGATTTGCGGAGAGAACAACCTGTTTGATGGAGGTTGTATACTTGTATCCCTGACTGCAAATGACTACAGGTCAGGGAGTAGCTCAATGCAAGATCTGTCATTCCACTTATCTGACCACAGGAGAATAGTGTGTCCTTGCCCAGTCTTACAATGAGCAACAACCTTGAGTTGGGAGAGTAATTTGAGGATGCTCTTCCATCAGAAAGATCCAACCATCCTGCCCTGAGGTGGTCTAGGCTCGTAAGAGCATCTCCAACAGAAGCGCTATATAAGATCCAACCATCCTGCCCTAAGGTAAGAGCATCTTCAACCATCCTGCCCTGAGGTGGTCTAGGCTCGTAAGAGCATCTCCAATAGAAGCGCTATATAAGATCCAACCATTCTGCCCTGAGGTGGTGTAGGCTCATAAGAGCATCTCCATCAGAAGCGCTATATAAGCAACGCGCGGTATAAAAACTGTTTTTAGCGTGCGCGGACCCGATTTGGAGTCTTTAGCAACCGCACAAAAAGCGCGCACGCGGTATAACTAATGCAGTGCACACATTAAAAAGGCATCGCGCGCAACATATTTAGTGTGTCCGGTCGCGCGCGCTGCAAACTCTGCTGCAGATGGAACCGCTGGACTCGCGCGCGTAACATATTTTGTAGCGCTTGTTGGAGCAAACGTCTTCTAGCGCCCTAAAAAAAACTACTTGCGCGCTGTAAACCCGTTTTTTGGGCGCCGCACATTGAGCGGCTGTTGGAGATGCTCTAAGTGTCCCACACAAGATTAAGTGATTAACCCATGGTAAATACGCATGCAAGTGCTCAACAACAATGCCTTTGCGAGTCTCAATATCCAACACTCCCAATCCTCCATCTTTTTTCGCCCAGCAAACAAGCATCAGCATTTGTTCCATACCATATTTTCTCTGGAAGCAATGCTTGAGATATTTGTTTATCTGATCTGTCACAGATTTTGGCAATTCCAACCGGTAAATAGTGTCTTAACCAGTTGGAGCATCTCCCCATGATTGAGCATCTAGACAATCTTCTTTCAATTACGAGCCTTCATGGTATTGTTAACCAAACACAATTGAGTCATTAGCGTAGCGTGAGACGTACGTAATGGCAAATCGACTAGTCGACCGATACCTAATGATGGAAGATGGAGAGGTACCTGATGATGGACAGTGACATGCAAATAATGGCGAGTCGAGTCACATCCTCTCATGTTATTGGGCCCCTTTTGTACAGCCGGAGCTTGAGCAAAGCTGGCACTAGCATCAGCTACCTGCCAGTGCAATGCAGCTTCAATCTAGCTAAGATTATTACTACTAGGTATACATCACATCACATACATACATACTACTCCTTGGCTTATTACGTCGGTCGATCTTGTTCGGGGCTCGCACGCTCGCCGGATAATGCAACGGCGCTTATTGTCACCGCCGGCCGGCTCCGTTCGTCGCCGGAGCGGTGCACACTGCACTGCATCCATCGCATCGCGTGAATGATGGGGCCTGGCTTCACTTGGAGATGGAGACGGAGGGGCGGCGGCGGAGCAGCATCTGGCGCATGCCGTCGGCGACCCGGAGCGCGGGGTCCTTGCCCCGGCACCAGCCGGCGCAGAAGGCCATGTGGTCCTGCAGCGCCGCCTCCATTCCGCGCTTCCGGCCCTCCTCCCTCACCGCCTCGGAGCAGAGCCCGCAGAGCCACCGCCCGCCGAAGTCGGCCTTGACGCCCACGATGTACCCCCGGGTGCAGTCCTCCCGCAGCTCGCAGCACTCGCACTTGGCCGACTCCACCGGCTCCATCGATCGACGGACCGAGCTCGCTCCTCAAAAACCAGCGCGCAATGGTGGTGCGGGGAGGAAGTCAGGCAGAGAGAGAGAGAGAGAGAGCAACTGCGACTGTGAGAACGCACGCACGCACGCTGCCTGTGTATTTATGGAGGAAGACTGGAATGGCCCAGACCTACTTAATTAGAGGGCACGTACTGTGCCATTGGCCTAATTTGGCATCCGAGCAGCACTGCTAATCAGCTCACTTACGGGAAAATTCCACCATGACCACAGTGCGCATGCAGCATCTTGCACGGTGTGGGTTCCCTCTGCAGGGCTGCAGCTGTGGGATGCACAGTTACTGCCTTCCTGGCCAACAGGGGTTGCCGACTAGGAGTAGCTAGCGTTTCTCATCCATGGCTTACCTTACTTACTCACTTACTCTGTATTTTGTTGCTGTGAAAATTGTGCAGGGGCCTCATGGGGTGGAAAGTGGAAACTCGATCCAGCGCAAGAATGAGCAGGAAGAGACAGGATCGTCAAGGAGATCGATCTCCGCGATTCTTGCTCCCTGCCTGCTCCATAAAGCCTGAGCAGACACCTTCACGCAGCAACTTGCTCGCTGTCCGTCCATGGATCCAGGACCACCCGGCGAAATTCTCCTCGTCCCTTCCGCTGGATTTCAGTCGCTGTTCGTGGTACGGAGCAACTGGCCCTGTCGGACCGGTCGTTCCGCGGTCCATTCGGTCGCATGGCCCGCCCGTCATCATCCAAGACGAATTAACAACACTCATGTGAGTGAACTCACCTTGTTAACTCATCATCAGTTCTTGGGCAGATCAGCTTAGCTCGAAGAGAATTTCTGACTTAGAACCAATGGTAGGGGCATCTTATCTTGACTTGAACCTGATGGCCTGGATGGACTCACCTGCATTGATCCTTTGTGACACTAATGCAGGCAGGACCCTACCATCCGTGCCAACACAATTAGCACCCGGGATCCTGCTTGGACAGCGCATGGTGCGTGCCCTAATGGCTGCCACTGCATCAGGTGGTCTCAAGTGTATGTGTATCGATCAATTCACAGACGGGCTTGTGTTGTGTACTCTACTGAGTTATTAGCTGCATGCAAAGGTTGGTGCTACTTATTGCTGGTGCCTCCCTGCCTGCACAGCTGGGTCGATCAATGAGTGGGAAAGAACTTGAGATCACCAGCTGCCAGTTTGATCATCGATCTCCCAACACACTTAACACCGCTGCCCGCTGTCCTAGAATATCGAAAGGCAATTGTACATTGTACTTGTACTACCATGAATGAAGAAGTAAAAAAAGAATATGATTGTGAGGTGAATGAAGAGGTACATTATTGCAGCGCGCACACAGAACAAAACATGGTTCATTTTTCTTATGCGCAAGGGATAACAAGGTGAGGTGCTTCATGATGTACAACAGTTCACATGGGTTTAGGGTTTCACATGATGTCCATTGGTGCGTGGGCATCTTTGATCGATCAACCGTGCGTCGTGTTCGAAAACACTGTTCCATCATGAGTTTCTGAACAAGGCAAATACTGTTCTAGTCCGGAGAAAAAAGGCAAATACTGTTCGATATATATACATTCATGGCATTAAGAGTTTGTCCGAAGAAGACAACACAAATGATCAACTCAACTATACTGGCTTAATGATTCTTCACAGGCGGTTGTTGCTACTCCTCCATCGGAGCCCAGAAGCCAGCCCAAGTTCTCCCGAGTACTCATTGCCGCTGGCTGTATTATTCCCCCCACATGAAAGCCACATGCGCATGTCCTGTCCTCCTCCTGTTCATTGTTGTTGTAACTTGTAAAAGTTGGAAACCCACCCCACACTATGCGTGAGCTGAGACTGTAGAGCTCGCATGGCTGTATTATTCTACTGCACGAAGCATGCATGAAATGAACAACCTCTGTTTTTTCTGAGGGAAAAAAACAGAGGCCTCTGTTCATACTTGGTGCAGTAGATTGTGAGTTTTTTTAAAAGCAATATTTCTTTTTAGTTTTAAAGTTGTTGTTCAGGTGAAGGAAAACACGAGTTTAGCAAGTTTCTAACCAATCTTTCTCCCACACAGAAAACCGAGAACACCCTGACACCTGATGAATAAGCACAAGCATCTGAACCAACAACAGCCAGCAGATGAGAAGACGACTACATTCATATATTTCTAATTCAACAAAGAGGGATGGTGTTTAGCACGTCCACCCAACCCCCAGTCAATAAACATCCAGTTCACGACGGCCTAGCAAAACAACGCGAGTGACGCAGCAAACATACACTAGAGACGTTCAGAATTAGCATCCGACGAGGGCGATCCCCGTCTTATTCTACCAGCAGCAATGGCCCCGACGGAAAAGAAAAGAAGAGAAATCTGGTCGGTCGGTCAGTCCCAGCCTGTCGCCGGGATGCTCGAGACGTCACCCCAACCGGGAGGAAACGTGTACTTCTGCACATACGCGTCTTGGACCGCACCGTCGTCGACATCGTTGGCTGGCCACTGGCCGGCCTGCACGTCGTCATGCCCGGTAGCAGCCCCTTCCACGACGTGCTGCTGCTCCTGCTGTGCCTCCTCCTGAGGTGCTGCTCCTGCGTCGGGATATGGATGGTAGTCCCCGTCTGGCTTCTCCTCAGGCCATCCTGCTGCTTCGTGCGCGGTTGAGGACCGGCCGTTGAAGCCACGGTCAGACGGGTCTTGGTTGTGGATGTGGTTTGCTGGCTCCTCTTGGTTGTACCCCCAACCATCACCAGCAGGCTGGTCTCGGGTGTCGCCGTATCCTGAGTATCTGACCTCTTCCTCTGGTGGGGGGAGTGGACATCCTTGATAAGAACCATTGTCTGCGCAGTACCTCAGGAGCTTATCCCAGTGCCGATCCTGCAGGAGTAACGCATGTTAGTCTCACCAGAAACAGAACAGGGGCATGATATGAAAGCAGAGCCTGTACAGAAAAGAATAGCTAGAGCGATACAGCAACAACACACCTTCGTGATGATGTGGGGGTTTCCGACGATAACGAGCAACGATTTGGCACGAGTAATTGCAACATTGAACCTTCTATAGTTGCTCAGGAACCCCAGGTTGAAGAATCTGTCAAACTCGTTGTGCTTAACGGTTGACCTGACTGTCGAGATGATGATCACTTCCCTTTCTTGGCCCTGGAATTGCTCGACACTTCCCACTCTTAGGTCGGGCATTTCAAACGTCTCTAGGGCCTTCTTTATCTTGTTAACTTGTTGACGATATGGAGTAATGACACCGATATCCGCCTCGCTGACATCGCCACTCCTTGTCAGAGTCCTGATGATATTCACTACTTTACTAACTTCGATTCTGTTGAACCATGATGGGTTGTTGCCTTCTCTCTCATCGCATCCCTGGATTCCAACAAACAGAACAGGGAATGACTTATTGGGAAGGCCAATGCAATCATAAACAGATGGCACTTCATCTCCCTTGCAGGGGATAAGTTCACCCTCGTAGAAAAGCTGTGACGGTAGCTCTAGGATTGCTGGATGGCAACGGTAGTTCCTCAATAGCTTCGTCACGTAGTTAGGATCCCCTGAATGGTACTGCTCAAATTCACCGAGCAGCCTTTGCAGATAAGATTTCCCCAAACCATCCTGATCCGCCTGTTTACAAAAAACCACCGGCCCTAATTGCATAGGATCTCCTGCTAACACAACCACTGTGTCTCTTCCACACAAAGCTGCCAAAGGAACCATTGCCTCTGGTTCAGAAGATTGACCGGCCTCATCCAAGAAAATGTGTGTGAAATGCCCCGGGCGAATACCCTCGGCCTGTAGGGTTGATGAACTCATATAGGTTGATATAACTATCTTGTAGCGCATTAATGCTCGCATTGGAGGGCACTTGAACACCATCTCTTCAAAGAAGCAGAACCGTATGAAATCAGGATTAACATCCTCATACTGACGACTAGGAGCATTTAGCCTAAAGATATCACTTGGGCGGATCGGGTAGCTAGAACTCAACAGTTTTTCCAATACATGGTCAGCGGCACTATTGGAAGCAGCACATATGAGAACATTTGCCCTCCTGTTGGATTTATAAAGCTGCAAAATCGCCTCGACAAGGGTCATGGTCTTGCCAGTTCCTGGAGGTCCATAAATCACGTATGGTGTAACCCCTCGGCAGCCAAGTATCATCCCAACTGTATCAGCTTGCTCAGTGTTTATGTTTGGGTTCAGAGGTTTAAATGGCACCTTCTTCACACTTCTATACCGTGATAGGGAGGGAAATAGAATGTCAGGTCCAATAAGTTCTGCATCATGAACAGACCTATATTGCCTTCTCATGTTCAATCTATTATATGTGAAGCTAACATCATACTTATTCCTGTCATGGTGAGCGTGGTGAAACTGATCATCAAACCTCAAAAATATCTCATCAGCTTCAACCTTGTGAATGTAGCCCTGAATGAGATATCAACAAATCATTATTCACTGGCATCATTTGAGACTGGTTAATTTATATTTTAAGAATGCCTAAGAGATTTTTGAATGTCCAAGAAAGTACACTAACCTGATAAGGCCTAGCATCACTCCCAGCATGTCTGGCAATTATATAGTCACCATGGACTAGCGAAGGCCTTTTTTCTGCCAAACCAGGGACCACAAGAGACAAATAATCATTACCCCTCCTTCTCATTGACACACGCTCCATGTCGTACGATCTCATCTCCTCCTGCAAGCGGGCCTCTTAAGTTAGCAAACAAAGATAAAATCTTAACATCTCAGTATATTAGGGGTGCTGAAATACCTCCAAATTAAGTTCTTCCATGACTAAAAGAGTGCTAAAGAACTTTGCATAGTTCATCATGCTCAGCTCTTCAGATAGGACATCAGGTCTCTGTTTGCATTCAATGAGCTCACGGATTTCCACAGGTATTGCATACTGAGGTAGCTTATACTTGAATCCTTGAGTGTGCTGCCGAATCGGCCGGCTACCTGGCACAAATGTATTACACTCAAATTGCTTCCTTTGAGAGCCTTGTCTCCTGGAATAAGGTTTATCAGAAGATAAGGCCATTGAAACATTATCATCGGCCAACAGAAAAGCCACACGCTCAATCTTCTCATCCCCAATATCAACATGCACGATTGATGTATGCAAACCAATGTCTTTTGGCATACAGGACAGCCAAATGGTTAGGGTTTGTCCAGGCTGAAGTGTACGATCTTCCACAGAAGTCAAACCAAGAAAAGCCTTCTTTGCCGCTTCATCAGCATCATTCAACGGTGGTCTCATCATTGACAACACATAACTATCTTCTGGATTTGAAGAGAATATTCTTACACTCCACAAATTTACAGGCTCACAAGAGGTATTCTCTATGCAAATGGTGTCTGCAGATGTTTCTCCAACAAGGACAGATTTAGGCTTTCCATTCACAAAAGGGAAAGGAGCCGTAACAACCACGGGACCATCATCAGACTGATAATCCTGAAGAGTGTTGTCATTCTGAAAATCCATGAACTCTACTTCCGGCTTATCACCAGCTACTGAGTACTCATCATCTGAATGATGCCCCATCTTGAATCCTGATATATCAAAAATATTATAACAAATTAATATTAGTCCCATTGAGCAAAAACAAGAAAGCCACTATAGAGATAGTTGTTGTGTGGACAGCAAGCATATGATTTTATTTAAATTGCAAAGAGTATGATATCAAAAATATTATAACAAATTAATATTAGTTCCGTTGAGCAAAATCAAGAAAGCCACTCTAGAGATAGTTATTGTGTGGACAGCAAGCATATGATTTTATTTAAATTGCAAAGAGTATGAACTGATATGACAACCAAACAACGGATACAAGATAGTTACTGTATAGGTACCAAGGGAAAGGCAAATGGCGTACTCGAGAAAATCAGGACCTTCCTTTTTTTGAAGCATCATGCTTCTAGTTTTTTTTTGGGGGAGCTTGTCTGGGTACTGTAGAAATTAAGAGTAGTGCTGGCCTGGGTTCAAGCGCCGTGGATGCGCTGGCCAACACCAGTACACCACTCCTTGCCAACGTAGCAGCGCTCGCTTCTTGAAATATCACACATTATTTGTGAACTTAATACTTTCCACACTTGTGGAGTAATCATAGGACCACAAGCACATCCGTTCAAATTTCTGTGATCCAGTTGTGCTCCCTAAAACCGGCATCCATAGATGCAAATTTCTCGCTCCCAAAATCTATGGACAGAGGCATTATGCTACTACGCTATTTGCCCTCTTTGTGCACAGTGAAGGCTAGATCTCCTAGCCATAACCAGAAGGGGAAAACTACAGACCCCCATCAGTTCACTACTAATTCTTCTACAACAAGATAAGAAAATAGCATGAAGCCGTTACAGATTATATCTCCTAACTGAATCACAACGTTCGGACCATCTCCGGTCAGGGGTTTCGCTCTCGGGGGAAAACCCTAACAATCCCTCCCGTCCCGTCCCCTCCCCTCCCCTCTCTCGTCCTCCCCCTTCCTAGCATCAAGGTGCGGCTTTTACTAATTACTAAATAAATACTGTTAACTTATAACATGATAACAGGAATAAGGGTTAATGCGCCACGCTCGCCAAGATCACGACGAGATTTGTGCGGATCCTGCGGCACGGAAGGACGAAATAATCGAGGTTAAAGGAAAGACAAGCCGCAATGCCGCGGCAATCGAGAGACGGAATCACCTGTCCTCGGAGCGAAGCGCAGGCGCGGGTCGGCGGAGGCGGCCGGCGATCGGAGAGTGGGGACGGCGGCAGATGATTGGACTGGATTGGACTGGATTAGGCCCCCGTCCAGGACGAGGAGGGGGAGGCGGTGGGAGGGGGAGGCATGAGCAGTCCGGGTTTACGAGGGAGGGGACTGCAGCGAGGAAGGTGTGTGATGGCTGATGGCTCCGACTGAAAGATAGCTACCAAGGGAAAGGCACATGGCGTACTCGAGAAAATCAGGACCTTCCTTTTTTTGAAGCATCATGCTTCTATTTTTTTTTTTGGGGAACTTGTCTGGGTGCTGTAGAAATTAAGAGTAGTGCTGGCCTGGGTTCAAGCGCCGTGGATGAGCTGGCCAACACCAGTACACCACTCCTTGCCAACGTAGCAGCGCTCGCTTCTTGAAATATCACACATTATTTGTGAACTTAATACTTTCCACACTTGTGGAGTAATCATAGGACCACAAGCACATCCGTTCGAAATTTTGTGATCCAGTTGTGCTCCCTAAAACTGACACCCATAGATACAAATTTCTCACCCCCAAAATCCATGGACAGAGGCATTATGCTACTAGGCTATTTTCCCTCTTTGTGCAAGACATGATCACTCCTTGCAGTGAAGGCTAGATCTCCTGGCCATAACTAGAAGGGGAAAAACCACAGACCCCCATCAGTTCACTACTGATTCTTCCACAACAAGACAAGAAAATAGCATGAAGCCGTTACAGATTATATCTCCTAACTGAATCACAACGTTCGGACCGTCTCCGGTCAGGGGATTCGCTTTCGGGTGGAAAACCCTAACAATCCCCTCCCTGTCCCCTCCCCCTTCCGTAGCATCAAAGAGCGGCTTTTAATAATTAATAAATACTGTTAGTTTAACAGGAATAAGGGTTAATTCTCGAGGATAATGACCCACTCCGAACAAGATCGCGGTGCGGATCCCGCGGCGCGGAAGGGCGAAATAGTCGAGGTTAAAGGGAAAGCAGCCCGCAATGCCGCGGTAATCAAGAGGCGGAGGGCACGAATCAACCGTCACCTGTCCTCGAGGCGAAGCGCAGGCGCGGGTCGGCGGAGGCGGCCGGCGATCGGAGAGTGGGGACGGCGGCAGATGATTGGACTGGATTGGATTAGGCCCCCGTCCGGGACGAGGAGGGGGAGGCGGTGGGAGGGGGAGGCATGAGCAGTCCGGGTTTGCGAGGGAGGGGACTGCAGCGAGGAGGGTGTGTGATGGCTCCGACTGAAAGATAGAGAATCTCTACCATGAAGCTTTGGCATCGATGGTTGGTTTTCTTGGTAAGCCACATTGAAGCTCGGCTCTGAACTTGTGATGCGGTGGAGTGTTGGATCGGGAACGAACGGGTGGGATGAGAAAGAGAGAAAGCAGCAACCCCACCATACCTTTTCTGTTCTCCCTTTTTTGTGGATCTCAACCTCCGCGTCTTGTTCATAGAAGTTATTTTTCTTATTTGTTGTTCATAGAAGCTTGACCAAAAGGAGCGCGGTTTTGCTGCTCATGTGCCTGAACTTTTTTCATGCGTTAGTCACTTTATTTGAGAGGCCGGACTTCGTCTGGAAGAAGCAGCCCCACTATATATCTTATAAGAAAGCATCAGCTCATTATACTCCCTCCGTTCCTTTATATAAGGTGTATTTGTTTTTTGATAAAATTCCAGAATGTAAGGTGCATTTCTTCTAATTTCTCATAATTCCTTTGTTAGCCCTCCAGAAAAAGGAAAGTATCTCTCTTCTGATTGTGTGTATCTCTCCTTGTAGCAAAAGAAGGAAACTATCTCTATGTCGATTGCATGTATCTCTTAATTTCCTGGACTAACTGATTTACTTGCCACTAACGAATAAAATTGCCAAGGGTAATTTTGTCCTAACACGTCTATAATTATGTGCCTTGGTCACCGTGCCAAAAATAATACACCTTAGATAAAGAAACGAAGGGAGTATATCTTAGGGGAAAGCAGCAGGCTTATTGGCTATTTTAGGGGTGGGTAAGGATGACAATTTTACCCATGGGCACGGGTACCCACGGATACCGTACCCGCATGGGTAGGGTATGGGCACAATTTAATATCCATGGGCAGTACCCATACCTTACCCGTTAAGTCATGGGTAAGGCACGGGTATAGCCTTGTACCCATGGATATACCCATACCTTACTTGTCAGTGATATTACTATCAGGTATAAACCGGCTAGGGAGATCCGGATTACGATAATATAGCTGTGTTGTTATAATCTTAGTAGAGGTTACGGCCCATGAAAGCTTAGGGCCCATGTATAATGTTGATGGTTTGTAAACCGTCCTATCATGTAACTTAAGGCACAAGGAAGAAAGAGTAGAGACCGAGGCGGACACGATTATGAGCCGGCCTCGGGACTCTGTAAACCGGACCGGACGTTGCCTCCTATATAAAGGAACGGCCCAGCGACGGTTCAGAGACAAGCATCAATCCGTCGAGAGACAGGCAAGCAATCTGCTCCCTGTTCATCGACGCCCAAGCAATACAAAACCAAACTAGACGTAGGCTTTTACCTTCATCGAAGGGGCCAAACTAGTATAAACCCTCTGTGTCCTTTGTGTGCTTTTAACCTCTTCAAGCTAACCCGCGCGATGGCTCCACACCTAAGTCCTCTAAACCGGACATCTGCCGTGCTAATTCCACGACAGTTGGCGCCCACCGTGGGGCTATCGCATGATGGTTTCGAGTTCTTGAAGGGCAGCTTTGAAGGACTCAAGGGCTACGCGGTCGGCCGGATGACCAAGAGTCGCCGCGGCCGGATCTACATCGACGACGTCGGCTGGGGCCCGGAGGCCGATTCAATCGAATACGGGTACCGGGTTCCCTTCGGCGGCATCCACGTCTTCATCGACAAGATTGGTGAACCGGGACCTGAGCCGGACATCTTCCCCGATATCGTCGAGCCGGCTCAGCGTGCGAGATCGGCCCGGATTCAGACTGCCATGAAGCGCGTTTTCGTTGGAGCAATACATGGAGTCCAAGCCGAGGACGGGTCGGATTCTGGTGGCGAGACAGTTGTCTATTCCGACGACGAATCCTCATCCGGAGAGACTGAATCCTTGTATCTGTTGCGGGACGGTCGATCCGAGGGTGTGTCCGATGGTGATAGTATTCCGGACCCTTTTGATCCGCCAAACCGGGTGGCTGTCTTCATGGCCGGATCACAGCCTACGTCGCAGCCCACGGTGACGGGGGCGTTCACAGCAGAGGCTGGTGCAGGGGGGAGCGGCCAAGCCCCCTCGCCCTCTGACGCTCTATCTGCCTTGGTGGAGGAGTTGACAACCCGGGCAGTAGCAGTGGTGGATCTTGCTGACAAGGCGCAACACGATGCAGAAATCCTTCAGCTGAAGGGCCGGATCGAACAAGCCAGACAGGATCTAAATGCAGAGAAAGCTATGATAGCAACAAGGCAGACAGAGCTGGATTCTCAGGCTTTCCGGCTCAGGATGGATCAGGTCTGTGCGCAGGGAGTAAGGAACAGAAGGTATCAGACTCGTCTACCACCGGTCTATGAGGCAACGAATCTCTTTGGCACGCCAGGAGCGGGAGCCAGCAATAATCTAGAAGTAAACCGGAGGGGAGCCCCAGTGACAGGTGCACCGGTTCAACAACCCACTGCGGAGCAAGATCGTCGGGTTGTGCCCGCTCCGCACATCCCCACTCTTCCTGGCCATTACTCAAACCCCCTAGATAACATTGTCGCTGCCGCTTCATGGCTGGCCGCTTTACCCATTGAGGGCACATCCCCCGTGGCGATGGAAGCACGCAGGGTCAAGGATCTGCTTGACACAGCAGCAGGCATACTCCTACAGTAGGGAGAGACTTCATTCAACACCCCGTCACAGCAGGAGTTATACTAGGCATTGGGAAGAGCCGGAGGTATCTAGCAGCGAGCGGAGACGTCACCGTCACAGGCAAGGTAATCCGACAGGAGCGGAGGCGCACGCCCAGGAGGTGATGAACCGGGTTGGACCTACTGCTCGTGAGGAGATCCGCCAAACAACGCCGGTTCACACAGCCACAGCAGAGACGGGAGTCACTGCAAGTTCTTTCGGAGTGCAATGTCTCATTCCCGCTTTACGAAGTGTAAGGTTACCCAAGGACTTCAAAGGTCCTCGTAAGGTGCCTAACTATACAGCGGATTTGGCTCCAGAGGCTTGGGTTGAGAGCTATGAGATGGCTATGGAGATGCTGGACGTGGATGAAGCGGCATGCGCAAAGTATTTTACCATGATGCTTGAGGGTACAGCCCGGACATGGTTAAAGGGCTTACCACCTAACTCCATCGGATCATGGGGCGAGTTGCGCCGCCAGTTTATAAAAAATTTCAAGGACACGTGCAAATAGCCAATGTCAGTAGTGGACCTAGCGGCATGTATACAAGGAGAGCAGGAGCCTACGAGCGCATGGGTGCGGCGAGTGTCAGAAATCTTACACTCTTCGAATGGTATCAGTCCCAGTACAGCGATAGTAACACTGGAAAACAATTGCCGTTTCGAGTCTCTGAAGCTGAAGCTGGGACGGCTCAAGCGGGATAGTAATGACATGGGAACACTCATGATCGCTTTGGTAAAGTATGGAGACTCTGACAACACTAAATACCCAGAAGCGGATGGGGATAAGTCCGGGAAAGCAAGTAAGCCTGGTAAACCGGCGCAGGCTAGTCCGGTCGGAACAAGTTTCAACGGTAAGCGAAAGGCAGAAGGTGGCTCTGATTTTGTGGCCAATACCAAGGTTCAAGGAAGTTTTCAACGCAACAAGAATAGACCGCCTCCACAGGGCGGCGGAGGATTCATTAATCTGGAGCGACAGTTGAACGAGCCTTGCCCGAAGCACAACACAGAGGAACGCCCAGCTAAACACACATGGGGGGAATGCCGGGTCATGATGGAGGCCATGAACCGGGCCAGATTCAACAACGGACCACCAGGCGGCGGTTTAGGGCCCGGGTTTCATGGTCCGGGTCACCAGGGTAATGGCTTCGGATCAGGATATCATAGCGGCAACAATGGTTACAACCAAGGCAATCATCAGTATGGTCAGGGCGGTTACAATAACCAAGGCAACCATCAGTATGGTCAGGGCGGTTACAATAACCAAGGCAACCAACAGCAGGGCCAGGGTAATCACAACAACCAGGACAATCAGCAGCGTCAGCAGCAGCAGCAGTCCGGATATCAGAGTAATCCGAAGGAGCTGAGTAGTGGACAGTATCATGTGTTCACTACGAGTCTGTGCAAACGAGATCAAAAGGTTTTAAAGCGGGCGGTCCACACGGTTGAACCGGCAATACCACGATTCCTGCGCTGGTCGGAACAACCTATTGTGTGGAGCAGAGAGGATCACCCGCCGCGGGTCGATAATCCGGGCCAGTTGGCCTTAGTAGTGGCACCACAGGTGGGTGGCTACAAATTTACTAAGGTTCTCATGGACGACGGCAGCAGCATCAATATCTTATATTACTAGACTTTCCGTCGCATGGGGCTGACGGATAAGAAGTTAAGACAGTCAAACACGGTATTTCATGGAGTAGTGCCAGGTAAATCAGCTTACCCAGTTGGGAAAATTGACCTAGAAGTTACCTTTGGAGATGAACATGATTCCAGGTCAGAGACGATAACCTTTGAAGTTGTAAAGATCCGGAGCCCCTATCATACCCTGTTTGGACGGTCGGTTTACGCCAAGTTTATGGCTAGACCGTGCTATGTTTATCTGCAGCTCAAGATGCCGGGTCACAAGGGAACCATCACAGTTCATGGAAGTCGCAAGATTGCATTGGAGTGCGAGGAAGGAGATGCTGCTTATGCAGAGGCAGTATGTGCTATGGAGGAGTTGAAATTTTATAAGGACAATGTTGATCCGGCAGATATGTCCCCGTTGAAGAAACCAACTACAGAGCATGATCCGGCGTTGAAGTTTAAATCGGCAGAGGAAACCAAAAAAGTCGACTTTGTGCCAGACGACTCATCCAAGCAGTTCACTATCAGCGCTAACCTTGACCCTAAATAGGAAAGCGCGCTCATCGAGTTCATCCGTGAGAACCGGGATATCTTTGCATGGAAACCTTCTGACATGCCAGGTATACCGAGGGAACTCGCTGAGCACAGTCTTAATATTGATCCGAAGTTCAAACCGGTCAAGCAGTATCTGCGCCGCTTCAACGAAGAAAGGCGCAAGGCTATAGGGGAAGAAGTGGCCAGGCTTTTGGCCCCAGGGTTCATAGTTGAAGTGTTCCACCCGGAGTGGTTGGCTAATCCGGTTCTAGTGTTAAAGAAAAATGGAAAGTGGAGGATGTGTGTGGATTACACAGACCTAAACAAAGCTTGTCCAACCGACCCTTTTGCTCTCCCTCGTATTGATCTGATCATTGATGCTACGACGGGATGTGAGCGGCTAAGTTTTTTGGATGCATATTCAGGATATCACCAGATCAAGATGGCAATTAAGGACCAAGAGAAGACAACTTTCATAACTCCTTTTGGTGCCTTTTGCTACGTATCTATGCCTTTTGGGCTCAAGAGTGCCCAAGCAACTTACCAACGTTGCGTACAGAACTGTCTTAAGCGGCAGATAGGAAAAAATGTTCATGCCTATGTGGATGACATCATGGTGAAGTAAAGAAAGGAGGAGACATTGATAGAGGACCTCAAGGAAACCTTTGATAACCTTCGGGCCTATAAAATGATGCTTAATCCGGAGAAATGCGCTTTTGGTGTTCCGGTGGGCAAGCTCCTTGGATTCTTGGTGTCGAGCAGAGGAATAGAAGCCAATCCGGAGAAGATCAAGGCAATCACGTCCCTGACCAAACCGGTTTGCATCAATGATGTCCAGCGTATCGCCGGCCGGATTACAGCATTGAGCCGATTCATCAGTCGCCTGGGAGAAAAGGCGATTCCGCTTTATCAGATGTTAAAAAAGACAGACCGGTTTATATGGAGTGATGAGGCAAACGCTGCGTTTGAGGATTTAAAGCGGCAACTGGCGGAACCACCGGTCCTTGCTGCCCCCATTGATAAGGAGCCGTTGCTGTTATACGTGGCCGCCAATGCATGGGCAGTTAGCGTGGCAATCGTGGTCGAGCGCAAAGAACCAGGAAAGGAGTATCCGGTTCAACGTCCGGTTTATTATGTCAGTGAGGTTCTCATTGAGTCTAAACAAAGGTACCCACATTGGCAGAAGCTGGTATATGGCGTGTTCAGGGCAAACCGGAAATTGAAGCATTACTTCCAAGGTCACCCAATAACTGTCATCAGTTCAGCTCCGTTGGGGGATATAATCCAGAACAGAGAAGCCACTGGTAGAGTCGCAAAGTGGGCCATTGAGCTTAGTCCACACGGATTGAAGTATGTACCGCGCACCGCTATCAAATCACAAGCATTGGTAGACTTTATCAATGATTGGATAGAGTTGCAAGCACCAGAGGAAAAGCCGGATCATACATACTGGACTATTCACTTTGACGGTTCAAGACAATTAGAAGGCTCGGGGGCTGGAGTTGTGTTAACTTCCCCGCGAGGTGACAAATTCTTTATGTCCTCAGTTTAATGTTTCCTTGTACTAATAATGCAGCAGAATATGAAGCATTGCTTCATGGCCTGCGGATGGCTAAGGAGATGAACTTGAGTCGGTTCAAGTGTTTTGGCGATTCAGACTTAGTGGCACAGCAAGTATCCGGCAAATGGGATTCTAAAGACCCTCTCATGGCAGCCTACAGACGAGAAGTTGAGGCCGTCGCAGGATATTTCAAAGGATATCAGGTGGATCACATAGACCGGCAGAAAAATGAAGCGGCCGATGCTCTAAGCCGGCTAGGTTCTCAGCGTAAACCGGTGCCACCGAATACTTTTTTGGATGAGCTACACAGTCCGTCAGTGCAGGTACCATCAGAGGAGGATTTGGCTGTTCCTGATCCGGAAGCGCAATTGGTTGCTGCACTTCATGTTATTCCGGATTGGACGCTCCCTTACTTGGCATATCTAAGCCATGGAGAGTTGCCGTATGATGAGATTGAAGCAAGGCAGATAATCCGGCGATCTAAATCCATGACAATTGTAAACGGGGAACTTCACCATCGCAGTGTTTCTGGAGCATTTCAGCGGTGTGTATCACCTGAGGAAGGCTGTGACATCCTTCGAGAGATTCATGAAGGGGATTGTGGTCATCACGCCGGTTCAAAATCCTTGGTTGCTAAAGCTTTTCGACATGGGTTCTATTGGATGACAGCCCATGCTGATGCAGAGGATCTAGTCCGGAAGTGCGATGCTTGTCAGAAATTTTCACGGCGTGCTCTTGTTCCGGCACAGGAGCTGCAGATGATACCAATTACTTGGCCGTTTGCGACTTGGGGGCTTGATATGGTTGGGCCTTTCAAACGATCCCAAGATCAAAAAACTCATCTGCTGGTTGCTGTGGATAAGTTTACAAAATGGATTGAGGCAGAGCCGGTGAGCAAGTGTGATGCGGCAACAACGGTTAAATTCATCAAGAAGGTAATTTTCCGGTTTGGTTTCCCACACAGCATCATCACCGACAATGGCACCAATTTATCTAAAGGAGAGATGGAAGAGTTTTGTCAAAGGGAGCATATTCGCCTAGATGTGTCTTGTGTAGCTCACCCTCAATCCAATGGTCAAGCTGAAAGGGCCAATCAAGAAATTTTGCGAGGTATCAAGCCCCGGCTTATGACTCCCTTGCAAAGAACACCAGGGTGCTGGGTTGAGGAATTGCCTTCTGTCCTTTGGAGCATCAACACTACGCCGAACAGGTCCACAGGTTACACACCTTTCTTCATGGTGTACGGTGCTGAAGTGGTTCTTCCAAGCGATATCCGCCATGATTCACCACGGGTGACGACTTATGTTGAAGCAGCCAATGAGCAGGCAATACATGACAGTTTGGACCGGCTAGATGAAGAGCGCGACATAGCAGCAGCACGATCCGCGATTTATCAGCAGGACTTGCGCAGATATCACAGCCGCCGGGTTAAAACCAGGACGTTCCAGGAGGGGAACTTAGTACTCCGGCTCATCCAGGACCAAACAGATATGCACAAGCTATCCCCACCTTGGGAAGGGCCCTTTGTGGTCAGCAAGAACCTACACAACGGTTCATATTACCTGGTGGACGTTCGAGAGCACAAAGACTCACGGACATCAGAAGAAGAGACGAAGAGGCCGTGGAACATCGCTCTCCTGTGGCCCTACTACACCTGAGCCATGAGCTCTGCTGTATCCTATGTATATATTATGATTAATAAATAAACCGGCACCCTTGGTAAACCAGGGGTCAGCCTTTTTCTTCTAAATATATGTCCTGTGAAATTATTACAGATATTTCGAAACAAACTATTTCATGCAGAAGGGACCAAACTAGGGGGCTACGGATCACATGTGAATCCTCGTTAAAGTCTTTTCTGGTTCGGTCTACATGGTTATCTTCACGTCAGCGCCCTTTGGATAAACTCCATAGATTGGAAAAAACCTATTCTTGTCCCTTGGGAACCTTCCTTTGATGGCAGAAGCAATATTTCCTGCCCCTTGGTTGATCACTCCCTTTGATGGCAAAAGAAAAAAAACATGTTCTTGTCCCTAGGGAACCTTCCTTTGATGGCAGATGCAATATTTCCTGCCCCTTGGTTGATCATTCCCTTTGATGGCAAAAGAAAAAAAACATGTTCTTGTCCCTAGGGAACCTTCCTTTGATGGCAGATGCAATATTTCCTGCCCCTTGGTTGATCATTCCCTTTGATGGCAAAAGAAAAACTGTTCTTGTCCCTAGGGAACCTTCCTTTGATGGCAAATGCAATATTTCTTGCCCCTTGGTTGATCATTCCCTTTGATGGCAAAAGAAAAAAACTGTTCTTGTCCCTAGGGTACTTCCTTTGATGGCAAATGCAATATTTCTTGCCCCTTGGAAGATACATCCCTTTGATGGCAAAAGAAAAGTTCTTGTCCCTAGGGGCACCTCCTTTGATGGCAAATGCAATATTTCTTGCCCCTTGGAGTACATCCTTTGATGGCAAAAGAAAAAGAGTCATAGCCCTTTGGGTCACACCCTTTGATTGGCACATATGGAGCCTGGCAGCTCGTAAAAAGCCTCGACTACATGGTCTTATTTGCAAACTGTGTTTTGTTTTGTGATTTTTTCAAAGTTTTCTATGGTTTTTTGATCCGGAGCTGGACAACTTCAAAGTTGACCACATATTTTCAAAAGTCTGGACATATAGCTCCAACATTATTTACACCGGTAGTTACTATAACCCGGAATAATTATTGGGTCCACCCCAACAGAGCCAAGAGCTTCTTCAGAAACTACAATGTTCGTCGGATTAAGGATATCAAGCATGCTTAATCAAAGCTATGAATTATTTTTGGTATAAAACAGATACTCGTGCGATATATATAAACATATGAGAGCACTTTAATCGGCCCGGCGGTTAACCGCCAGGGCATTTTTTTCAAGTGATCTATGCAGATACAGATAAACCATAGCAGACAAAGGATTCAAATTGGCAGACGCCAAAGCAAAGTTGTGACATCCGGATTAAGACGAACAATGTTTCGAGCTATCCTATTACAAGGCACGGCAAGCCTGAACGGATTAAAGTTTTTCTCGACAAAAGAGTACAGCAGCTAAAAGTTAAACTGAGCGGCTTATGCTTCTTCTTCCTGCTGAGAAGGCTGAGGATCGACCTGTTCCGAAGCTTCTTCGTCCTCTTGAAGCGGCTGAAAATCAGGAACGCGCCAATCGATCTTGGATAAGGCACGAAAGTACATCTCTTAAGTAATGAGATCAGACGGATCAACATCTGGGGCGAAAGTATGGGGGCGCACTGGTGGGATTAGATTTTCGGTATCATAAACTGGCCGATCCACCCGCTCATTCTTTAAGTCATACGCCGGATGATACCTGGTCAAGTCCGATTCATTAGCAAGCTTGCTGGCAAGGGGACGCATTTCTTTAGTCAACGCGTGAAGGTCTTTGCTAGAGAAGGCCGATCCATCTTCCTTGGTGCTGGGGTACCCGTTCATAGCTTCTTTCGAATCAAAGTCCGGAACCCACGCTTTAGCTCTGGTCAGTGCTACAAGAGAACCAGCCCGTGCAGCAGATTCCTTCACCTCTTCCAAGCGTACATGCAATATAGAAAGCTTCTCCAAAGTACCTTGGATAATGGTGGGGGCCGCTTTATGAAAAGACATCGCACTTATAATCCTTTGAGCGCTGGAATACAGCTGCTCAACCAGAGTATAAGAGGCTTTGCGTTTCTTCCGGAGGTCATCCCCAAGATGGGTGACGCGTCGCCCTGCATATGATTGTCACAGTTAAACCGGAGCGGACTAAAGATTGCAGAGATGAAAACACATGCAAGTTAAGTATTTACCAAAGACGGCAGAGGTCATAAGCTCTATTTGCCGCTTTAAACCGGTTAGCTCTTGTGTCACCGGGTTGAGGGCCTCTTCAGCATCCTTTGCTCTTTTTTCAAGAGCATTCTTCTACACTTCCCAGGTTGTCCGCTCCACTTCAAAATATTTTTTCAATTGTTCAGCAGTGGTTAAGCTCAACGCCAGATCTTTTTTGGCCTTGGCAGCAGCAGTTTCAGTCTGAGCAAGTCTATTCCGGAGCTCAGTTATTTCTGCAGCCCTCCGGGTCAAGTCAGCCTGCAAGAAAATCAAGTGGAATAAATGACAGTTCAGACAAGTTTCAAGCACATAACCAAGTTATCCACTTGACACTTGGGGGCTAAGGAACAATTGAAGTTTCAAAAGAAGATAGTTAAAAGATAAGTCTCAAGCACATAAGCAAGTTATCTACTTGACACTTGGGGACTAATGGACAATTGAAGTATCAAAACAGAGGTTCAGACAAGTCCCAGGCACATAACACAAATTATGGCCCTGGCACTTGGGGGCTAATGTAAGTTCGTTTTCCATACATTTGGAAGTACCGGTTCACCTACAACGAAGCTAAACCGGTACTTGGGGGCTATTATGCTATAAGGACAAGTATAAAGAAAGCAAGAGCAAAGCTAAGTAAGGTACCTCGTATTTGTCCTTCATCATGTTAACCAAGCCCATTTCATATTCACGGCTGGTATGAAGCCGGTTCAAATATCCAGAGTAAAGTTCCTGGGCGCTCAATTCGGCATAATTGGACAAGTCCGTGCTCCACTTGCCCTTCTCTTGGTGAAGCTTTTCCGCTTTAGCAGTATGCTTGGCTAAAACGATAGGCTCAGCAGGAGCGGTAAAACCCGTCCCGGTTATTTGAACATCCGGAGGGGAAGCAGTGTTTGGCTGTGAAGGGGCAGCAGTATGAGCCGGACTAACGGGAGCCGGGCTAGTCCGAGGAGGGCTAGCCCGGACAGGACTTGCCGGTTCATGGACATCTTCAACATTGGTATCTTCAGGAGCAGCAACATAATCATGATCCATGGGAGCAGGATCGTCAAGCTGAATTGTAGGCTCGTTCTCCGGAGGGATGACATCATCCGGATCAGCTACCGGATCAGCAGCGGCAACCTCGGCCGCCAACTTAGTGGCCTTTGCCTTTTTACTAGGCTTGGGCTTGCTGAAAGGAATTGAGAAAGAAATCAGAGTCATAAAGGCAAATACAAAGGTAAACCGGATGAGATAAAAGACTTACCCATGGACAGTTTTCAGAACTGGGACCTGTGTGGCAGTCGATTCGCCAGAAGATGATAAAGGAGTCTCCTGATAGTTAGGATCAAACGGTTTAAGTGGTTTGCGTATAAGTCCGGCCTTGGGATGAAGAAGAGTTGGAGAAAGTAAAACCTCAGAGCGGCGCCTCCGAGCCGGAGTGAGAGATATTTCGGAAGACTCGACTACATGGCCACTATGGCGTGTAGTCCGGCGGGCTTCATGTTGCTGCTTCTTCAAAATAAATTTAGGGTCCAGTTGAGCGTAAGGATGAGAAAAAGGGTAGTTCCGAGATGCCCGGCGAGTTTTGGGCACCGGCGGTTCAGAATCTGAAGAAAGAGTGATTACCTCAGTTTCCGCCGCATTATCTCCTTCAGCCAAATCCTGTGAAAAGATACTGTTAAACATAAATTTGGATAAAAGAGATCAAAACATGTTAGGATCAACTCCCTCAGAATCCGGATCATCTTCCTCAAGATGCGAACCGGAGCCAGCAGCTGCCTTTTTCTTCTTGACAGCAAAGGTTTTCCGGCGTGGCTGTTTACCTGACTTGTCCTGAGATTTTCTTTTCCAAAACGGATTGTCGGCCTATGCAGAAAAATTAAAGATAAATGAAAGATAATTTATACGGACGGATTAGACGCAAATAGAAGAAGATAAAACTTACGGCTGACAGTTTGTTCTTCTTATAATATGGGGCCAATCCGGTTTTGCTACATTCTTCCAGAGAGATGTTGAGCATTTTCTTAGCAGATTCAATAACGTCCTTCTCAGGAAGCATTACGTCGATGTGGCGCTGAGGATCATCCGTCTTTCCGCTATACTGACACATTAAACCGGAGCGCCGGCTGAGAGGAAGGATGCTCCAAGCAAGCCAACAACGGAAGAAGTCCACTCCGGATAAACCGTTGGCCATAAAGGCCTTAAGCTTGGCAAGCTGAGGGGCAAACCGGGCCCGCTCTGAGGAACTAAGAAGTTGCGGCAGGGGATGATCTTCCGGAAGGCGATGTTCGCTGTAACCCGGCAGTGGGTTTTCTCCTTCAGGCGAGGTATCCTTGTAGTAAAACCAAGATTGGTTCCAGTCCTTGGGGTGTGTATGGAGAGCAGCATGAGGAAAAACTATGTCTCTTCTCTTCTGAATACTGACACCACCCAGCTCTTGATGTGGTCCGGCAGTAAACTTTGTCCGCCGGTTTAAGTGGAAAAAATCCCGGAACAAGTCCACTGACGGCTCTTCTGGAAGGTACACCTCGGAGAAGACTTGGAAGTTGCAGACGTTTGATACGGAATTTGGGCCTATATCCTAAGGATGGAGTTGAAAAGCGGCCAGCACATCCCGAATTTTTTTTGAACCGGGAGGGCTAAAACCCCGGGCCATATGATCAAAGAAAACAATAACTTCTCCTTCCTTGGGGGTAGGAGGACACTCATCCCCTGGGGCCCGCCATTTCAAAATTGCTTGAGGACCCAGAGTACCAATCGAAGCAGCATTGACTAAGTCCTCTTCCGTAATGCAGGAAGGAACCCAGTTGCAAGAAACGAACTGCTTGGCAGACATATGAGCAGAAGGAAAGTGCTGAAAAAGTAAAGTGCAGAATCCGGATTATACAAGTGCTGAAGCATAAACCGGATTGTGTTATCAACTTACATTGACGCTTTAGACAGGGGACTAATGGTATTGACAACCCGGAAGCAGGTAGGAGACGAGCTGCTACCGGTTTATGATAACAAAAAAGAAGAAGCTAAACCGTCGGGTTCATGGGTGATGCGTTGCAGGAGCAATGTATGATTGACTAAACCGGCGAGTAACTTGCAGATCTATCAAGACGAAGAAACATGTTTCTACAAGAGGCTAAAGTAAAATAGATCTGAGCAGTAAGAAAAAGACGAACTTTACGCAAGTCTATCACAGGAAGAACTGCGAAGGTTTTCTACAGAGAAATGAATCTAAGGGCGAACTTAATCTAAGTCTAAAAATACGGAGCATGAGCGAGTTCGAAGCTAGTCCAGAGTTGGAATCTACTGCAGACATGACGTATAAGATGAACAGCAAGAGCTTCGAGGTATAATGGCGGAAAGCAATGGAGGAAACCTAGATCACAGATCTGTAGTGAGAGGAAAGGAATACCTGAGAAAGAAAGGGACGGCGGCGGAGTAATCTGGTCGCGTTTCGGGGTGATGCATCGGCCTGGTTGACGACGGCGACGAGCTCGAGGGCAACAACGGAGCTTGAGGCAACGAAGGAAGAAGAAGAGCGGAGGAAGGAGAAGAGTAAAGACTCAGTGGTATTTATAAGGGCTGGAGAGACGAAATGGCAAGCGTGGGATTTGAGGAGATCAGATTGGATAAAGATTCCATTGTCGCCTCGATTTTCAGGATGAGCTTTAAACAAAGGTAACAAACAGCTGTGAGCAATTAATGCGGAGGTGATGTCACGACTGAATAAAATGATTTCTGAAGATGACGTCATGGCCGGTTTACAAAACAGAGAGGATACAGGGAAGAAGTTTATGCAAGATTTAGAAGACTGACATGAACAAGTTCAAATCATTCTGGGGCCTAATGTCAGGGATATTACTAGCATGTATAAACCGGCTAGGGAGATCCAGATTACGATAATATAGCTGTGTTGTTATAATCTTAGTAGAGGTTACGGCCCATGAAAGCTTAGGGCCCATGTATAATGTTGATGGTTTGTAAACCGTCCTATCATGTAACTTAAGGCACAAGGAAGAAAGAGTAGAGACCGAGGCGGACACGATTATGAGCCGGCCTCGGGACTCTGTAAACCGGATCGGGCGTTGCCTCCTATATAAAGGAACGGCCCGTCGACGGTTCAGAGACAAGCATCAATCCGTCGAGAGACAGGCAAGCAATCTGCTCCCTGTTCATCGACGCCCAAGCAATACCAAAACAAACTAGACGTAGGCTTTTACCTTCATCGAAGGGGCCGAACTAGTATAAACCCTCTGTGTCCTTTGTGTGCTTTTAACCTCTTCAAGCTAACCCACGCGATGGCTCCACACCTAAGTCCTCTAAACCGGACATCTGCCGTGCTAATTCCACGACACTACCCATTTATGCTGATATGTGGACCTTACACGTCAAGTGTGTCATGAGCTTGTGAACGTATGTTAAAGTTTTCACCAATTGTCAATTTGAATTGAGATAATTGTAATCATCTATCTGTTATTGAGTTGAGATAAATTATTTTTTGTGAAATATAATATCATTGAATATAAAATTATGAATAACATGTGTAATATTTGATCTACCCGTTGGGTACCTAATGGGTATGGGTGCCAGTTGGGTATGGGTACGGGTAATGGTTCATACCCATGGGTACGGGTATGTGTAGAATTTTGTACCCATTAAGTACATGGGTATGGGTATGGTATTGCTCTACCCGCCCCATACCCTACCAATTGCCATCCTTAGGGGTGGGGGTGCAGGGGGTCACCGGAGTTGTCACCAGTAGTGCAGGGCTTAGAGGGATGGTCGGAGCGACGACCAGCACGGCGGTGGGGGAGGTTGAGGGGAGGGCGGGTGCAGAGGCAGTCAGTTAGGTTTGTGTAGGCCGGTGGCTACGTGAGGAAGAAGGGGAGGAGGTTGAAGATCAACAATGCTTGATCTGTTTTGGGTTGTTGGATGAAGATCGGAAGATCCCGAATAAAAATGGTTGATGCAACATTTTTTCCATGTACCTAATGTATCAGAGGCCCCAAAAGAGTAATACATCTTTTAGATCAGAATAGCACATTATTCCTCTAATTTAAAATATTGCCATAAAGGTTTGATAAAGTATGCAGCATTGTGTCACGCTACTTTGAGCGTGGATTGGTTATTTGACCGGTCTTCTTCTTTTTCATGTTGCTAGGTAGCAAACATCTCCTCGCAACTTCCTCTTTTCTGTGCATACCCTTATCCTTATTTCGCCTATGCTCATATTTCTTTATTTAGTTTCATGCAATATTTGATCCCAAAGCTCTAGTCTTCGTCTTTTTTTATTCTTCGTTTTGAGACTGTTGTGCTTTCCAACTCGGGCTACTCCCCCTCCTACCCATCCACCACCAAATGACTTATAGAAAGAGTTCGCAACCTAAAGATAGATCCAATTTGACCGAGTTACAAGTTGGACCAAGAAAACAACAAAAAATCAAGAGGTGAAAAACATAGAGTTTTAAACTAGATTTTTTTTGG
>LR738715.1:100110076-100157229 GCA_902687465.1 Secale cereale | reverse complement strand
CTTGGTTGAAGAAAGGGGGGTAATGGGGCGAAAGGCTCATTGTAATTTTTTTGAAATGGCGGATTCGTGCATTCATTAAGAGAAGAAAATAGTTGCTCAATTGGTTAGGGAAAATTGAGCGAAAACTAGACTGTCTGTTTATTACTGAGAACTAGACAGAAACCATCACAACCGCTCAGTGGCACACACAAGAAAACCCACGCACACCGCTTCAAAGAGGGACTCCTCGAGGCATCACGTAGGTGTCATCATCATCACTCCTCCCCTAGAGGCGTCATCGCCATCCCTAAATCATGAGAAACAACTTCGACTCAACCCACACTGTAGAGGTCGAGTGAAGTTGTATGATGATTCACGCCAAACTCAGCCACCTGTGATCAGACAGTGCGTCCGACTCCGACGGAGAACTACGAAGGACAGTGCCAGGAATGGCTGGCGCCACTGAAGATCGCCGAACGGGCCACCTGCATCCAGTAATCATACACAAGGGGCCCGTCGCCTCAACTTTGACTTCACAATAGCAAAAAAGCTGAGGCAATCTCGCGAACATGCGGGAGAAGAGTTGACTACCCCAACCATTGTCGTGTCGCCTATATCGCTCTACCATCATCGTCGCCACAAAAGGTTGGACGCTACAACTACTGGTCTCGCTTGTCGATGTCGAGCTCTGAGACGGAGCCCCCAAAAGGAAAACCCAACCTTTTGTTTTGCCTTTTTTGTGGATCTCACCCTTTGCAGATTGTTCATAGGAGCCTAACCAAAACGAGTAATATTTTGCAGGTCTCATGGCACTACAACACCGAAAAGAGTCTAAAAGTATCGGGGGGCAACCATATCCAGACTGGGTAATTGAGAACAAGCTTACATTCTCTTGGGATTTGTGCAACTCCATTCGGCGGGAATTAATAGAAGGCGGGAAGAGTCATGATTTGGCTGTTGTAAAAGCTAGAGTGGTGCAAATGATGCATTCGCCCAGTGTTATACCACTCCCATCCAGTGCACCCCTAAATAATTGCAAAGTTTCAGCAATTCATTGCCGGAAGAATCTCAAAGTATTGGGGGGCAATCTCATGAGGGGTTGATGGAAATTGAGATGAAAAAGTTTAAAGCTTGCCAAGCTGAGACGTGGGCTGAAATTAGACAAGAGAGAGAAGCCTTGGAAATACAAAAAGATAAAAGTATTGATTCTGGTAAGAAAGAAAACTCGGTTATTAAGAAAGCCAAATCAAATAGTATGTGTACCGAATCTATTGAAGAAAAAGAGGATTCCAAGGCATTGGAGAGTCATTCAAAAGTGGAGCAAAGTGTGGGGCAAAGTATTATTCAAGTGATACAACCATCATGCTCTCGTAGCGTGTATGAAGAGGTATGTCTAGCAAGTGATTTACCTATTTTCAGATTGGGTCACAACTTTATTGTTGATGCATCTATTAGGAAAAATCTTATAATTGATTTTGAAAGACCAATGATGAAGGGCAATTTACTCGTTAGCAATAAAATTGTTACTAAGCATATCGGTCAATATATTGTACCACTCAAAGAGACCGATAGTGACTTATTACTGCAGCCAAAACTTTTCCCATTGTTTTATTTAAAGTTCATATCTAATCGGGTAGCTTTGCTTGCTTCATACTTGGATCACGCATGGTCTCAAATGAGACATGTATGTTCTAACTACTTTGATTTCAGAAATTTAAAGCCAAGATTATACTTTGTTGAGAAAATCGATGATACTATAATTTCCTTTTTCAAACACATCGGAGATAGAGTGCAAAACACAATGCATGGCCGAATGGGGTAATGCAAAATCCGAACCATTCATTTGTTTAATTCCAAAGATGTTCTCGCAGCAAGATCGGCTAGAGAATAAGAAGTATGCCTTAAATTCAAGCATTGTGATCAAATATTTGATTTGTTACAGAAAAATAATTACATTAAAGTTCTTGATTACTATGTCAAGCCACCAAGGACAAATGTATTGTAAGTTGCATGATTCGTCCAAGCATAATTTTGAGGATTGCAACATGTTTCATCAAATAGTTAAATCGGCCATTGATAAAGGACGATTACAACTTGTTGAAATACCAAGGGATGACCAGTCTATTTTGATTGGTCCTAATGGCAAAAAGTTTTTGCATCACCTGCTTCAAGCCGATCCATATAAACACGAGAAGGTCAAAACTGTGGATAATGGGATCAAGCCTTCAAGTAAGAAAGTTTTTCAAGAGCACAATGATAATATTCTTGAGGGCGAAAATTCCATCAAAGTTGCAACGAATACGCTAAGTACTGGGGGGCAACAAGAAAATACAAAGATTAATGCAAGCACAACTAAAGTAAGCAAAGGCCGAGGTAAGCACAAAGGTAAAAAGTCAAAAGTCACTTTTGCACAGTTTTTGGAAAAATATCAAAAGAAGAGTGAAGAGGAAAGTGCTTATCGGCCAAGTAATTCAAAAGCATCAAGATCACCCCTAGGCGCAAATTCAAGGATCGGCATTGGTAAAGTGAGAATATCAATGCAACATATTCATATCCTTATTTTGGGCTGCCAATGTCGTGGATGTCTCCCTGCTACTTCTCGAGCTTGCCTTGTATTCCCTCAAAGAGGAAAGGGTGATGCAGCACAATAGCGTAAGTATTTCCCTCAGTTTTTGAGAACCAAGGTATCAATCCAGTAGGAGTCGCTCGTACCTGCACAAACAAATAAGAACCTTGTAGCCAACGCGATAAAAGGGATTGTCAATCCCTTCTCGGTCACTTACAAAAGTGAGATCTGATAGATATGATAAGGTAATATTTTTGGTATAGATAAAAAGTAAATAATGCAAAGTAAAGCAACGGCGAAAGAAATTGGCAAGTTGACGGGAAACTAATATGATAAAGATAGACCCAGGGGCCATAGGTTTCACTAGTGGCTTCTCTCATGATAGCAGATTTCTACGGTGGGTGAACAAATTACTGTCGAGTAATTGATAGAAGAGCGCATAGTTATGATAATATCTAGGCATGATCATTGTATATAGGCATCACATCCGTGGCAAGTAGACCGAAACGATTATGTGTCTACTACTATTACTCCACACATCGACCGCTATCCAGCATGCATCTAGAGTATTAAGTTCATAAGAACAGAGTAACGCCTTAAGCAAGATGACATGATGTAGAGGGATAAACTCAAGCAATATGATATAAACCCCATCGTCTTATCCTCGATGGCAACAATACAATACGTGCCTTGCTGCCCCTACTGTCACTGGGAAAGGACACCGTAAGATTGAACCCAAAGCCAAGCACTTCTCCCATTGTAAGAACTATAGATCTAGTAGGCCAAACAAAACCAATAATTCGAAGAGACTTCCAAGGATATTTAAATCATGCATAAAAGATTTCAGAAAAGAATCCAATATTGTTCATAGATAATTTTGGTCATAAACCCACAATTCATCGGATCTCGACAAACACACCGCAAAAAGATTACATCGAATAGATCTCCTCAAAGATCGAGGAGAACTTTGTATTGAGATCCAAAGAGAGAGAAGAAGCCATCTAGCTAATAACTATGGACCTGAAGGTCTGTGGTAAACTACACACAACTCATCAGAGAGGCTATGGTGTTGATGTAGAAGCCCTCCGTGATCGATGCCCCCTCCGACGGAGCTCCGGAACAGGCCCCAAGATGGGATCTCACGGGTACAGAAGGTTGCAGCGGTGGAATTAGGGTTTCCGTCTCCTCCTCGATAGTTTCAGGGTACGTAGGTATATATAGGCTGAAGAGGGACATCGGGGGAGAAACAGGTGGCCCACGAGGGTGGGGGGCACGCCTACCCGCCTGGGCGCGCCCCTGCCCTCGTGGTCTCCTCCTTCGCTTCCTGGCGTGTACTCTGCTACCTCTCGAGCTTGCGTTGTATTCCCTCGAAGAGGAAAGGGTGATGCAACACAGTAGCATAAGTATTTCCCTCAGTTTTTGAGAACCAAGGTATCAATCCAGTAGGAGACCACGCGCGAGTCCATCGTACCTGCACAAACAAATAAGAACCTTGCAGGCAGCGCGATAAAGGGGTTGTCAATCCCTTCCCGGTCACTTACAAAAGTGAGATCTGATAGATAGGATAAGATAATATTTTTGGTATTTTTTGTATAGAGAAAAAGTAAATAATGCAAAGTAAAGCAACGGCGAAAGAAATTGGCAAGTTGACGGGAAACTAACATGATAAAGATAGACCCGGGGGCCATAGGTTTGACTAGTGGCTTCTCTCATGATAGCAGATTTCTACGGTGGGTGAACAAATTACTGTCGAGTAATTGATAGAAGAGCGCATAGTTATGAGAATATCTAGGCATGATCATTGTATATAAGCATCACGTCCGTGACAAGTAGACCGAAACGATTATGCGTCTACTACTATTACTCCACACATCGACCGCTATCCAGCATGCATCTAGAGTATTAAGTTCATAAGAACAGAGTAAGGCCTTATGCAAAATGACATGATGTAGAGGGATAAACTCAAGCAATATGATATAAACCCCATCGTTTTATCCTCGATGGCAACAATACAATACGTGCCTTGCTGCCCCTGCTGTCACTGTGAAAGGACACCGTAATATTGAACCCAAAGCCAAGCACTTCTCCCATTGCAAGAACTATCGATCTAGTAGGCCAAACCAAACCAATAATTCGAAGAGACTTCCAAGGATATTTAAATCATGCATAAAATATTTCAGAAAAGAATTCAATATTGTTCATAGATAATCTTGATCATAAACCCACAGTTCATCGGATCTCGACAAACACACCGCATAAAGATTACATCGAATAGATCTCGTCGAAGATCGAGGAGAACTTTGTATTGAGATCCAAAGAGAGTGAAGAAGCCATCTAGCTAATAACTATGGACCTGAAGGTCTGTGGTAAACTACTCACAACTCATCAGAGAGGCTATGGTGTTGATGTAGAAGCCCTTCGTGATTGATGCCCCCTCCAGCGGAGCTCCGCAACAGGCCCCAAGATGGGATCTCACGGGTACAGAAGGTTGCGGCGGTGGAATTAGGGTTTCCGTCTCCTCCTCGATAGTTTCAGGGTACGTAGGTATATATAGGCTGAAGAGGGACGTCGTGGGAGAAACAGGTGGCCCACGAGGGTGGGGGCGCGCCTACCTGCCCGGGCGCGCCCCTGCCCTCGTGGTCACCTCCTTCGCTTCCTGGCGTGTACTCTGCTACCTCTTGAGCTTGCGTTGTATTCCCTCGAAGAGGAAAGGGTGATGCAACACAGTAGCATGAGTATTTCTCTCAGTTTTTGAGAACCAAGGTATCAATCTAGTAGGAGACCACGCGCGAGTCCATCGTATCTGCACAAACAAATAAGAACCTTGCAGCCAACGTGATAAAAGGGGTTGTCAATCCCTTCCCGATCACTTACAAAAGTGAGATCTGATAGATAGGATAAGATAATATTTTTGGTATTTTTGGTATAGAGAAAAAGTAAATAATGCAAAGTAAAGCAACGGCGAAAGAAATTGGCAAGTTGACGGGAAACTAATATGATAAAGATAGACCCGGGGGCCATAGGTTTCACTAGTGGCTTCTCTCATGATAGCAGATTTCTACGGAGGGTGAACAAATTACTGTCGAGTAATTGATAGAAGAGCGCATAGTTATGAGAATATCTAGGCATGATCATTGTATATATGCATCACGTCCGTGACAAGTAGACCGAAACTATTATGCGTCTACTACTATTACTCCACACATCGACCACTATCCAGCATGCATCTAGAGTATTAAGTTCATAAGAACAGAGTAAGGCCTTATGCAAGATGACATGATGTAGAGGGATAAACTCAAGCAATATGATATAAACCCCATCGTTTTATCCTCGATGGCAACAATACAATACGTGCCTTGCTGCCCCTGCTGTCACTGGGAAAGGACACCGTAAGATTGAACCCAAAGCCAAGCACTTCTCTCATTGCAAGAACTATAGATCTAGTAGGCCAAACCAAACCAATAATTCGAAGAGACTTCCAAGGATATTTAAATCATGCATAAAAGATTTCAGAAAAGAATCCAATATTGTTCATAGATAATCTTGATCATAAACCCACAGTTCATCGGATCTTGACAAACACACCGCAAAAAGATTACATCGAATAGATCTCCTCGAAGATCGAGGAGAACTTTGTATTGAGATCCAAAGAGAGAGAAGAAGCCATCTAGCTAATAACTATGGACCCGAAGGTTTGTGGTAAACTACTCACAACTCATCAGAGAGGCTATGGTGTTGATGTAGAAGCCCTCCGTGATCGATGCCCCCTCCGGCGGAGCTCCGCAACAGGCCCCAAGATGGGATCTCACGGGTACAGAAGGTTGCGGCGGTGGAATTAGGGTTTCCTGCTCCTCCTCGATAGTTTCAGGGTACGTAGGTATATTGTCGATGTATTTGGATCGACACCTATGGGATCACAAGAATCCCTACTACGGTTGCGGGGCGCGGGGTTGAGAGAAGAGCGGATCTAACAGTTACCACACGGTTCCTTTACGCAGGTTCGGGCGGCAAAGATGCGTAAAACCCTACTCCTGCTTTGGTGGATTATATGTTTGTGTTCTTCAGCTAGTCAGGAGCTCCAAAAGCCGAGTCGTGAGGAGTTCTAAAAAGCCGAATCCCTCTCTTGGTCGCCTCGGGCCTCCTTTTATAGGAAAAAAGGGGTTGCCACATTGGCACACAGGAGGTGGAAAGGGTACAGTGATGCGAGGTTATCCCTCGCATTACAGGACAAGGTGCATTTAATGCGCTTAGCTTAGGTGTCCTCGCTTTATTGGGGACGAGGGGAGACGTCCGTCCTGTCCGTCGCCGCTCCTCCTTGTGTTGATACGCGCCCTGGCCAGCGGTGCCTGAGGTGCCATGTAGGCAGGCAGGCAGTTGAGGTGGCGCAACAGCGGGTCTCCACGAAGATCTGCAAGTTGCCACGCAGGAGCCTGCCCAGCTGGTTGGGTCGGCAGATGCATGGGGTGGTGGAAACTTAGTTGGCGCGGGCCTGACGGTGGCCCTGCGGGTGTCCTCGACAAGGGCCTTGCCGGGGCCCCGGCAAGGGTCTTGCCGCGGAGCCTGCTGTCATCCCCGGCAAGGTGCTTGCCGGAGGCCTTGTGGTCCTCCTTGGCTGGGATCCCGCCAAGGGTCGTCGTCCTCTTAGTGTGTGTATCTGTCCTTGAATGTCTTCACAAAGATCTGCATGCCACCACGGGGATATCTCCCGAATCCTTGCCCCATGGGGGCAGTGGACTCAAGGGTGATCCGCTCCGTAGGCGTGGGGCGAGCTGCCGCGGCAAGGGTCTTGCCGGGGCTGCCAGAGCCGGCCCCGGCAAGGATCTTGCCAGGGCTGCTGAAACTGGCTCCCGGCAAGGATCTTGCCGGGGGAAGTCGCTTCGTCCCTTTGCTCTTTGTGGTCTTGTTCTTGGCGTTGCTCCAGTTCCATCGAGCTTCGGTCTTACCTTGGCTCACCTCCCCTGCTGTGCTTGGTGTGGTGGTGCCCGTGGCTCAGACTGCCCGTGCACAGTCATAGGGGTACAAAAAGTGTACCCCCTCTTTTTGTACACCGACAGGAGCCCCCGGGCCTGGGCCACGCATAAGCGCGACGCGTTGTTGGGCTAGGCCCAGAACGGTGCGCGAGCAGGCGGGACGGTTTTTACCGTGGTAAGATTTTCCGCGCGCTGCGCCTCCCACGACCCGCGCGCATGGCGCGGGGTGGAGGGGCGTGCGTGACGTGGGCGGCATGCGTGGGGCGGTTTCCCCAGGCATGCGTCACCTTGCAGTAAATGTGAAAGGAGGCGGCTTCGCGCCGTCCCCGTAAACGGGGGGAGGCGTGGCCCATTTACTGAATGGGGCCGAGGCGCGGTCGTCAAGGCGTCCACTCCCCATGATCACGGGGTGGGGAGAGGTCGCCTCACCCGTCCCCTCGATTCTGCACGTCCGCCATGTGCCCTCCATGCGCTTTAGGTGGCGAACGGTGGAGGCGGGAAACCGAGCCGTCGCTGGTTGGGGCGGCGGGTCGGTCCCGGCTCCCTCGCCTTCTGCGTCTTGATTGGCCGAGCGGGGCGGTCGAGCCCCAGCCCCGCCCCTTTATAAAGAGCGGGAGGGAAGGGACGGCGCCCCGCACTCCTCCATCTTCTTTCTCCTTCGGCTTCTGCTCGTCTTCTTCTGTTCGCCATGGAGAGAGGAAATCCCGGCTCTTCAACGGTGGCGGCGAGGGTCGCTGCTCGACAACGCGTCCTTCCTTCTCCCGCACCTACGGTGGCAGAACCGGCCACGAGGGGAAGAGGGAGAGGGCGAGGCCGTGGGCGAGGCCGGGGCGCTCGGGGAAGAGGAGGACGGGGCGGCCCGTCGGCCTCGCCCCCGCCAGCAGCCCCTCCTCCAATGGAAGGCCATATTGGGGATGACCCTTGCGAGTTCTTCGTCAGGTTGCGGCGGCCGCCGCTCCGTCGCCTTCGTCTCCTGACCCCATTTGCACGGGAGATGGAGGTGGATCCGCCGGAGTCGCGGCGGCTGCACATGAGGGGCTGCGGGATCAGTGGCACCCGGGTCCGCGTCGACTTCCCTGCCCCTCATGTGATGTATCTTCGTCAAGGATGGAAGACGTTCGCTCGCATCCACAGCCTGACGGATGGGCTCACCCTCCATTTCAAGTTGATGGAGGACGGCCATCTCTCTGTCAAGGTCTTCGGGCACTTCGGGACTCGTGCGAGGTGCTGCGTGGAGAGCTCCTCTGATGACGAAGACTCCTCCTCGAACGAGGGTGACGAGGAGGACAGCGGCAGCGACGACGAGGGCGGTGGACGGCAGGATGACGGGCCCGACTAGGTGTCGGGTGCCGCTCCTGGTGGCACCGACGACCCCATCATCCGCGTCGCCGGCTCCTTGAACTTCTCGGGGCCGCCTCCTTGGCGACTGGCGTAGGGAGGCTGCGGAAGAAGAAGAGGAAGAAGGCGGGTGGCAAGGTCGTCATGTCGGAGTACGCGGGCACCGACGCCTTCGATGCGTACTGATGTCCTGCCGCCTCGTCTTCGAGCTCTGCCTCCGGCGCCGTCATCACCATCCAGCCCTTGGGCGGCCACCGAGATGTCCTCTTGGTATCTTCTGCCACCCGTAGCTCGCCTAGGCACCCCTTTTTCCCTCCTCGCCTCCTTGACCTACCTCCTGAGGAGAGGGACAAGAAAGGCATTACGGGCATCTTATCTCTTTTTAATTTGTAAGCCTTCGGGCATATGTTAAGTTTAAAACTTGTAATCTCCTTGTTCATGTTTTTCATTCCCTATGGACTGTACCTGAGTGGAATGTTTTTAATGAAAAAGGAATGTTTTCCGGGTCATTTGTTCACAGGTAGAACCCACAACAGGGAATAAATCCCTGATATCTAAGATAAACATTTTCTTGCCCGGCAACAGGCCTTGCCGTCTCCCTACTTCGCTCGACCTTTCTCACGCCCTTGGCGGAGGCAGGGATGAAGTGGTCTTAGGCTCCTCGTCTCACCTTTTTGCTGCCGCAACTACGACCAAACTTAGTCCCAGGAACGAGCCCTAGGGCTTAGAGTTATGGGAGCACGGTAGCTTAAGGAAAAGAACGAGATTTCACATACCTCAGTCCATAATGCAATGCATGATACGGGACGAAGAACTTATCTGAAGCTGCAGCCCCCGGCAACTCTGGTTCGCCCTGGGTGAATCTTTGCTCTTGTAGCCCCCGGCAACACTGGCTTGCCGGGGCCTAGATGCTAGTCTGCTCCTCTTCCCTCTCCCCAAGTGGCTTCGGCAAGGATATCTGTGCGTCCTGTGAACCAAAGGAGATAGAGGAAAGACAAAGAGACGTAAACTCGACCTCTAAGCTAGGGGTTAGCCGCCGCTAAGCACTATCAACCCTAACCAAGGGCGAGACTCGACTCAGCATGCATGCTATAACTTAGGGCGCCAGCGCTTCATTTATTTATGCTCAGGGTCTGCGCCTGGCTTTGTACAAAGGGTTACATGCCTTGCCGGCAAGGCTTGTACAAAAGGGTGGCTTGCCGGGGGGCCCGGCAAGCCGCGCCTTATGGGTAGAACTTGCGAAGAGGCTCAATATTCCAGGAATTGCTCACCGGAATGGCATTTTCGGTCTCCAGGCGGACTGCGCCAGGCCTGGTGACTCGTACTACCCGATAAGGGCCTTCCCACTTCAGCGTCAACTTGTTTGTATTCTTGGCCGATTGAACGTGCCGAAGAACAAGGTCGCCTTCCTCAAAGCTTCGGGCATGGACCTTGCGGCTATGGTAGCGGCGCAAGGCTTGCTGGTAGCGTGCTGCTCTCACAGCCGCCCGAAGACGATCTTCCTCAAGGAGCATTGCGTCATCTTGCCGCAGCTGCTCTTGCTCAAGCTCATCATAAGCGAGCACTCGAGGTGACCCGTATATGAGTTTAGTGGGGAGAACTGCTTCTGCCCCGTATATCAGGGCAAAGGGCGTCTGGCCGGTGGCTCGATTTGGCGTCGTTCTGATCGACCAAAGAACCGCCGGCAACTCATCAATCCAGCGCCTTCCACTCTTGTGCAGCCTGTCGAAGGTCTTTGCCCGTAGGCCTCGCAGCACTTCAGCGTTTTCCCTCTCAGCTTGACCATTGCTTCGGGGGTGAGCAACGGAAGCGAAACAGACTTTGCTGCCGAGGTCTTGGGTATATTGCATGAAGGTGCGGCTTGTGAACTGCGTGCCGTTGTCTGCGATGACCCTGTTGGGTACACCAAAACGGCACACTAGTCCCTTGAAGAACTTGACGGTTGACAGAGCTGTGACCTTCCTCACTGCCTCCACCTCCGGCCACTTTGTGAACTTGTCGATTGCAACGTACAAGTACTCAAAGCCCCCGGCAGCGCGGGGGAAAGGGCCCAGTATGTCAAGCCCCGAGACCGAGAAGGGCCAGGAGAGAGGAATGGTTTGAAGGGCTTGAGCTGGTTGATGAAGCTTCTTTGAATGAAACTGGTGTTGGGGAACGTAGCAGAATTCAAAAAATTTCTACGTCTTCACCAAGATCCAACTATGGAGACATCTAGCAACGAGTAACTAAGAGTGCATCTACATACCATTATGAAGATTGCGCGCGGAAGCTTTCAACGAAGCAAGGATGAAGTAGTCGTACTCTTCACGTTCTTCGTCACCGATGATCTAGCGCCGAACGGACGACACCTCCGCGTTCAACACACGTACGGTGCAGCAACGTCACCTCCTTCTTGATCCAGCAAGGGGGGAGGAGAAGTCGTCAGAGATCCGGCAGCACGACGGCGTGATGACGGATGCAGTGGAGATCGCAGCAGGGCTTCACCGGGCGCCCTGCGTTGGGAGTATGGGGTGTGACGGGAGGGGGAGAGGCGCCAGGGCTTGGGGTGCGGCTGCCCTCTCCCCCCCCACATATATATAGGGGCTAGGGGGGCGCCTGGACCCCTTGCAGATCCAATCTGCAAGGGGGCGGCGGCCAAGGGGGGTTCCTTGCCCCCCAAGGCAAGTGGAGCCCCCCTCCCCTTTAGGGTTTGAACCCTAGGCGCAGGGGAGGTGGGCCCCCTTAGTGGTGCGCCAGCCCAGAGGGCTGGACACATCCCCTCGCGGCCTAGGGGCCCCACCGGGAGGGGTGGACCCACCCGGTGGACCCCCGGGGCCCCTCCGGTGGTCCCGGGACGCTCCCGGTGACCCCCGGAGATCACCCGTTGGCCGAAACTGGACTTCCCATATATCAATCTTTACCTCCGGACCATTCCAGAACTCCTCGTGACGTCCGGGATCTCATCCGGGACTCCGAACAACTTTCGGGTTTCCACGTGCATTAATCTCTACGACCCTAGCGTTACCGAACCTTAAGTGTGTAGACCCTACGGGTTCGGGAGACACGTAGACATGACCGAGACCACTCTCCGGTCAATAACCAACAGCGGGATCTGGATACCCATGTTGGTTCCCACGTGTTCCTCGATGATCTTCATCGGATGAACCACCGTGTCAAGGATTCACTTAATCCCGTATGTTATTCCCTTTGTCCATCGGTACGGTACTTGCCCGAGATTCGATCGTCGGTATCCCCGATACCTTGTTCAATCTCGTTATGGCAAGTCTCTTTACTCGATCCGTAATCCATCATCACGTGACTAACTACTTAGTCACATTGAGCTCATTATGATGATGTCTTACCGAGTGGGCCCAGAGGTACCTCTCCGTCATACGGAGTGACAACATCCCAGTCTCGGTTCGTACCAACTCAACAGACACTTTCGGATATACCCGATGCGTACCTTTATAGCCACCCAGTTACGTTGTGACGGTTGGCACACCCAAAGCACTCCTACGGTATCCGGGAGTTGTACAACCTCATGGTCTAAGGAATAAATACTTGACACCGAAAAGCTTATGCATTACGAACTATACGATCTCGTGTTATGCTCAAGTTTGGGTCTTGTCCATCACATCATTCTCCTAATGATGTGATCCCGTTATCACTGACATCTCATGTCCATGGTCAGGAAACCGTGACCATCTGTTGATCAACGAGCTGGCTACTAGAGGCCTACCAGGGACTCATTATGATCTATGTATTCACACATGTATCACTGTTTCCGTACAATACAATTCAAGCATGAATAACAGACAATTATCATGAACAAGGAGATATAATAATAACGCTTTTATTATTGCCTCTAGGGCATATCTCCAACAGTCTCCCACTTGCACTAGAGTCAATAATCTAGTTACATTGTGATGAATCGAACACCCATAGAGTTCTGGTGTTGATCTTGTTTTGCTCGTGAAAGAGGTTTAGTCAACGGGTCTGCTACATTCAGATCCGTATGCACTTTACAAATATCTATATCTCCATCCTGAACATAATTCCGGATGGAGTTGAAACGGCGTTTGATGTGCTTGGTCTTCTTGTGAAACCTGGGCTCCTTGGTAATAGCAATAGCACCAGTGTTGTCACAGAAGAGAGTCATCGGGCTTGACGCGCTTGGAATGACTCCTAGGTCGGTGATGAACTCCTTCATCCAGACTCCTTCCCGCGCTGCTTCAGAAGCAGCTATGTACTCCGCTTCACATGTAGATGCTGCCACCACGCTTTGCTTGCAACTGCACCAGCTGACTGCCCCTCCATTCAAAATATACACGTATCCGGTTTGTGACTTAGAGTCATCCAGATCTGTGTCGAAGCTAGCATCGACGTAACCCTTTACGACGAGCTCTTCGTCACCTCCATAAACGAGAAACATATCCTTAGTCCTTTTCAGGTACTTAAGGATGTTCTTGACCGCTGTCCAGTGTTCCGTACCGGGATCACTTTGGTACCTCCCTACCAAACTTATGGCAAGGTTCACATCAGGTCTGGTAACAGCATAGCATACATGATAGAACCTATTGCCGAGGCATAGGGAATGACACTCATCTTTTCTCTATCTTCTGCCGTGGTCGGCGACTGAGTCTTACTCAATCTCATACCTTGCAAAACAGGCAAGAATCCTTTCTTAGACTGATCCATATTGAACTTCTTCAATATTTTGTCAAGGTATGTACTTTGTGAAAGACCAATGAGGCGTCTCGATCTTTCTCTATAGATTTTGATGCCTAATATGTAAGCAGCTTCTCCAAGGTCCTTCATTGAAAAACTTTTATTCAAGTAGGCCTTTACATTTTCCAAGAATTCTATATCATTTCCCATCAGCAATATGTCATCCACATATAATATGAGAAATGCCACAGAGCTCCCACTCACTTTCTTGTAAATACAGGCTTCTCCATAAGTCTGTATAAAGCCAAACGCTTTGATCACCTCATCAAAGCGAATATTCCAACTCCGAGATGCTTGCACCAGCCCGTAAATCGAGCGCTGGAGCTTGCATACCTTGTTAGCGTTCTCTGGATCGACAAAACCTTCCGGTTGCATCATATACAACTCTTCCTTGAGGAAGCCATTAAGGAATGCTGTTTTGACGTCCATTTGCCATATCTCATAATCATAGAATGCGGCAATAGCTAACATGATTCGGACTGACTTCAGCATCGCTTGAACTTGTCGATAACCCTTAGCGACAAGCTGAGCTTTATAGATGGTCACATTACCATCCGCGTCTATCTTCTTCTTAAATATCCATTTGTTTTCTATGGCGTGCCTATCATCAGGCAAGTCCACCAAAGTCCATACTTTGTTTTCATACATGGATTCTATCTCGGATTTCATGGCTCCAAGCCATTTATTGGAATTTGGGCCCGCCATCGCTTCTTCATAGTTCGAAGGTTCACCGTTGTCTAACAACATGATTTCCAGGACAGGGTTGCCGTACCACTCTGGTGCGGAACGTGCCCTTGTGGACCTTCGAAGTTCAGTAGTAACTTGATCTGTTTCTTCATGATCATTATCATCAACTTCCTCCCTTGTCGGTGCAGGCACCTCAGGAACAGTTTCCTGCGCTGCGCTACTTTCCGGTCCAGGAGGGGTGACTATCACCTCATCAAGTTCTACTTTCCTCCCACTCACTTCTTTCGAGAGAAACTCTTTCTCCAGAAAGTATCCATTCTTGGCAACAAAGACTTTGCCTTCGGATCTGTGGTAGAAGGTATACCCAATAGTTTCCTTTGGGTATCCTATGAAGACGCATTTTTCCGATTTGGGTTCGAGCTTTTCAGGTTGAAGTTTCTTGACATAAGCATCGCAACCCCAAACTTTCAGAAACGACAGCTTCGGTTTCTTGCCAAACCAAAGTTCATACAGAGTCGTCTCAACGGATTTCGACGGAGCCCTATTTAAAGTGAATGCGGCAGTCTCTAAAGCATAACCCCAAAAAGATAGCGGTAAATCGGTGAGGGACATCATAGATCGCACCATGTCCAACAGAGTACGATTTCGACGTTCGGACACACCGTTACGTTGAGGTGTTCCGGGCGGTGTCAATTGTGAAACAATTCCACAGCTTCTAAGGTGTGTGCCAAATTCATGACTTAAATATTCACCCCCACGATCCGATCGCAAGAACTTTATTTTTCTGTCACGTTGATTCTCAACCTCATTCTGAAATTCCTTGAACTTTTCAAAGGTCTCAGACTTGTGTTTCATCAAATAGATATACCCGTATCTACTCAAGTCATCCGTGAGGGTGAGAACATAACGATAGCCTCCGCGAGCCTCAACACTCATTGGACCGCACACATCGGTATGTATGATCTCCAGCAAGTTGGTTGCTCGCTCCATTGTTCCGGAGAACGGAGTCTTGGTCATCTTGCCCAAGAGGCATGGTTCGCACGTGTCAAATGATTCATAATCAAGAGACTCTAGAAGTCCATCTGAATGGAGCTTCTTCATACGTTTGACACCAATATGACCAAGGCGGCAATGCCACAAGTATGTGGGACTATCATTATCAACTTTACATCTTTTGGCATCTACACTATGAATATGTGTATCACTACGTTCGAGATTCATCAAAAATAAACCATTGACCAGCGGGGCATGACCATAAAACATATCTCTCAAATAAATAGAACAACCATTATTCTCCGATTTGAAAGAATATCCATCTCGCATAAGACGAGATCCAGAAACAATGTTCATGCTCAAAGCTGGTACTAAATAACAATTATTCAGGTTTAAAACTAATCCCGAGGGTAGATGTAGAGGTAGCGTGCCAACGACAATCACATCGACCTTGGAACCATTCCCGACGCGCATCGTCACCTCATCCTTCGCCAGTCTCCATTTATTCCGCAGCTCCTGTTTTGAGTTACAAATGTGAGCAACTGCACCGGTATCGAATACCCAGGAGCTACTACGAGTGCTGGTAAGGTACACATCAATAACATGTATATCATATATACCTTTGACGTTGCCGGCCTTCTTGTCTGCTAAATATTTGGGGCAGTTCCGCTTCCAATGACCCGTTCCCTTGCAATAAAAGCACTCTGTTTCAGGCTTGGGTCCATACTTTGGCTTCTTCCCAGCAACAGGCTTGCCACGCGCGGCAACTTGCTTGCCGTCCTTCTTGAAGTTCTTCTTACCCTTGCCTTTCTTGAACTTAGTGGTTTTATTGACCATCAACTCTTGATGTTCTTTCTTGATGTCAACCTCCGCTGATTTCAGCATCGAATACACCTCGGGAATGGACTTCTCCATCCCCTGCATATTGAAGTTCAGCACGAAGCTCTTGAAGCTTGGTGGGAGCGACTGGAGGATTCTGTCAACGACCGCTTCATCTGGGAGATTCATTCCCAGCTGAGACAAGCGGTTGTGCAATCCTGAAATCTTGAGGATGTGCTCACTGACAGAACTGTTCTCCTCCATTTTAGAGCTGTAGAATGCGTCGGAGACATCATATCTCTCGACTCGGGCATGACCTTGGAAAACCATTTTGAGCTCTTCGAACATCTCATATGCTCCATGGTGCTCAAAACGCTTTTGGAGCCCCGATTCTAAACTGTAAAGCATGCCGCACTGAACCAGGGAGTAATCATCACTACGCGACTGCCAGACGTTCAAAACGTCTTGGTCCGCATCGGGAGCAGGTGCATCACCTAGCGGTGCTTCTAGGACATATGATCTCTTGGCAGCTATGAGGATAATCCTCAGGTTACGGACCCAATCCGTATAGTTGCTACCATCATCTTTCAGCTTGGTTTTCTCTAGGAACGCATTGAAGTTGAGGGAAACTGGAGCGTGGGCCATTTGATCTACAAGAGATATTGTAAAGAATTTAGACTAAGTTCATGATAATTAAGTTCATCTTAATCAAATTTTAATGAACTCCCACTCAGAATGACATCTCTCTAGTCATCTTAAGTGATACACGATCCGAATCAAGTAGTCCGTGTCCGATCATCACGTGAGACGGACTAGTCAAAGACGGTGAACATCTTCATGTTGATCGTATCATCTATACGACTCGTGTTCGACCTTTCGGTCTTCCGTGTTCCGAGGCCATGTCTGTACATGCTAGGCTCGTCAAGTGAACCCTAAGTGTATTGCGTGTGTAAATCTGTCTTACACCCGTTGTATGTGAACGTTAGAACCTATCACACCCGATCATCACGTGGTGCTTCGGAGCAACGAACTTTAGCAATGGTGCACAGTTAGGGGAAACACATTACTTGAAATTTTAGTGAGAGATCATCTTATTTACTACCGTCGTTCTAAGTAAACAAGATGCAAAAACATGATAAACATCACATGCAATCAATTATAGTGACATGATATGGCCAATATCATCTTGCTCCTTGGATCTCCATCTTCGGGGCACCATGATCATCTTGTCACCGGCTCGACACCATGATCTTCATCATCATGATCTCCATCATCGTGTCTTGAAGAAGTCGTCACGCCAACTATTACTTCTACTACTATAGCTAACGTTTAGCAATGAAGTAAAGTAATTACATGGCGTTATTCAGTGACACGCAGGTCATACAATAATTAAGACAACTCCTATGGCTCCTGCCGGTTGTCAAGTTCATCGACATGCAAGTCGTGATTCCCTATTACAAAAACATGATCAATCTCATACATCACATATAGCATTCATCACATCTTCGTTCTTGGCCATACCACGTCACAAAGCACATGCTGCAAAAACAAGTTAGACGTCCTCTAATTGTTGTTGCAAGTTTTACGTGGCTTCTATAGGATTTCTAGAAAGAACGTTTCTTACCTACGCCAAAACCACAACGTGATTTGTCAACTTCTATTTACCCTTCATAAGGACCCTTTTCATCGAATCCGATCCGACTAAAGTAGGAGAGACAGACACCCGCCAGCCACCTTATGCATCTAGTGCATGTCTGTCGGTGGAACCAGTCTCACGTAAGCATACGTGTAAGGTCGGTCCGGGCCGCTTCATCCCACAATACCGCCGAATCAAGATTGACTAGTAACGGTAAGAAAGTTGAACAAGATCATACGCCCACAACTGCTTTGTGTTCTACTCGTGCAAGATGCTACGCATAAAACCTAGGCTCTGATGCCACTGTTGGGGAACGTAGCAGAATTCAAAAATTTTCTACGTCTTCACCAAGATCCAACTATGGAGACATCTAGCAACGAGTAACTAAGAGTGCATCTACATACCGTTATGAAGATTGCGCGCGGAAGCTTTCAACGAAGCAAGGATGAAGTAGTCGTACTCTTCACGTTCTTCGTCACCGATGATCTAGCGCCGAACGGACGGCACCTCCGCGTTCAACACACGTACGGTGCAGCAACGTCACCTCCTTCTTGATCCAGCAAGGGGGGAGGAGAAGTCGTCAGAGATCCGGCAGCACGACGGCGTGATGACAGATGCAGTGGAGATCGCAGCAGGGCTTCGCCGGGCGCCCTGCGTTGGGAGTATGGGGTGTGACGGGAGGGGGAGAGGCGCCAGGGCTTGGGGTGCGGCTGCCCTCTCTCCCCCACATATATATAGGGGCCAGGGGGGGGGGCGCCTGGACCCCTTGCAGATCCAATCTGCAAGGGGGCGGCGGCCAAGGGGGGTTCCTTGCCCCCCAAGGCAAGTGGAGCCCCCCTCCCCTTTAGGGTTTGAACCCTAGGCGCAGGGGAGGTGGGCCCCCTTAGTGGTGCGCCAGCCCAGAGGGCTGGACACATCCCCTCGCGGCCTAGGGGCCCCACCGGGAGGGGTGGCCCCACCCGGTGGTCCCCCGGGGCCCCTCCGGTGGTCTCGGGACGCTCCCGGTGACCCCCGGAGATCACCCGTTGGCCGAAACTGGACTTCCCATATATCAATCTTTACCTCCGGACCATTCCGGAACTCCTCGTGACGTCCGGGATCTCATCCGGGACTCCGAACAACTTTCGGGTTTCCACGTGCATTAATCTCTACGACCCTAGCGTTACCGAACCTTAAGTGTGTAGACCCTACGGGTTCGGGAGACACGTAGACATGACCGAGACCACTCTCCGGTCAATAACCAACAGCGGGATCTGGATACCCATGTTGGTTCCCACGTGTTCCTCGATGATCTTCATCGGATGAACCACCGTGTCAAGGATTCACTTAATCCCGTATGTTATTCCCTTTGTCCATCGGTACGGTACTTGCCCGAGATTCGATCGTCGGTATCCCCGATACCTTGTTCAATCTCGTTATGGCAAGTCTCTTTACTCGATCCGTAATCCATCATCACGTGACTAACTACTTAGTCACATTGAGCTCATTATGATGATGTCTTACCGAGTGGGCCCAGAGGTACCTCTCCGTCATACGGAGTGACAACATCCCAGTCTCGGTTCGTACCAACTCAACAGACACTTTCGGATATACCCGATGCATACCTTTATAGCCACCCAGTTACGTTGTGACGGTTGGCACACCCAAAGCACTCCTACGGTATCCGGGAGTTGTACAACCTCATGGTCTAAGGAATAAATACTTGACACCGAAAAGCTTATGCATTACGAACTATACGATCTCGTGTTATGCTCAAGTTTGGGTCTTGTCCATCACATCATTCTCCTAATGATGTGATCCCGTTATCACTGACATCTCATGTCCATGGTCAGGAAACCGTGACCATCTGTTGATCAACGAGCTGGCTACTAGAGGCCTACCAGGGACTCATTATGATCTATGTATTCACACATGTATCGCTGTTTCCGTACAATACAATTCAAGCATGAATAACAGACAATTATCATGAACAAGGAGGTATAATAATAATGCTTTTATTATTGCCTCTAGGGCATATCTCCAACAACTGGCACGCTTCACACCTGGTGACCAGTGCCGTCGCATCCTGGAGGGCAGTGGGCCAGAAGAAGCCTTGCCGGAATGCCTTGCCGGCAAGGGCCCTTGACCCTATGTGGGATCCACATATGCCTCCATGTATCTCCGCCAACAGCCCCAGTCATTCCTCTCGAGGGATGCACTTCAATTTCACGCCGTTCGGTCTCTTTCTGTACAGGACGTCATCGACGAACTGGTACATAGCAGACCGACGGGCTACTTTTTCCGCTTCTTCCTGCTCCTCAGGAAGTTCCCCAATTTAGAGGAATCGGACGGTATGCTGTGCCCACGCTGGAGCCTGGGGCTCGACGGCGAGGACTAAAGGCATTTCCTCTGCCATGGGAGCGGCTGTCTCGACGGCAAGAGCTTGACGCTCCGCCGGAGCTAGCCGTCCAGTGGCGGGCTCAGTGTCTCCGAAAACATCCTTGCCGGCGGCTCCGGGGAGCTCGGTGGGAAAGTACTTGCCGGGCCCTGATTTCCTCCTCTTGTTCTGCTCTGTTGATGGATCAACGGATGGCTGAGAGAGCTAAAGCACAAAGGTACCTAGTTCCACAGGTAGCTTGAGGGCAGCGCGCTTTGATAGGTAATCGGCGATGTCGTTCTCCGCTCGGGGAGCGTGCTCTGCCTGTATACCATCAAAGCGCTCTTCCAGCTTTCTCACTTCATAGATGTAGGCCTTCATCAACGGGCTCTGATAATCTTTGTTGACTTGCTTGACGACAAGCTGCGAATCGCCCCTGACGATGAGTTTCTTTATTCCAAGGTCTGCCGCGATCCTAAGACCAGCAAGCAGCCCCTCGTACTCAGCAGTATTGTTCGTTGATACCTCCCTGGGGAAGTGCATCTGGACCACGTACTTGAGGTGCTCTCCAGTGGGTGCAACCAGCAGTACGCCAGCCCCGGCGCCCTGTAAGGAGAAAGCTCCATCAAAGTACATGATCCAGTTGCAACTCGCCTCTTTGCCGGGGAGAGCAGTTTCCTGGACTTCTTCATCAGGCGTCGCGGTCCATTCTGCAATGAACTCCGCCAGGACTCGGCTTTGAATCGTCGAGGTACTTTCAAACTTGAGGCCAAAGCTGGACAGCTCCAGTGCCCACTCTACAATTCTTCCCGTTGCATCTGGATTGTGCAATATCCGTTGTAGAGGGAGGCGAGTGACGACAGTGATCTCGTGCGTCTGGAAGTAGTGACGCAGCTTCCTCGAGGCCATAAGAAGGCCGAAGAGCAATTTCTGCACACCGGAGTACCTTGATCTAGCCCCCTGCAAGAGGGAGCTAACAAAGTAGACCGGGTGCTGCATCATTTTCTTCCTTGGCTGCACTCCAACCGGCCGTGTCATGTCTGCACCAGTGGCATCAGGCTCTGTCGCTGCTATCACCTCATCATCAACTTCTCTCTGTGCCACTAGTGCGGCGCTGGCCACCTGGTTCGTTGCCGCCAAGTATAGCAGCAACGGTTCTTGTGGCCTAGGCGCAACTAGTATTGGCGTGGAGGAAAGATATCTCTTCAAATCTTGTAATGCCGCTTCAGCTTCTGGTGTCCACTCCATCGGGCCTGCCTTTTTCAAAATCTTGAAAAAGGGAAGGGCGCGCTCGGCAGACTTGGAGATGAATCTACTCATGGCGGCGACGCAGCCAGCAAGCCGACGTACATCCTTGATCCGTTTGGGTGCTTTAATCTGTTCTATAGCTTTGATCTTGTCCGGATTGGCCTCTATCCCACGCTGTGACACAAAGAACCCGAGAAGCTTGTCGGACGGGACGCCGAAGACGCACTTCTCAGGGTTCAGCTTGAGATTGATCTTGCGTAGGTTTGCAAATGTTTCTTGTAAATCCGGTATCAGGGTTGCCCTGTTCTTGGTTTTGACCACTATATCATCCATATAAGCCTCCATATTTCTATGGAGTTGGGGTTCAAAACCAATTTGGACTGCCCTTGCAAACATTGAGCCAGCACTCTTCAACCCGAAAGGCATTCGTACGAAACAATACGTACCACATGGGTGAAGGAAATATGCCCTAGAGGCAATAATAAAGTTGTTATTTATATTTCCTTATATCATGATAAATGTTTATTATTCATGCTAGAATTGTATTAACCGGAAACTTAGTACATGTGTGAATACATAGACAAAACAGAGTGTCCCTAGTATGCCTCTACTAGACTAGCTCATTGATCAAAGATGGTTATGTTTCCTAACCATAGACATGAGTTGTCATTTGATCAACGGGATCACATCATTAGGAGAATGATGTGATGGACAAGACCCATCCGTTAGCATAGCACTATGATCGTTTAGTTTTACTGCTATTGCTTTCTTCATGACTTATACATGTTCCTATGACTATGAGATTATGCAACTCCCGAATACCGTAGGATCACCTTGTGTGCTATCAAATGTCACAACGTAACTGGGTGATCATACAGATGCTCTACAGGTGTCTCCAAAAGTATTCGTGGTGTTGGCATAGATCAAGATTAGGATTTGTCACTCCGAGTGTCGAAGAGGTATCTCTGGGCCCTCTCGATAACACACATCATAATAAGCCTTGCAAGCAAAAGACTAATGAGTTAGTCACGGGATGATGTGTTACGGAACGAGTAAAGAGACTTGCCGGTAACGAGATTGAACTAGGTATAGAGATACCGACGATCGAATCTCGGACAAGTAACATACCGATGACAAAAGGAACAACGTATGTTGTTATGCGGTTCTGACCGATAAAAGATCTTCGTAGAATATGTAGGAGCCAATATGAACATCCAGGTTCCGCTATTGGTTATTGACCGGAGATGAGTCTCGGTCATGTCTACATAGTTCTCGAACCCGTAGGGTCCGCACGCTTAACGTTTGATGACGATCGGTATTATGAGTTTATGAGTATTGATGTACCGAAGGTAGTTCGGAGTCCCGGATGAGATCACGGACATGACGAGGAGTCTCGGAATGTCTGAGACATAAAGATTGATATATTGGACGACTATATTCGGACACCGGAAGTATACCGGAAAAGTTTCGGATTTAACGGGATTGCCGGAGGGGGTTACCGGAACCCCCTACGAAGGGGGATGGTCCATAGTGGGCCTTATGGAAAAGAGAGAGGCAGCCCATAGGGCTGGCCGGCGCCCCACCTAGGGTTCCTAGTTGGACTAGGAGTTGGGGGGCGCCACCTCTTCTTCTTTTCCTATTCCCTCTCTTCCTTCTTTGGTAGTTCCTACTAGGAATAGGATTGCAATCCTATTCCTAGTAGGATTGCACCCCTAGCCGCACCAAACAAGGGCCGGCCGGCCTCCCCCCTTGCTCCTTTATATACGGGGGCAGGGGGCACCCAAAGACACACAAGTTGAATTGTTCCAGCCGTGTGCGGTGCCCACCTCCACAGAAACACACCTCGGTCATACCGTCGCGGTGCTTAGGCGAAGCCCTGCGCCGGTGAATACATCATATCCGTCACCACGCCGTCGTGCTGACGAAACTCTCCCGTGAAGCTCAACTGGATCAAGAGCTCGTGGGACGTCATCAAGCTGAACGTGTGCTGAACGCGGAGGTGCCGTACGTTCGGTGCTTGATCGGTTGAATCGCGAAGAAGTTCGACTACATCAACCGCGTCACTTGACGCTTCCGCTTCCGGTCTACGAGGGTACATAGACACACTCTTCCATCTCGTTGCTATGCATCTTGTAGATAGATCTTGTGTGATCGTAGGAAAATTTTAAAATACTACGTTCCCCAACAGTGGCATCATGAGCCAGGTCTATGCGTAGATGATATGCACGAGTAGAACACAATGAGTTGTGGGCGATACTAGTCATACTGCTTACCAGCATGTCATACTTTGCTTCAGCGGTATTGTGAGATGAAGCGGCCCGGACCGACATTACGCGTACGCTTACGCGAGACTGGTTTCACCGTTATGAGCACTCGTTGCTTAAAGGTGACTGGCGGGTGTCTGTCTCTCTCACTTTAGCTGAATCAATTGTGGCTACGCCCGGTCCTTGTGAAGGTTAAAACATCACATACTTGACGAAACATCGTTGTGGTTTTGTATGCGTAGGTAAGAACGGTTCTTGCTAAGCCCGTAGCAGCCACGTAAAACTTGCAACAACAAAGTAGAGGACGTCTAACTTGTTTTTGCAGGGCATGTTGTGATGTGATATGGTCAAGACATGATGAGTTATACGGTTTTGTATGAGATGATCATGTTTTGTAATGTTATCGGCAACTGGCAGGAGCCATATGGTTGTCGCTTTATTGTATGAAATGCAATCGGCATGTAATTGCTTTACTTTATCACTAAGCGGTAGCGATAGTCGTAGAAGCAATAGTTGGCGAGACGACAACGATGCTACGATGGAGATCAAGGTGTCGCGCCGGTGACAAAGGTGATCATGACGGTGCTTTGGAGATGGAGATCAAAAGCACAAGATGATGATGGCCATATCATGTCACAAATTTTGATTGCATGTGATGTTTATCTTATTATGCTTCTTATTTTGCTTAGAACGACGGTAGCATTATAAGATGATCCCTTACTAAATTTCAAGGTATAAGTGTTCTCCCTGAGTATGCACCGTTGCGAAAGTTCATCGTGCCGAGACACCACGTGATGATCGGGTGTGATAAGCTCTACGTTCAAATACAACGGGTGTAAGCCAGTTTTGGACACGCAGAATACTCGGGTTAAACTTGACGAGCCTAGCATATGCAGATATGGCCTCGGAACACTGGAGACCGAAAGGTCGAGCGTGAATCATATAGTAGATATGATCAACATAAGATGTTCATCATTGAAACTACTCCATCTCACGTGATGATCGGACATGGTTTAGTTGATTTGGATCACGTGATCATTTAGATGACCGGAGGGATGTCTATCTAAGTGGGAGTTCTTTTAATAATATGATTTAATTGTACTTTAATTTATCATGAACTTAGTCCTGGTAGTATTAGCATATCTATGTTGTAGATCAATAGCTCGCGATGTTGCTCCCCGTTTATTTTTTATATGTTCCTAGAGAAAACCAAGTTGAAAGATGTTAGTAGCAATGATGCGGAATTGTTCCGTGACCTGAGGATTATCCTCATTGCTGCACAGAAGAATTATGTCCTTGATGCACTGCTAGGTGACAGACCTATTGCAGGAGCAGATGTAGACGTTATGAACGTTTTGACAAAAGCTCGATATGATGACTACTTGATAGTTTAGTGCACCATGCTTTACGGCTTATAACCGGGACTTCAAAAATGTTTTGAAACGCCACGGAGCATATGGGATGTTCCAAGAGTTGAAATTAGTATTTCATACTCATGCCCGTGTCGAGAGGTATAAGACCTCTGACAGTACTTTGCCTACAAGATGGAGGAGAATAGCTCAACCAGTGAGCATGTGCTCAGATTGTCTGGGTAGTACAATTGCTTGAATCAAGTGGGAGTTAATCTTCCAGATAAGATAGTAATTGACAAAGTTCTCTAGACACTATCACCAAGTTAGTAGAACTTCGTGATGAACTATAATATGCAAGGGATGACGAAAGTAATTCCCGAGCTCTTCACGATGCTGAAATCGGCGAAGGTAGAAATCAAGAAAGAGCATCAAGTGTTGATGGTTAACCAGACCACTTGTTTCAAGTAAAGGCCAAAGGGATAGAAGGGGAACTTCAAGAAGAATGACAAGCAAGTTGTCACTCCCGTGAAGAAACCCAAAGCTAAACTCAAGCCTGAAACTAAGTGCTTCTACTGCAAAGGAAATGGTCACTAGAAGTGGAACTGCCCTAGATATTTGGCGGATAAGAAGGATGGCAAAGTGAACAAAGGTATATTTGATATACAGATTATTGATGTGTATTTTACTAGTGTTCATAGCAACCCCTCGGTATTTGATATTGGTTCAGTTGCTAAAGAGTAGTAACTCGAAATGGGAGTTGCATAATGAATAGAAACTAGTTAAAGGATAAAGTGACGATGTGTATTGGAAGTAGTTCCAAGATTGATATGATCATCATCGCACACTCCCTATACTTTCGGGATTAGTGTTGAACCTAAATAAGTGTTATTTGGTGTTTGTGTTGAGCATGAATATGATTTGATCATGTTTATTGCAATACGGTTATTCATGTAAGTTAGAGAATAATTGTTGTTCTGTTTACATGAATAAAACCTTCTATGGTCATACACCCAATGAAAATGGTTTGTTGGATCTCGATCGTGTGATACACATATTCCTAATACTGAAGCCAAAAGATGCAAGGTTAATAATGATAGTGCAACTTATTTGTGGCACTGCCGTTTAGGTCATATTGGTGTAAAGCGCATGAAGAAACTCCATAGTGATGGACTTTTGGAATCACTTGATTATGAATCACTTGGTGCTTGCGAACCATGCCTCATGGGCAAGATGACTAAAACTCCGTTCTCCGGAACCGTGGAGCGAGCAACAGAGTTGTTGGAAATCATACATACTGATGTATGCGGACCAATCAGTGTTGAAGCTCGCGGCAGGTATCGTTATTTTCTGACCTTCACTGATGATTTGAGCAGATATGGGTATATCTACTTAATGAAGCACAAGTCTGAAACATTTGAAAAGTTCAAAGAATTTCAGAGTGAAGTGGAGAATCATCTTAACAAGAAAATAAGAGTTTCTACGATATGATCGTAGAGGTAAAATATTTGAGTTAGCGAGTTTGACCTTCAATAAAAACAATGTGAAATAGTTTCACTACTCACGCCACCTGGAACACCACAGTGTAATGGTGTGTCCGAACGTCATAACCGTACTTTATTAAATATGGTGCGATCGATGATGTCTCTTACCGATCTACCACTATCGCTTTTGGGGTTATGCATTAGAGACAGCTACATTCACGTTAAATAGGGCACCATCTAAATCCGTGGAGATGACACCGTATGAACTGTGGTTTGATGAGAAACCTAAGCTATCATTTCTTTAAGTTTGGGACTGCGATGCTTATGTGAAAAAGTTTCAACATGATAAGCTCGAACCCAAATCGGAGAAGTATATCTTCATAGGATACCCAAAAGAGACTGTTGGGTACACCTTCTATCACAGATCCGAAGGCAAGATATTCGTTGCTAAGAATGGATCCTTTCTAGAGAAGGAGTTTCTCTCGAAAGAAGTGAGTGGGAGGAAAGTAGAACTTGATGAGGTAATTGTACCTTCTCCCGGATTGGAAAGTAGTACATCACAGAAAATTGTTCCAGTGATTCCTACACCAATCAGTGAGGAAGTTAACGATGATGATCATGAAACTTCGGATCAAGTTTCTGCTGAACGTCGTAGATCAACCAGAGTATGTTCCGCACCAGAGTGGTACGGCAACCCAGTTCTGGAAATCATGTTACTAGACCATGATGAACCTGCGAACTATGAGGAAGCGATGATGAGCCCAGATTCCGCAAAATGGCTTGAAGGCATGAAATCTGAGATGGGATCCATGTATGAGAACAAAGTGTGGACTTTGGTTGACTTGCCCGATGATCGGCAAGCCATCGAAAATAAATGGATCTTCAAGAGGAAGACCGACGCAAACGGTAATGTTACTGTTTACAAAGCTCGACTTGTTGCGAAAGGGTTTCGACAAGTTCAAGGAGTTGACTCCCATGAGACTTTCTCACCCGTAGCGATGCTTAAGTCTGTCCGAATCATGTTAGTAATTTCCGCATTTTATGAAATCTGGCAAATGGATAACAAAACTACATTCTTTAATGGATTTATTAAAGAAGACTTGTATATGATGCAACCAGAAGGTTTTGTCAATCCTAAAGGTGCTAACAAAATGTGCAAGCTCCAGCGATCCATCTATGGACTGGTGCAAGCATCTCGGAGTTGGAATATACGCTTTGATAAGTTGATCAAAGCATATAGATTTATACAGACTTGCGGTGAAGCCTATATTTACAAGAAGTGAGTGGGAGCACTACAACCTTTCTGATAAGTATATGTGAATGACATATTGTCGATCAGAAATGATGTAGAATTTTCTGGAAAGCATAAAGGAGTGTTTGAAAGGAGTTTTTCAAAGAAAGACCTTGGTGAAGCTGCTTACATATTGGGCATCAAGATATATAGACATAGATCAAGACGCTTGATAAGACTTTCGATGAGTACATACCTTGATAAGATTTTGAAGTAGTTCAAAATGGATCAGTCAAAGAAGGAGTTCTTGCCTGACTTGTAAGGTGTGAAGTTGAGTAAGACTCAAAGCCAGACCACGGCAGAAAAATATAGAGAGAATGAAAGTCATTCCCTATGCCTCAGCCATAGGTTCTATAAAGTATGCCATGCTGTGTACAAAACACGTTGTGTACCTTGCCATGAGTTTGACAGGGAGGTACAATAGTGATCCAGGGGTAGATCACTGTACAGCGGTCAAAATTATCCTTAGTAATTGGATGACTAAGGAAATGTTTCTCGATTATGGAGGTGATAAAGAGTTCGTCGTAAAGGATTACGCCGATGCAAGCTTTGACACTAAATCCAGATGACTCTAAGTATCAATTTGGATGCGTATTGGAAGTGGGAGCAATTAGCTAGAGTAGCTCCATACAAAGCATTGTAGACATAGAAATTTGCGAAATACATACAGATCTGAATGTGACAGACCCGTTGACTAAACTTCTCTCACAAGCAAAACATGATCACACCTTATTACTCATGGGTATTAATCACATAGCGATGTGAACTAGATTATTGACTCTAGTAAACCCTTTGGGTGTTGGTCACATGGTGATGTGAACTATGGGTGTTATTCACATAACGATGTGAACTATCGGTATTAAATCACATGGCGATGTGAGCTAGATTATTGACTCTAGTGCAAGTGGGAGACTGAAGGAAATATGCCCTAGAGGCAATAATAAAGTTGTTATTTATATTTCCTTATATCATGATAAATGTTTATTATTCATGCTAGAATTGTATTAACCGGAAACTTAGTAAATGTGTGAATACATAGACAAAACAGAGTGTCCCTAGTATGCCTCTACTAGACTAGCTCATTGATCAAAGATGGTTATGTTTCCTAACCATAGACATGAGTTGTCATTTGATCAACGGGATCACATCATTAGGAGAATGATGTGATGGACAAGACCCATCCGTTAGCATAGCACTATGATCGTTTAGTTTTACTGCTATTGCTTTCTTCATGACTTATACATGTTCCTATGACTATGAGATTATGCAACTCCCGAATACCGTAGGATCACCTTGTGTGCTATCAAACGTCACAACGTAACTGGGTGATCATACAGATGCTCTACAGGTGTCTCCGAAAGTATTCGTGGTGTTGGCATAGATCAAGATTAGGATTTGTCACTCCGAGTGTCGAAGAGGTATCTCTGGGCCCTCTCGGTAACACACATCATAATAAGCCTTGCAAGCAAAAGACTAATGAGTTAGTCACGGGATGATGTGTTACGGAACGATTAAAGAGACTTGCCGGTAACGAGATTGAACTAGGTATAGAGATACCGACGATCGAATCTCGGACAAGTAACATACCGATGACAAAAGGAACAACGTATGTTGTTATGCGGTTCTGACCGATAAAAGATCTTCGTAGAATATGTAGGATCCAATATGAACATCCAGGTTCCGCTATTGGTTATTGACCGGAGATGAGTCTCGGTCGTGTCTACATAGTTCTCGAACCCGTAGGGTCCGCACGCTTAACGTTTGATGACGATCGGTATTATGAGTTTATGAGTATTGATGTACCGAAGGTAGTTCGGAGTCCCGGATGAGATCACGGACATGATGAGGAGTCTCGAAATGTCCGAGACATAAAGATTGATATATTGGACGACTATATTCGGACACCGGAAGTATACCGGAAAAGTTTCGGATTTAACGGGATTGCCGGAGGGGGTTACCGGAACCCCCTACGAAGGGGGATGGTCCATAGTGGGCCTTATGGAAAAGAGAGAGGCAGCCCATAGGGCTGGCCGGCGCCCCACCTAGGGTTCCTAGTTGGACTAGGAGTTGGGGGGCGCCACCTCTTCTTCTTTTCCTATTCCCTCTCTTCCTTCTTTGGTAGTTCCTACTAGGAATAGGATTGCAATCCTATTCCTAGTAGGATTGCACCCCTAGCCGCACCAAACAAGGGCCGGCCGGCCTCCCCCCTTGCTCCTTTATATACGGGGGCAGGGGGCACCCAAAGACACACAAGTTGAATTGTTCCAGCCGTGTGCGGTGCCCCCCTCCACAGAAACACACCTCGGTCATACCGTCGCGGTGCTTAGGCGAAGCCCTGCGCCGGTGAATACATCATATCCGTCACCACGCCGTCGTGCTGACGAAACTCTCCCGTGAAGCTCAACTGGATCAAGAGCTCGTGGGACGTCATCAAGCTGAACGTGTGCTGAACGCGGAGGTGCCGTACGTTCGGTGCTTGATCGGTTGAATCGCGAAGAAGTTCGACTACATCAACCGCGTCACTTGACGCTTCCGCTTCCGGTCTACGAGGGTACGTAGACACACTCTTCCCTCTCGTTGCTATGCATCTTGTAGATAGATCTTGCGTGATCGTAGGAAAATTTTAAAATACTACGTTCCCCAACAATGGGGTGATGAACATTGTCTTCTCTTCGTCTTCTCTTGCCATGAAGATCTGATGGTAGCCGGAGTAGGCATCGAGGAATGACAGCAGGTCACACCCAGCCGTGGAGTCAACAATCTGGTCGATGCGCGGCAACGGGAAGGGGTCTTTAGGACAAGCCTTATTGATATCTGTGTAATCAATACACAACCTCCACTTCCCATTTGCCTTGCGCACTACCACTGGATTGACCAACCACGTTGGATGGAGCACTCCTCTTACCAAACTCGCAGCTTCCAATTTCCGGATCTCCTCTGTGATGAACGCTTGTCGTTCCAAAGCTTGCTTCCTGACCTTCTGCTTGACGGGCCGCGCATGAGGACAGACAGCATGGTGGTGCTCAATCACCTTCCTGGGAACGCCGGGGATGTCGGATGCTTGCCATGCAAACACGTCGACATTCGCCCGCAGGAAGGTGACGAGCGCGTCTTCCTATTTGTCGTCAAGGGTGGAGCTTATGGTGAAAGCCCCTCCTGTGCCGTCCTCCTTGACGGAGACCTTTTTGGTTCCCGGCGGCGTGGCCCTGGACCTCTTGTTTCTGCCGGTGGAGCTCTCTGGCATGTCCTCGACGGGAGCGCGACACTCCAAAGAGGTGCGCTTGCCGGAGTGGGTGCCTGAGGTCTCACCGGTCTTCTTCTTGCCGGTGGATCTCTCCGGCACGTCCTCGACGGGAGCACAACACTCCGAAGAGGTGCGCTTGCCGGAGTGGGTGCCCGAGGTCTCACCGATCTTCTTCTTCTCCCCCCCGGGGCTCTAGTGGCAGGAGCAAGTGCCCTCGTGGCGGCAGCTGCTGCAACTGCCTACTGGTATAGTTGGTCAGCGCAAATCAGCGCATCTTTCTTATCGGATGGGATGGTGATGATCGTCACAGGTCCTGGCATCTTCAGGGTGTTGTAGGCGTAGTGTGACGCTGCCATGAACTTGGCCAGCGCTGGGCGACCAAGGATCCCGTTGTAAGGCAAGGGGATCTTGGCAACATCAAACACGATCCTCTCCGTCCTGTAGTTCATATCACTTCCAAAAGTCACGGGCAGCGTGACCTTCCCCTTTGGTTGTCTTCTCCCCGGGTTGACCCCTTGAAACGTGCCCGTCTCTTCGAGGTCTCTGTCAGGAATCTGTAGCTTCTGGGCCACGGTGGGCGAGAGCAAATTCAGACCGGCTCCGCCATCGACTAGCATCTTCGTCACCTTGAGGTTGCGTATTGTTGGTGAAACCAACAATGGCAAGCACCCGACCGTAGTGGTGCGATCAGGGTGATCCTCAGTGTCAAAAATGATAGGCGTGCTGGACCATTTCAGCGGCTTCTGGGCACCGGACGATGGCTCCGCGGCTGTAATCTCACGCGCCCACTGCTTAAGTTGCCGGTGGGAAGTATGCAGCGAGGCGCCGCCATCGATGCACATGGCCTCTATGGCTTTCTGAAACTCCTGATCGCCGTCTCGTCGCCCCTTCGTGATCGTCGTCTTCTGGCCTTCTGTCACGACCTCGGGCAGGCCTCTCCTGCTGTTTATCCTTGCCGCGACGGCCTGCTTGCCGTCACGCTTCTTGCCGGACCCCTCAGCACCGTCCTGGCCCTTCTCCTTGTCCCGCCTCTCGTATTCAGCCCTTTGCTTCTCAGCGAGGAGCTCAACCTGGTGGCAGTCCTGGAGATCGTGGCCTTTGGTGCGATGGATCTTGCAGTATCGCTTGCCGGAGTTTCCTGGTTTCTCGGCAGCCGCCAAGGCCCGGCAGGCGACGCACCCGGCAATCTCCTTGCCGGGGTCACCCGCCCTGGTTTTCTTGGTGGATCCGGCGTCATCAGATCCCTCGACGGCAAGTACGACTTTACCCTTGCGCTTCCTGTTGCGGTGCCGGCCTTTCTTCGCCGGGGTGGCAGTATCCTCATCTGAAGAGTCGGTTTCCGCACTGGCATCTTCGCCGGGGTACTTCCTTCCCTCTTCGGCCCGGGCACATCTGTCAGCAAGAACATAGAGTTCCGCCACATCTTTCACCTTGGTCATCGCCAGTTCTTCACGCATCTTGCCGTTACGCACGTTCTGATGGAACGCGCTGATGATAGCGGCAGGGTGAACATCAGGGGTGTTGTACTGCACCCGGCTGAACCTCTATATATACTTGCGCAGACTCTCGCCTTCCTTCTGGGGTATGACGTGCAGGTCACTCGCTTGGCCATGGGCTTGGTGGCCTCCGGTAAACGCGCTAACAAACTCATGGCACAAGTCCGACCAGGAGGAAATAGAATCTACCAGCAAGTGCATCAACCACGACATGGCGTTAGGTTTAAGAACCAACGGAAAGTAATTCTCAAGCACCTTATCATCGCGGGCTCCGGCAACTTGCATCGCGATGGTGTAGATGCCGAGGAACTCCGACGGGTGGGTCTTGCCGTTGTACTTCTCACCAACGTCAGGCTTGAAGGTGCGGTGAGTGGGCCACTGGAACTGCCGCAGCTCACGGGTAAAGGCCGGACAGCCTACCTCGTAAGGTAGACTTCCAGGGCTCTCCGGTGCTGGGCAATCCACAGCAGGTCCCGCTCGCCTGTCTGACTGGTGGCGCGCTCCGCGCCGACGCTCGATGGTGGTTCGAGCGTCTTCATGAGCTCGCTCCTGAAGAACTTGACGATGGTCGCCGGGGGTCCGTGGGTCAGACGACGCTACGGAGACGTCGTCACCCGCAACTTCTCGATGAGTCGACACACGCGGTACCGGGCGAGGAGGAGGCGAATGCACCGTGGCCACGGTGCTGCCGATCCTCCCGCCAGCGGTGCGTGGGACCCCATCGGAACGTCGACCTGGGAGCTCCGCTGGACTTGGTTCATCCTTGTTGGCGACTGCGACAAGGCTTTGGATGGTGGCTCTCCATTCGTCGAGTTTCCCCGTAACGGGAGAAAAGTCGAGGAGCAACTGCGCGCGCGCCAGGGCTTCGGCTGGGGTTAACGGTAGCGAAACCTGCACGGACCGCGACGCGCTTCGCCCCTGACCATGTCAGGAGGAGCCCCATCACGACCCCGCGGTCGCATGCCGTCTCCAGCAGTGCCTCGACGGGCGGGCAGGTCTTCTACGTCCCGGGAGTGGCGCTCGGGGCTCTTCCCATGGCGACGCCCGGGATCTTCGACGTGACGACGCCGTTTGTCGCGCGCTACTTGAGAGGAGCGCGCTGTTGGCGCCGGCGTGGGAGTTCTGGAGGCCCTTGCGTCGCCTTCGGGCGGTGCGGCAGCGACCTTGGAAGGCCCCGCGCCACTCGCGGAGGGCCTGGCTCCATCTCTGGAACTGGCGGTGTGTGGCCCGTTACCAGGCGCACAAACATCGCCACCTCCCAAACTCCGGCGGCTGGGACGGTGTTGGTGTTCGCGAGCAGCGCCCCAGATCCTTTCCGTGACCGGTCCGCTGCTCGCCCGCGTCGGGACGGGCTGTTCGGCTTCCGACTGGCCAACCACCACCGTCGTATTCTTCTTGGGCGCCATGATGATGAAGGAGCGTCGAACTAACTGCTAAAGCCGATTCTCACAACTGCGCCCCCTACCTGGCGCGCCAAAGATGTCGGTGTATTTGGATCGACACCTATGGGATCACAAGAATCCCTACTACGGTTGCGGGGCGCGGGGTTGAGAGAAGAGCGGATCTAACAGTTAGCACAAGGTTCCTTTACCCAGGTTCGGGCCGCAAAGATGCGTAAAACCCTACTCCTGCTTTGGTGGATTATATGTTTGTGTTCTTCAGCTAGTCAGGAGCTCCAAAAGCCGAGTCGTGAGGAGCTCTAAAATGCCGAATCCCTCTCCTGGTCGCCTCGGGCCTCCTTTTATGGGAAAAAGGGGTTGCCACAGTGGCACACAGGAGGTGGAAAGGGTACAGTGATGCGAGGTTATCCCTCGCATTACAGGACAAGGCGCATTTAATGCGCTTAGCTTAGGTGTCCTCGCTTTATCGGGGACGAGGGGAGACGTCCGTCTTGTCCGTCGCCGCTCCTCCTTGTGTTGACAAGCGCCCTGGCCAGCGGTGCCTGAGGTGCCATGTAGGCAGGCAGGCAACTAAGGTGGCGTAACGGCGGGTCTCCACGAAGATCTGCAAGTTGCCACACAGGAGCCTGCCTAGCTGGTTGGGTCGGCAGCTGCATGGGGCGGTGGAAACTCAGTTGGCACGGGCCTGACGGTGGCCCTGCGGGTGTCCTCGGCAAGGGCCTTGCCGCAGTCCCCGACAAGGGTCTTGCCGCGGCGCCTGCTGTCATCCCCGGCAAGGTGCTTGCCGGAGGCCTTGTGGTCCTTCTTGGCTGGGATCCCGCCAAGGGTCATCGTCCTCTTAGTGTGTGTATCTGTCCTTGAATGTCTTCACAAAGATCTGCATGCCACCACGTGGATATCTCCCGAATCCTTGCCCCATGGGGGCAGTGGACTCAAGGGTGATCCGCTCCATAGGCGTGGGGCGAGCTGCCGCGGCAAGGGTCTTGCCGGGGCTGCCAGAGCCGGCCTCGGCAAGGATCTTGCCAGGGCTGCTGATACGTCTCAAACGTATCTACTTTTCCAAACACTTTTGATATTGTTTTGGCCTCATTCTTGCATGATTTGGACTAAACTAACCCGGACTGATGCTGTTTTCAGTAGAGCTACCTGTATGGTTTATTTGTGTGCAGGAAAATGGATTTTTAAGTATCTCAGAAAAATCCACGAAAAATCACAGAAAATCCACGCACCCGAAGGAACTAGGAGCCAGAAGTGGGGCCAGAGGGGGGCCAGGGGGTGCCCAGGCGCCCTGTGGGCGCGCCCCCCCTAGGCCGCGTCGGGGGGCCGCCTGGGTGGGTCCCACACCCCCTGGTGCCCTACTTTGCCTCGTATTTTTACTCCCGACGCAGAAACCCCAGATCAGAAGTTCTTTTCGCAGTTTTCCGTCACGGAGCCGCCGCCACCCTCTGTTCTTCCTCGGGAGGGCTAATCTAGAGGCTGAATTGGCCTCCGGAGAGGGGAGATCGTCGCCATCGTCATCATCATCACCACTCCATCATCCTTCCATGACTTCCCCTTTCATGTGTGAGTAATTCCCCTGCTGTAGGCGAAGGGGATGGTAGTGATTGGATGAGTTAGATCATGTAATAGTTTATCAGATCGTTGGGGGCATGTTGCCTATCATCTACTATGGTGTTTATCATCTTTGCTTCAACTTGTTATTCTTAATGCTTGACACTTAGGGCCCGAGTGCCATGATTTCAGATCTGAACCATATGTGTTTGTATGAATATATTTTTGTTCGTGATCCTATCTATGAGTTGTTTGCACCTGTTACGGTCCGGAACCGGCGATCCCAAAAGTGACAGCTTGGGACACCAAAGGGGATGGTCCGTAGTTTGAGGATTACATGTATCCATTGAGTTCATTGCTTTGTTCCGGTGCTCTTTGACAGGAGCACCTTAATATCCATAAGTTCCTTTTGGCCCCGTTCGTAGCGGGATGGTAGGACAAAAGATGTTGTGCAAGTTCTTATTGCAAGCATGTACAACTACCTACGGGATACATGCCTAATGTTTGATATTTGCCTAGATGATCATTACTTTTCCGTGTGCCGTGCCCCAAGTTAGAATCTATCTCATCCATGCAGCGCCCAACCATCCATCTCCCTAGCCTACAGTGTTTTAAATCCTGCTTGTTACTAGTCGCTACTTTTGCTATCTACTGTTGCTATTTACTTTTACTGTTTACTTTTACTATCACTATCATCACTATCATATCACTGTTACCACTTATCTTTTGTTGCAAGTAAGTATATTTTAGGTGCGATTGAATTGACAACTCAACTGTCAAAGCTTATAAATAATCTTTGGCTCCCCGTGTGTCGAATCAATAAATTGGGTTATTCTTACCCGCGAAGACTATCTCGATCCCTTACGGTTGAGGGTTATCAAATACCGTTTTCTGGCGCCGTTGCCGGGGAGCATAGCAATATTTACAAGTCTACTTGAGGTATCCTACCTGCTGCACTTCATCCACTATGGGTAAGAAAGGAGACCCCAAGGTTCCGATCTTACTATCCACTACAAGAAGAGGTATTGCTCTGAGCACTAGTGCTACGCTTGATTCACCTTCCGTTATGAGTAAGTTTGCCTCACCACCACCACATGATGCTCCTACTGAATCTGTTACTATGTCTGATACTCTTGATGACGCTTCTACTACTTTTGATGATATTAGTTCCCTTGGTTATGCTCTTGAGAAACAAATTGCTGCTGCTGCTAAAAAATCTGGAATTGAACTTCCTGTTACTCGCTACCCTATTGGTGAAACTTATGATTATCCTGATTTGAGTAAACTCAAGGAGAGTCTCCTTGATGATGATTACTATATACTAGATGAAGATTTATGCAGGGAACTGACAGAGTTTTCCGGCTCTGACCCTGAAGCTATTAAGAAACTGTTTGAAAAACACTCTTTGAAGAACAAAACCGTTCCTAATCCTGAATTTGCTACATCTCCTATATGCATTGATGATCCTGATTATGATTTCTCTGTTGATCTTTCACTTATACCTATGGTTGAAGCTGACCCCTTTTATGGCAGAGAAAATGATGATGCTATTGCACACCTGACTAAACTCGGTGAGTTGGGTAGCCTGTTTACCACAGATGAGAAGATACGATACTTTTATGTGACCAAGCTTCTTCCTTTCTCGTTGAAGGAAGGTGCTAAAGCATGGTATGATTCACTCCCATATGGTTCCATTAAGAGTCCTCAGGACTTAGCTCACTCTTTTGTTGATAAGTACTTTCCTGCTCACATGCAACATGCTGCTTTACAAAGAATTTATAACTTTAAACAGTTGCAGGATGAGTCCCTCCCTAAAGCTTGGGGGAGGTACTGCGGTCTGATTCGGGCTAGACCAGGACATGAAATCCCTAAGAATGAATTAATCGATATATTCTATGCTGGTCTAACTGATGAATCCATGTCCTATTTGGACAGTTGTGCTGGTTGTGTTTTCAGGAAAAGAACACCGGACGATGAGGAAGATTTAATGGGCAGGATTGCCAAAAACCATGAAGATTGGTCCGTCTCTGAACCACCTCCACCAACAAAGAAGAGGGGCATGTTTGTTCTGATCCCCGAGGATATGCGAGAAGCAAAGAAGTCTATTAAAGAGAAAGGTATTAAAGCTGAAGACGTGAAGAATCTACCCCCTATTGAGAAGCTGTGTGAGCCTACCACTCACCCTCCTATGGTAGAGATACACTCTCTTTTAGATTTCAACGAAAGTGACATCCCTCATGGTAAGCCTCCTGATCAATGTTTAGATGAGTTTGATAATTTTATTATGAAACAGAATCATTTTAATGAGAGGATAGAAAGTCAGTTGCATGATAATTCCCTTGCTATCAAAAGACTGCTTGATGTTTTAGATAGAACAGTTAATGATGTTCAATGTCTTGTGAAGCATTTTCATATGGTTCAAACTCAGCTTGATCAAATTTCTAATGTGCAAAGAGATTTGCTTGCTAACAATGCCAAACAAGATAATTTGCAGGCTTTCGGGATTAAGACCCGAGGAGGAACTAGCACTCAAGATCCTCTCTACCCAGAGGGTCATCCGAGGGGAATCGAGCAAGATTCTCAAATGCAGGAAGAAGAAATTGTTGTCTCCCCAAAGAAGAAGAAGAAACATAAGGAGACTGACAATTCTAATGATCCTATTGCAGATGAAGAACCAACTATTGATCCCAACAGTGTATCTATCTCCGATGCTGAGACTGAAGACGGTGCTGAACCTGAAGGTAATGATAATGAGAAGAATGATCCGCCTGAAGTTCGAGAAGAAGAAGCACCTGACAAACATAAGAGGTACACTAAAGAAGACTTCATCGCAAGAAAACATGGGAAGGAGAGAGAACCATGGGTACAGAAACCCATGCCCTTTCCAAGTAAGTCCATCAAATCTAAAGAAGAAGAGCATTACAATAAGTTTTGTGAATGGATTAAACCTCTTTTTCTTCAAATTCCTTTGACTGATGCTATTAAGTTACTTCTTTATTCAAAATATATGAAAGATATTGTCACTAGCAAAAGAAAAGTTCCTAATGATGCAATATCTACTATGCTTGCTAACTACTCTTTCAGTGGCAAGATTCCTGAGAAGCTCGGTGATCCAGGTATACCCACCATTCCTTGCTCCATAATGAATAATTATGGCAAATCTGCTTTATGTGATCTTGGAGCGGGAGTGAGTGTTATGCCTCTCTCTCTTTACGAGAGGCTTTGTTTAGAGAAACTAATTCCTACAGATATCTCCCTTCAGATGGCTGACAAGTCAACCGCTGTTCCGATAGGTATTTGTGAGGATGTTCCCGTAGAAGTTGCTAATTGTTTAATTCTTACTGATTTTGTTGTGCTTGACATGCCCGAGGATGGGAGCATGTCCATTATTCTTGGTAGACCTTTTCTTAACACCGCAGGTGCTATTATTGATTGCAATAAAGGGAAGGTTACCTTCAATGTGAATGATAAAGAACACACGGTATATTTTCCGAAGAAGATCGACAGGAGGCATGGCCTCAACTCTATAGAGAATATCGAGACCGTGAAGATTGGAGAATGGGACTGTCCACTACATGTGCCTCACAAATACAAAACTATCATGGTGGGGACAATGTCCATCAAAGTAAAGGTTCAGTGATTACTTCGTAAGAGGTGAGACTTTTTGCTCTATATATCGCTTGTTTGTTGGTAAGACTTGATCAACCTTACTAGTGAACATGTTTTATATGGACAAAAAGTTGAGCTTGTTATGTTTTCATTTGTTTTTAGTTTTGTCCTACTTGCTGTACCAAGTATTTATGTTTTTGAAGCTTCACAATACTACTAACTGCTTCAAGTTTTCAGAGAGTTTCGCAGCTTTTTGAACTTCGAAAAAAATTCAACAGTGAAGTTTTCAGAAAAATTCCAGAAAAATTATAATAAAAATTTCCATAACGGGAGAGACCCAGAAAGTCCTGGGGCCAGCCAGGGGGACCCACCAGTGGCCCAGGCGGCCACCTGGCGCGGCCCAGCCCCTGGCCGCGCCCATAGGGCGCCTGGGGCCCACAGGGCCCCCCTCCAGGTATGTCTTCTTCCTCCCTCTCTCTCTTTCTCCAAAAACGCGAGTTCTGCACTTGTTCTTTGTGTTCTTGCTGTTCTTGGAGGCGATTCTTCGATCTCTCTCTACAGCCCATCATTTGAGTTGAAATTTTGAGCAAAAACTCCCTGGTATGTGACTCCTCCACCCCTCCAATTAGATTTATGATTGGTGGCCTCATTTGTGAGTATTTAGTAGTTCTTGGTGCTGTAGAGATGAGCTTGCATGCATGTGTAGAAAGTTATTTTCCAATTTGATGCAAGTTTATGCCTTGGGCAAGTGAGTTGAGTAGTTTTCCTTAGCTCACTTTGTTTTAATCCTCGTTTTTGTAAATTGTAAAAAAATTCAGAAATGAGTTTGTTAGGAAGGGCAAAAGGGTGGCTTGAGAAGAGGAGGCCCACACACTCCGATCGAGTTACTAGAGCCGCAGCTTCACCATCGACTGCTAGGGTGAGCTATAATGAAGATCATGTGCCCCTGGAGTTGTTGGAAGACACAAGTCCAACACGTGCGATGACATTTCCATGTGATGAATTCATGGAAGCTGCGGGAATCAAGGATGAGTTTTATAATCTTTATGCTAATGCAGGTTTGACGCGACTCGTCACAAGCCGTGTTACTCAGTATCAAAAACTCACCTCCAGTTTCATTAACAGTTTTAGATATAATTCTGATTCAGGTGCTATTGAGTTTAAAATTTATAATGATCTTATCACCATGACTTTGGGGAATTTTTGTGAAATAATAGGTGTGCCGAATGTTGGGAGGACGGCAAGGATGGCCACTCAGCCCTTTGAGCTGAAAACCGTCATCAACTCCCTCTGCAGCATGGGTACGAGGGATATTCACCGGTCGAAGATCTCCAACATCTTGTTTCCTCACCTCAGGTATTTTGCATATTATATTGCTAGAGGGGTGTTAGCTCGTGACAACACGAGCAACATTTCTGCTCCGGATATTGCTATCCTGGTAGCAGCCCTCTCAGGGAGGTCTGATTATAATCTGCGTACCTTAATTGCTCGACGCCGTGCTATGAGCGGTAACAAGGGGGACTTATATGGTGGCGTTTACGCCACACTTATCTTAGAGCATCTTGGAGGCACCCCACACCCTGATGATACTCCTTTTACTTATTTAAGCTTTGATCTTGCTGCTATGAAAAGGCATAAGTTTGTTACCATGGGTTCTGAGCTTGATAATCTTATTTATATCTTGCATTTCGGAACTGCCGCGGAACGCGAGATCCGTCTACCTGCACCTCTTTTGTTTGATTTTTCTCGCAGGAACGGATGGTCCTTTGATGTTGTTCAGTTCGATGAGTTCATGGTCCAGCATCAGTTTCATAACCCCATGGAGGGGGTTGTGCCCGACGAGGAGAGGCACGGTGAGATACCACATTTTCAGGAAGAGATCGCCACCGAGTTTGGTGAAGGGTCTTCCTCTGTTTGGTGTTCGGAACCTTCCTCGTGGGAGACTCCGAGGAGTTCGGTGTACGCGCCAGCATCCTTCTACGACCCTTGGACTCACCACCATACCCCTGGAGCAGGAGGCTCCTGGGGGCAGTAGCTGCTACCAACTTAGGCCAAAAGCCTAAGCTTGGGGGAGTACGTGCCCTTCTCACTTTTCCATTGTATTATCCGTTTTATTCGCTTTGATCTTTTCGAAGTTTTTGCCCGTTCTTCTTTGTTTCTCTCTTTGCAAAAACAACAAAAAGATTTTTTCTTTCTTTTGCTTTTATTCAACCTTTGAAAAAACCCAAAAAGATTTCCTTTCTCTCTTTAGTTTGCTTTGTTTTCAGAGATCAGCTCGAGTCCGTGATGTCATTTGATTATATTTCCTATGTTCGATCGTGCAAGTGACAAGCAGTGATGACGAAGATCGACTGGAGGGAAGCAACAAGGAAGACCGGTATGAACTCTTTTTGTTTCTACTTTTGTACATATGCCTGTACTTATGATCTAGAGACCAGCTTGTAGCGACATAGTGGTATGTTTACAATGCTCTTCCAGCGGTTCATGCTTTCCTTGTGGCTAGTCTCGAATAACTAGAGTATATAATGTGTTATTGAAATGATCTACATGCATTGCACTGTTCATAGTCTGGTATACTAAGGTGGTATTTCCCTTTAGAGAATTTTTGGATTGACTTGGCACATGCTGACACATGTTTAAGACTAAAAAGTCTACTTTGCCTTGATGATCTTTGAGTTTTAGAATAGTTATATCACTTTCATGCCCGATTCAATGTTGCTTTGTCGCTCTGCATGATTATGACCATTATTGCTCTCTAGTTGGTCGCTTCCCAGTCTTCTGCTAAACCTCCACCTGTACTAAGCGGACTGACTTCTTGTGCATCCAAAATCCTTAAAACCAGTTATGCCATATGAGTCCACTATACCTTCCTATACATGGTATTTACCCGCCATTCCTAACGAAGACTTTCGTGTACCATCTCGAATTTATTCAAAAGCATTTCTCTTTTTGTGCCTATGTTTTAGCTCATGAGGAAGTAGTAATTAATTCATGATCTTTTTAAGTTGGACAAGTTTCACCCCTGGATTGCATGTATAATGTGCAAACCCCTAATACGAAAAGGAACTGGCATAGAGTGCGCCCGGCTCAGAAAAGATAATACAACAAACAAACCCTCCTTCACGCTTTGTTCATGAGAAATCAGAAAACTTTGGCAGTGATAAACAAATGAGATCAAGAGGATGTGACCGTCCTCATGCGGGAGCCGTTCCTCGAGACTTGTCTAGCTTAAGAAGTGATTGAGTTATCTGCTAGCATTCATTGACGAAATATGCACCTCTCAAAAATGTTTTTACCTCTGTTTTTAAAACCAAGAGCTCTGGTACATGTTTAGTTTTTGTTTCTGACCACGGGTTTTCAACCTTGCCAATAAAAGCCACGGTTCGAGAGTCTCACCTTCTTTCTTCAAAGCACCGACTAGGAGAGCATAATTGTCATTCTGAGTGTAATGTGCATTGTCCCAAAGTATTACATTGTCTTCTGCATACTTGTGATATGCTTTATTCTGAAATTCTTAGTTCTAGTCTCCTTTAAAACTCTGGAGGAGTCTCTGCATTTATGTTTTGCTTCACTCATGGAGGCTAGCGAGATACCACCCTAATATGCTCAAGCTATGTGCAATGTAATCTTGTCTTGATTTTCAGTAATATATTATTTACTTTTAAGTATTTGTGACCGGTCACTTGAAAGAAGGATTGCTCCTTGCATTGTCCTCATAAGTACTGTTTCAATACTTGCTAAACTCTTTTCGTAGTACATGCTTATATACATCTAATGAAGCAAAAGAGTTTGTCAAAGTTTTCTTTGTCGCGTCCAGTTCGTTGAACTGAATTGCTTGAGGACAAGCAATATGCTAAGCTTGGGGGAGTTGATACGTCTCAAACGTATCTACTTTTCCAAACACTTTTGATATTGTTTTGGCCTCATTCTTGCATGATTTGGACTAAACTAACCCGGACTGACGCTGTTTTCAGCAGAGCTGCCTGTATGGTTTATTTGTGTGCAGGAAAACGGATTTTTAAGTATCTCAGAAAAATCCACAAAAAATCACAGAAAATCCACGCACCCGAAGGAACCAGGAGCCAGAAGTGGGGCCAGAGGGGGGCCAGGGGGTGCCCAGGCGCCCTGTGGGCGCGCCCCCCTGGGCCGCGCCGGGGGGCCGCCTGGGTGGGTCCCACACCCCCTGGTGCCCTACTTTGCCTCGTATTTTTACTCCCGACGCAGAAACCCCAGATCAGAAGTTCTTTTCACAGTTTTTCGTCACGGAGCCGCCGCCACCCTCTGTTCTTCCTCGGGAGGGCTAATCTGGAGGCTGAATTGGCCTCCGGAGAGGGGAGATCGTCGCCATCGTCATCATCATCACCACTCCATCATCCCTCCATGACTTCCCCTTTCATGTGTGAGTAATTCCCCTGCTGTAGGCGAAGGGGATGGTAGGGATTGGATGAGTTAGATCATGTAATAGTTTATCAGATCGTTGGGGGCATGTTGCCTATCATCTACTATGGTGTTTATCATCTTTGCTTCAACTTGTTATTCTTAATGCTTGACACTTAGGGCCCGAGTGCCATGATTTCAGATCTGAACCATATGTGTTTGTATGAATATATTTGTGTTCATGATCCTATCTATAAGTTGTTTGCACTTGTTACGGTCCGGAACCGGCGATCCCAAAAGTGACAGCTTGGGACACCAAAGGGGATGGTCCGTAGTTTGAGGATTACATGTATCCATTGAGTTCATTGCTTTGTTCTGGTGCTCTTTGACAGGAGCACCTTAATATCCATAAGTTCCTTTTGGCCCCGTTCGTAGCGGGATGGTAGGACAAAAGATGTTGTGCAAGTTCATATTGCAAGCACGTACAACTACCTACGGGATACATGCCTAATGTTTGATATTTGCCTAGATGATCATTACTTTTCCGTGTGCCGTGCCCCAAGTTAGAATCTATCTCATCCATGCAGCGCCCAACCATCCATCTCCCTAGCCTACAGTGTTTTAAATCCTGCTTGTTACTAGTCGCTACTTTTGCTATCTACTGTTGCTATTTACTTTTACTGTTTACTTTTACTATCACTATCATCACTATCATATCACCGTTACCACTTATATTTTGTTGCAAGTAAGTATATTTCAGGTGCGGTTGAATTGACAACTCAACTGTCAAAGCTTATAAATACTCTTTGGCTCCCCATGTGTCGAATCAATAAATTGGGTTATTCTTACCCGCGAAGACTAGCTCGATCCCTTACGGTTGAGGGTTATCAGCTGCTGAAACTGGCTCCCGGCAAGGATCTTGCCGGGGGAAGTCGCTTCGTCCCTTTGCTCTTTGTGGTCTTGTTCTTGGCGTTGCTCTAGTTCCATCGAGCTTCGGTCTTACCTTGGCTTACCTCCCCTGCTGTTCTTGGTGTGGTGGTGCCCGTGGCTCAGACTGCCCGTGCACAGTCATAGGGGTACAAAAGTGTACCCCTCTTTTTGTACACCGACATATATATAGGCTGAAGAAGAACGTCGGGGGAGAAACAGGTGGCCCACGAGGGTGGGGGGCGCGCCTACCCGCCTGGGCGCGCCTACCCCCCTAGGCGCGCCCCTGCCCTCGTGGTCACCTCCTTCGCTTCCTGGCGTGTACTCTGCTACTTCTCGAGCTTGCGTTGTATTCCCTCGAAGAGGAAAGGGTGATGCAACACAGTAGCGTAAGTATTTCCCTTGGTTTTTGAGAACCAAGGTATCAATCCAGTAGGAGACCACGCGCGAGTCCCTCTTACCTGCACAAACAAATAAGAACCTTGTAGCCAACGCGATAAAAGGGTTGTCAATTCCTTCTCGGTCACTTACAAAAGTGAGATCTGATAGATATGATAAGATAATATTTTTGGTATTTTTGGTATAGAGAAAAAGTAAATAATGCAAAGTAAGGCAACGGCGAAAGAAATTGGCAAGTTGACGGGAAACTAATATGATAAAGATAGACCCGAGGGCCATAGGTTTCACTAGTGGGTTCTCTCATGATAGCAGATTTCTACGGTGGGTGAACAAATTATTGTCGAGCTATTGATAGAAGAGCGCATAGTTATGAGAATATGTAGGCATGATCATTGTATATAGGCATCACGTCCGTGACAAGTAGACCGAAACGATTCTGCATCTACTATTATTACTCCACACATCGACCGCTATCCAGCATGCATCTAGAGTATTAAGTTCATAAGAACAGAGTAACGCCTTAAGCAAGATGACATGATGTAGAGGGATAAACTCAAGCAATATGATATAACCCCCATCTTTTTATCCTTGATGGCAACAATACAATACGTGCCTTGTTGCCCCTGCTGTCACTGGGAAAGGACACCGCAAGATTGAACCCAAAGCCAAGCACTTCTCCCATTGCAAGAACTACAGATCTAGTAGGCCAAACCAAACCAATAATTCGAAGAGACTTGTAAGGATATTTAAATCATGCATAAAAGATCTCAAAAAAGAATCCAATATTGTTCATAGGTAATCTTGATCATAAACCCACAATTTATCGGATCTAGACAAACACATCGCAAAAAGATTACATCGAATGGATCTTCTCGAAGATCGAGGAGAACTTTGTATTGAGATCCAAAGAGAGAGAAGAAGCCATCTAGCTAATAACTATGGACCCGAAGTTCTATGGTAAACTACTCACAACTCATCGGAGAGGCTATGGTGTTGATGTAGAAGCCCTCCGTGATCGATGCCTCCTCCGACGGAGCGCCGTAACAGGCCCCAAGATAGGATCTCACGGGTACAGAAGGTTGAGGCAGTGGAATTAGGGTTCCGTGCTCCTCCTCGATAGTTTCAGGGTACATAGGTATATATATGCTGAAGAGGGACGTCGGGGGAGCAACAGGTGGCCCACGAGGGTGGGGGGGGGCGCCTACCCCCCTGGGCGCGCCCCTGCCCTCGTGGCCACCTCCTTCGCTTCCTGGCGTGTACTCCAAGTCTTCCGTGCTGATATTTTTCCAAGAATAACTCTCCCAAAGGTTTCATTCCGTTTGGACTCCATTTGATATCCCTTTTCTGCGAAACACTGAAATAGGCAAAAAAAACAACAATTTGCACTGGGCCTTGGGTTAGTAGGTTAGTCCAAAAATAATATAAAAGTTTATAATAAATCCCATTAAACATCCAAAATAGAATATATATAATAGCATGGAACAATCAAAAATTATAGATACGTTGGAGACGTATCAAGCATTCCCAAGCTTAATTCCTGCTCGTCCTCGAGTAGGTAAATTGTAAAAACAGAATTTTTTATGTGGAATGCTAACCAACATAATTCTCAATGTAATTTTCTTTATTGTGGCATGAATGTTCAGATCCGAAAGATTCAAGACAAAAGTCTATATTGACATAAGAATAATAATACTTCAAGCATACTATCAAAGCAATCATGTCTTCTCAAAATAACATGGCCAAAGAAAGTCCATCCTTACAAAATCATATAGTGTGGCTATGCTCCATCTTTGTCACACAAAATACTCAAATCATGCACAACCCCCGGTTCAGCCAAACAATTGTTTCATACTTCAATTTTTTCAATCTTTTTCAATTTTCACACAATACATGAGCGTGAGCCATGGATATAGCACTATAGGTGGAATCACAACAAAAAAAGACTCATCCATGACATTTTGGTCCGAATGAAACTTTTTTCTGTCATACTTATGACACTTCTATGACAATAATTGTGACTAAACATGGTATCATCATAGATGTGGTGGCTCCTACTTCTATGACAAAAAATCATGACGGAAAATGGGCTTTTCATCTTGGGCGGGCCGGAGACGCAGTTGCATGACATTCTTTGGGCCGTCCATGACGGAAAAACCGTGGTAGAAGCGAGGGCGAGGAAAATATCGGGGTGTTCCCGGTTACGGTGGGTGGTCGGGGCCGAGCGATGCGTGTTTCTCTTGTACACGCACAGGCGTGGGTGTGAGACGTTGGGCTCTAAATGAACACGAGCGAGGCGTTGGGCTCTAACTGAACCCGAGCGATTGCACTGCAGGTTACGCGTTACTGAACCCGAGCGGTCGATCGATGGCTGTTAACTGAACCCGATCGAGCGATTCCTTCGCTACTGCTACTAACTGAAGCCGATCGATGCTGCCTCTGCATGAACAGTGAGCGTTGCTGGGG
>LR738715.1:99934335-100106522 GCA_902687465.1 Secale cereale | reverse complement strand
GGGGGGGGGACGGACGTTTTTTTTTCGCGAAATACGGTGGCCAGTCCGGTGGGTCCCTGCTGTCAGGTGGAGGAATAATTATTTTTCGCGTAATAAGGAGGCACTTCCTTGCGGCCGTCGTGGACCCAGCTGTCAGCCTCTCCACGATAGTACTCTTCCAATTAAGTCGTTCCTTGACCACATTGACCAGGCCGCGCTGAGAGCACCAGGGCGATGGACGACGGTGAGGCCTAGGAAGGGGACGACGCGGAGCTGGGGAAGATGCGGCAGTGGATGCCCACGCGGAGTGGAGTATGAGGGTTCACTGGTTCGGCTGCCGTCGCCGCAGAATAACAGGGGGTGTGGGTGAGTAGAGGGATGATCTGGCCAGCGGTGGGATTAGTAGGGGGCGGGGAGGCCTCCGCGGCATCGCAGTCGGCCACTGGAGGCAGGAGGACGAGGCACGACCGACGCTAGTTTGGGTGGCTGGAACAAGAATACCAGAGGTTGAAGAAGTACTACGGCCATTGGATGGACATCGTACGGTCAATGGAGCTAGAATCGTGCATATTGACTAAGTTGACAAAGCCCTCCGTCCCCGTCAACTTAGTAGGCCCACAAGTCAGCCTCCCACTATACTAGGTCCCAGCTAGCAGGGGAATTATTCATTTTTTTTTGTGCGTAGTAAGGAGGCACTTCCGGTGGGTCCGAGCTGATAGCAGGGGGAATGTTTTTTTCGCGAAATACGATGGCCCGTCCGGTGGGTCCCAGCAGTCAGGGGGAAAAGTTTTTTTCGCCAAATACGGTGGCTTGTTCGGTGGGTCCCTGCTATCAGGTGGAGGAATAATTATTTTCCACGTAATAAGGAGGCACTTCCTTGCGGCTACCGTGGACCCAGCCGTCAGCCTCTCCATGACAGTACTCTTCCGATGGAAGTCGTTCCTTGACCACGTTTACCACGCCGCGTCGAGAGCACCAGGGTGGTGGACGACGACAAGGCCTAGGAAGGGGACGACGCGGAGCCGGGGAAGACACGACAATGTATGCCCACGCGGAGAGGAGTACAAGGGTTCACTGGTTCGACTGCGGTGTGAGGCTGTCGTTCCCGCAGAATAACACGGGGTGTGGGTGAGTAGAGGGATGGCCTATCCAACGGTGGGAGTAGTAGGGGGCGGGGAGTCCTCCGCGGCATCGCAGCCGGCCACGGGAGGCAGGAGCACGAGGCACGGCCGGCGCTGGTTTGGGCGGCTGGAGCAAGAAGACCAGAGGTTGAAGAAGCACTACGGCCGTTGGATGGACATCGTACGGTCAATGGAGCTAGAATCGTGCATATTGACTAAGTTGACAAAGCCCTCCGTCCCCGTCAACTTAGTAGGCCCACAAGTCAGCCTCCCACTATACTGGGTCCCAGCTAGCAGGGGGAGTATTCATTTTTTTTGTGCGTAATAAGGAGGCACTTCCGGTGGGTCCGAGCTGACAGCGGGGGGAACGTTTTTTCGCGAAATACGGTGGCCCGTCCGATGGGTCCCAGCAGTCAGGGGGAAGCATTTTTTCCGCCCAATATGGTGGCCCGTCCGGTGGGTCCCTGCTGGCAGGTGGAGGAATAATTATTTTCTGCGTAATAAGGAGGCACTTCCTTGCGGCTGTCGTGGACCCAGCTGTCAGCCTCTCCATGATAGTACTCTTCCGATGGAAGTCGTTCCTTGACCACGTTGACCACGCCGCGCCGAGAGCACCTTGGCGGTGGACGACGGCGAGGCCTAGGAAGGGGACGACGTGGAGCCGGGGAAGACGCGACAGTGGATGGCTGTTACGTCTCCAACGCATCTATAATTTTTGATTGTTCCATGCTATTATTTATGAAGTCTTGGATGTTTAATGGGCTTTGTCATACAATTTTATATAATTTTTGGGACTAACCTACTAACCCAAAGGCCCAGTCTAGATTGCTGTTTTTTGCCTGTTTCAGGGTTTTGCAGAAAAAGAATATCAAACGGAGTCCAAACGGAAGGAAACCTTCGCGAGAGATATTTTTGGAGAAAATCGCGCACAAGGGACTTGAGAAGCACGTCAGGGGAGCCTCGGGGTGTCCACGAGGGTGGGGGGCGCGCGCCCCTTCCCAGGGCGCGACCCCTACCTCGTGGGCCCCTCGAGCACCCCCCGGTGTCCTCCTTCCTCCTATATAAGTCTACGTACCCCAAAACCTTCGAAAACAGAGAGAAAACACTAATTCCACCGCCATAACCTTCTGTTCCCGTGAGATCCCATCTTGGAGCCTGTTCCGGAGCTCCACCGGAGGGGGATCCATCACGCAGTTCATCATCATCGCCCTCACCATGAGTTGTGAGTAGTTTACCACAGACCTTCGGGTCCATAGCTAGTATCTAGATAGCTTCTTCTCTCTCTCTCTCTCTCTCTCTCTCTCTCTCTCTCTCTCTCTCCGGATCTCAATACAAAGTTCTCCTCGGTCTTCGAGGAGATCTATTCGATGTAATCTCTTTTTGCGGTGTGTTTGTCGAGATCCGATGAATTGTGAGTTTATAATCAAGATTATCTATGAGAAATATTTGGTTCATCTCAGAACTTTTTATGTGTGCTCATAATATCCTTGCAAGTCTCTTCGAATTATTGGTTTGGTTTGGCCTACTAGATCTATAGTTCTTGCAATGGGAGAAGTGCTTGGCTTTGGGTTCAATCTTGCGGTGTCCTTTCCCAGTGACAGTAGGGGCAGCAAGGCACGTATTGTATTGTTGCCATCGAGGATAAAAAGATGGGGCTTATATCATATTGCTTGAGTTTATCCCTCTACACCATGTTTATAATAGCATGGAACACCTACTATCAAAATAAAAATAAAAGATCATGAATGCTATGCTTTGTGTGATTTGGGTGCTAGTGTCTCCACTATCCCAAAAACTTTGTGTGATTTGCTAGGGTTCCATGAACTTGATGATTGTTCTTTAAATTTGCACCTTGCGGATTCCACTATTAAGAAACATATGGGAAGGATTAATGATGTTCTTATTGTTGCCAATAGGAATTATGTGCCCGTGGATTTCATTGTTCTTGATATAGATTGCAATCCTTCATGTCCTATTATTCTTGGTAGACCTTTGCTTAGAACGATTGGTGCAATTATTGATATGAATGAAGGAAATATTAGATTCCAATTTCCGTTAAGGAAATGCATGGAACAATTTCCTAGAAAGAAAATCAAATTACCATATGAATCTATCATGAAAGCCACTTATGGATTGCCTTCCAAAGATTGCAATACCTAAATTTATCTTGTATCGTGCCTAGCTAGGGGCGTATAACGATAGCGCTTGTTGGGAGGCAACCCAATTTTATATTTTTATTTTGTTGCTGTTAGGGAATAAATATTGTATCTAGCCTCTGATTAGATGTGGTTTCATTTTTTGTTTAGTGTTTGTGCCAAGTAGAACCTTTGGGATGACTTGTGTGAAGTTTATGTGATCTTGCTGTGAAAAACAGAATCGTTAGCGCTCGCTAAAGTGGTCGTCAGATTTTACTGGAGCATGATATTTAGTTGGTTCTTTTTGCAGATAATTAATAGACAAATCCCTCACGTTTACCAATTTAGTTTGAATTTTTTGGAGTTACAGAAGTATGCGAAACCTGCAGATTACTACAGAATGTTCTGTTTTTTACAGATTCTGTTTTTCGTGTGTTGTTTGCTTATTTCAATGCATCTTTGAGTAGTATTGGAGGATATGAACCATAGAATAGTTGTAATACAGTAGGTTTAACACCAATATAAACAAAGAATGAATTCATTGTAGTACCTTTGAGTAGTGGTTTGCTTTCTTATACTAACGGAGCTCACGAGATTTTTGTCTAAGTTTTGTGTTGTGAAGTTTTCAAGTTTTGAGTATTGCTTTGATGGACTATGGAACAAAGAGTAGCAAGGGCCTAAGCTTGGGGATGCCCATGGAACCCCAAATAAAATTCAAGAAAAATCAAAAGCCTAAGCTTGGGGATGCCCCGGGAAGGCATCCCCTCTTTCGTCTTCATCCATCGGTAACTATACTTGGAGCTATATTTTTATTCACCACATGATATGTGTTTCGCTTGGAACGTCTTGTATAATTTGAGTCTTTGCTTGTTAGTTTGCCACAATCATCCTTTCTGGACACACATATTTGAGAGAGAGTTAAATATGGCCTAGTAATTTATAGAACACTCTATGTGCTTCACTTATATCTTTTGAGTTGAATAGTTTTTGCTCTAGTGCTTCACTTATATCTTTTAGAGCACGGTGGTGGTTATATTTTGTAGAAATTGTTGAACTCTCATGCTTCACTCATATCTATTTGAGAGTCTATTAAAACAGCATGGTAATGTGTTTAGGCTAAAAAACTAGTCTTCACATGATAGACATCCAATGTCAATGTAGTAAAAAAAGTCACACTAAGTGCATTGAATATGATGAGATGTTGGATGCTTGATAATTGTTTTGAGATATGAGGATAGTGATATTAGAGTCATTCTAGTGGAGTTATTATGAAATTGAGAAATACTTGTGTTAAGGTTAGTGATTCCTGTATCATGCACATATGGTGAGCCGCTATGTGACGAAGTTAGAGCATGAGGTATTTGTAAAGTGCCAACCTTTGTGTAGAGGTCGGGGGCGCGCGATGGTTAACTCCTACCAACCTCCCCCTAGGAGCATGCGTTGATTGCTTTGTTTTGATGACTCGTAGATTTTTGCAACAAGTATATGAGTTCTTATGACTAATGTTGAGTCCATGGATTATACACACTCTCACCCTTCCACCATTGCTAGCCTCTCTTGTACCGCGCAACTTTTGCCGGTACCATAAACCCACTATATATCCTTCCTCAAAACAACCACCATATTATTCCTCAAAACAGCCACCATACCTACCTATCATGGCATTTCCATAGCCATTCCGAGATATATTGCCATGCAACTTTCCACCGCTCCGTTCATATGACACGCATCATATTGTCATATTGCCATGCATGATCATGTAGTTGACATCGTAGTTATGGAAAAGCCACCATGCATAATTTTTCATACATGTCACTCTTGATTCATTGCATATCCCGGTACACCGCCGGAGGCATTCATGTAGAGTCATACTTGTTGTAGTATCGAGTTGTAATTTCGAGTTGTAATACAAGTGTGATGATCATCATTATTAGAGCATTGTCCCATGTGAGGAAAGGCCAATAAAATAAGAGATGGCCCAAAAAATAGAGAGGGGCTAATAAAAAAAAGCCCCTCAAAAAATGAGAGAAAAGAGAGAAGGGACAATTGCTACTATCTTTTTCCACACCTGTGCTTCAAAGTAGCACCATGTTCTTCATGATAGAAAGTCTTGTGTTTAGTCACTTTCATATACTAGTGGGAACTTTCATTATAGAACTTAGCTTGTATATTCCAACGATGGGCTTCCTCAAATGCCCTAGGTCTTCGTGAGCAAGCAAGTTGGATGCACACTCACTAGTTTCTTTTGTTGAGCTTTCATACATACTTAGCTCTAGTGCATCAGTTGCATGGCAATCCCTACTCACTCACATTGATATCTATTGATGGGCATGTCCATAGCCCGTTGATATGCCTGGTCGATGTGAGACTATCTTCCTCCTTTTTGTCTTCTCCACAACCACCTCTATTCCACCCATAGTGCTATGTCCATGGCTCACGCTCGTGTATTGCGTGAAAGTTGAATGGTTTGAAAAGATAGAGTATGAAAACAAGTGCTTGGCTGAAATTGGGGTTGTGCATGATATGAATATTTTGTGTGATTAAGAGGGAGCATAGCCAGACTATATGATTTTGTAGGGATAACTTTCTTTAGCCATAGTATTTTGAGAAGACATGATTGCTTTGTTTGTATGCTTGAAGTATTGTTATTTCTTATGTCAATATAGACTTTTATCTTGAATCTTTTAGATCTGATCATGCCACAATTAAGAGAATTACATTGAACCACTATATTGGTTAGCATTCCACATCAAAAATTCTTTCTTTATCATTTACCTACTTGAGGACGAGCAGGAATTAAGCTTGGGGATGCTTGGTATGTCTCCAACGTATCTATAATTTTTTATTGTTCCATGCTATTATTTATGAAGTCTTGGATGTTTAATGCGCTTTATCATACACTTTTATATCATTTTTGGGACTAACCTACTAACCCAAAGGCCAAGTCCAGATTGCTGTTTTTTGCTTGTTTCAGGGTTTTGTAGAAAAAAATCAAATGGAGTCCAAACGGAATGAAACCTTCGCGAGAGATATTTTTGGAGAAAATCATGCACATGTGACTTGAGAACCACGTCAGGGGAGCCTCGGGGTGTCCACGAGGGTGGGGGGCGCGCCCCCCTTCCCAGGGCGCGCCCCTGCCTCGTGGGCCCCTCGAGCACCCCCCGGTGTCCTCCTTCCTCCTATATAAGTCTACATACCCCGAAACCTTCGACAACAGAGAGAAAACACTAATTCCACCGCCATAACCTTCTGTTCCCGTGAGATCTCATCTTGGAGCCTGTTCCGGAGCTCCACTGGAGGGGGATCCGTCACGCAGTTCTTCTTCATCATCATCATCGCCCTCACCATGAGTTGAGAGTAGTTTACCACAGACCTTCGGGTCCATAGCTAGTATCTAGATGGCTTCTTCTCTCTCTCTCTGCATCTCAATACAAAGTTCTCCTCGGTCTTCGAGGAGATCTATTCGATGTAATCTCTTTTTGCGGTGTGTTTGTCGAGATCCAATGAATTGTGAGTTTATGATCAAGATTATCTATGAAAAATATTTGGTTCTTCTCTGAACTTTTTATGTGTGCTCATAATATCCTTGCAAGTCTCTTCGAATTATTGGTTTGGTTTGGCCTACTAGATCTGTAGTTCTTGCAATGGGAGAAGTGCTTGGCTTTGGGTTCAATCTTAGGGTGTCCTTTCCCAGTGACAGTGGGGGCAACAAGGCACATATTGTATTGTTGCCATCAAGGATAAAAAGATGGGGTTTATATCATATTGCTTGAGTTTATCCCTCTACATCATATCATCTTGCTTAAGGCATTACTCTGTTCTTATGAACTCAATACACTAGATGCATGCTGGATAGCGGTCGATGTGTGGAGTAATAGTAGTAGATGCAGAATCGTTTCGGTCTACTTGTCTCGGACGTGATGCCTATATACAATGATCATGCCTAGATAGTCTCATAATTATTCGCTTTTCTATCAATTGCTCGACAGTAATTTGTTTACCCGCCGTAGAATATCGCTATCATGAGAGAAGCTACTAGAGAACACTATGGCCCCCGGGTCTATTCTCAACATATCAATCTACATCTACTTTACTTTTATTGCTTTTATTTGCTGTTCTTGTAAACCAAAAATACCAAAAATATAAACTATCATCTCTATCAAATCTCACTTTCGTAAGTGACCGTAAAGGGATTGACAACCCCTTATCGCGTTGGCTGCGAAGTTCTTATTTGTTTGTGCAGGTGCGAGGGACTCGCGTGTGGTCTCCTACTGGATTGATACCTTGGTTCTCAAAAACTGAGGGAAATACTTACGCTATTGTGCTGCATCTCCCTTTCCTCCTCGAGCGAATACAACGCAAGCTCGAGAAGTAGCAATGCCCATGCGGAGAGGAGTACGAGGGTTCACTGCTTCGGCTGCCGTGTGAGCCTGCCGTCGCCGCAGAATAACATGGGGTGTGGGTGAGTAGAGGGATGCCCTGGCTGTTGGGGAACGTAGTATTTCAAAAAGATCCTACGATCATGCAAGATATATCTACTAGATGCATAGCAACGAGAGGGGAGAGTGTGTCTACGTATCCACATAGACCGGTAGCGGAAGCGTCTAGTGGCGCGGTTGATGTAGTCGAACTTTCTTCGCGATCTAACCGATCAAGCACCGAACATACGGAGCCTCCACGTTCAGCACACGTTCAGCTTGATGACTTCCCATGAGCTCTTGATCCAGTAGAACTTCGCGGAAGAGTTTCGTCAGCATGACGGTGTGGTGACGGAGATGATGAAGCTACCAGCGTAGGGCTTCGCCTAAGCACTGCAACGATATGAACGAGGTGTGTTTCTGTGGAGGGGGGCACCGCACACGGTTGGGAGAGATCAACTTGATCAACTTGTGTGTCTAGAGGTGCACCCTCTGCCCCCATATATAAAGGAGAAGGGGAGGAGGCCGGCCGGCCCCTATGGAGCGCCCTAGGAGGGCCACTCCTACTAGGAATAGGAATCCTATTCCTAGTAGGAGTCCACCAAGAGGGAGAGGGGGAAGGAAGGAGAGGGAGAGGGAGAAGGAAGGGGGCGCCGCCCCCTCCTCTCCTTGTCCAATTAGGACGAAGGGGGAGGGGCGTGTGGCCCAGCCCTGGCCGGCCCTCTCTCTCTCCACTAAGGGCCCAAGTGGCCCATTAGTTCCCCCGGGGGGGGGGAGGGGGTACCGATACCCCTCCGGCACTCCGGTTTAATCCGAAACTTTTCCGGAACACTTCCGGTGTCCGAATATAGTCGTCCAATATATCAATACTTATGTCTCAAACATTATGAGACTCCTCCTCATGTCCGTGATCTCATCCGGGACTCCGAACTACCTTCGGCACATCAAAACTCATAAACTCATAATACCGATCGTCATCAAACGTTAAGCATGCGGACCCTATGGGTTCGAGAACTATCTAGACATGATCGAGACTCATCTCCGGTCAATAACCAATAGCGGAACCTGGATGCTCATACTGGCTCCTACATATTCTACGAAGGTCTTCTATCGGTCAAACCGCATAACAACATACATTGTTACTTTTGTCATCGGTATGTTACTTGCCCGAGATCCGATCGTCGGTATCTCAATACCTACTTCAATATCGTTACTGGCAAGTCTCTTTACTCGTTTCATAATACATCATCTCGTGACTAACTCATTAGTCATTTGCTTGCAAGGCTTATTATGATGTGCATTACCGAGAGGGCCCAGAGATACCTCTCCGACAGTCGGAGTGACAAATCCTATTCTTGATCTATGCCAACACCACGAACACTTTCGGAGACACCTGTAGAGCATCTTTATAATCACCCAGTTACGTTGTGACGTTTGATAGCACACAAGGTGTTCCTCCGGTATTCGGGAGTTGCATAATCTCATAGTCATAGGAACATATATAAGTCATGAAGAAAGCAATAGCAGTAAAACTAAACGATCATAGTGCTAAGCTAACGGATGGGTCTTGTCCATCATATCATTCTCCTAATGATGTGAGCTCGTTGATCAAATGACAACTCATGTCTATGGCTAGGAAACATAACCATCTTTGATCAATGAGCTAGTCTAGTAGAGGCTTACTAGGGACATACTGTTTTGTCTATGTATTCACACATGTACTAAGTTTCCGGTTAATACAATTCTAGCATGAATAAAAGACATTTATCATGATATAAGGAAATACAAATAGCATTTTTATTATTGCCTCTAGGGCATATTTCCTTCAGTCTCCCACTTGAACTAGAGTCAATAATCTAGATAACAAAGTAATGATTCTAACACTCATGGAGTCTTGGTGCTGATCATGTTTTGCCCGTGGAAGAGGCTTAGTCAATGGGTCTGCGACATTCAGATCCATATGTATCTTCCAAATTTCTATGTATCCCTCCTTGACTTGATCGCAGATGGAATTGAAGCGTCTTTTGATGTGCTTTGTTCTCTTGTGAAACCTGGATTCCTTCGCCAAGGCTATTGCTCCAGTGTTGTCACAAAAGATTTTCATTGGACCCTATGCACTAGGTATCACACCTAGATCGGATATGAACTCCTTCATCCAGACTCCTTCATTTGCTGCTTCTGAAGCAGCTATGTATTCCGCTTGACACGTAGATCCCGCCACGACGCTCTGCTTGGAACTGCACCAACTGATAGCTCCACCGTTTAATAAAAATACATATCCGGTTTGTGACTTAGAGTCATCCGGATCAGCGTCAAAGCTTTAATCGACGTAACCGTTTACGACGAGCTCTTTGTCACCTCCATATACGAGAAACATATCCTTTGTCCTTTTTAGGTACTTCAGGATGTTCTTGACCTCTGTCCAGTGATCCACTCCTGGATTACTTTGGTACCTCCCAGCTAAACTTATAGCAAGGCACACATCAGGTCTGGTACACAACATTGCATACATGATAGATCCTATGGCTGAGACATAGGGAATGACTTTCATTTTCTCTCTGTCTTCTGCAGTGGTCGGGCATTGAGTCTTACTCAACTTCACACCTTGTAACACAGGCAAGAACCCTTTCTTTGACTGATCCATTTTGAACTTCTTCAAAACTTTATCAAGGTATGTGCTTTCTGAAAGTCCAATTAAGCGTCTTGATCTATCTCTATAGATCTTGATGCCTAATATGTAAGCAGCTTCACCGAGGTCTTTCATTGAAAAACTCTTATTCAAGTATCCTTTTATGCTATCCAGAAACTCTATATCATTTCCAATCAACAATATGTCATCCACATATAATATCAGAAATGCTACAGAGCTCCCACTCACTTTCTTGTAAATACAGGCTTCTCCAAAAGTCTGTATAAAACCATATGCTTTGATCACCTCATCAAAGCGTATATTCCAACTCCGAGATGCTTGCACCAGTCCATAGATGGATCGCTGGAGCTTGCACAATTTGTTAGCACCTTTAGGATCGACAAAACCTTCTGGTTGCATCATATACAACTCTTCTTTGAGATATCCATTCAGGAATGCAGTTTTGACATCCATTTGCTAGATTTCATAATCATAAAATGCGGCAATTTCTAACATGATTCGTACAGACTTAAGCATCGCTAAGGGTGAGAAAGTCTCATCGTAGTCAACTCCTTGAACTTGTCAAAAACCTTTCGCAACAAGTCGAGCTTTGTAAACAGTAACATTACTGTCAACGTCGGTCTTCCTCTTGAAGATCCAATTATTTTCGATGGCTTGCCGATCATAGGGCAAGTCTACCAAAGTCCACACTTTGTTCTCATACATGGATCCCATCTCAAAGTTCATGGCCTCAAGCCATTTTGCGGAATCTGGGCTCATCATCGCTTCCTCATAGTTCGTAGGTTCATCATGGTCTAGTAACATGACTTCCAGAACTGGGTTGCCGTACCACTCTGGCGCGGAACGTACTCTGGTTGATCTACGAAGTTTAGCAGAAACTTGATATGAAGTTTCATGATCATCATCATTAGCTTGCTCACTAATTGGCGTAGGAATCACTGGAACCAGTTTCTGTGATGTACTACTTTCCAATTCGAGAGAAGGTACAATTACCTCATCAAGTTCGACTTTCCTCCCACTCACTTCTTTCGAGAGAAACTCCTTCTCTAGAAAGGATCCATTCTTAGCAACGAATATCTTGCCTTCGGATCTGTGATAGAAGGTGTACCCAACAGTCTCCTTTTGGTATCCTATGAATACACATTTCTCCGACTTGGGTTCGAACTTATCAGGTTGAAGATTTTTTACATAAGCATCGCAGCCCCAAACTTTAAGAAACAACAATTTTGGTTTCTTGCCAAACCACAGTTCATAAGGCGGCGTCTCAACGGATTTAGATGGTCCCCTATTTAACGTGAATGCAACTATCTCTAAAGCATGACCCCAAAACGATAGTGGTAAATTGGTAAGAGACATCATAGGCCGCACCATATCTAATAAAGTACGGTTACGCCATTCGGACACACCATTACGCTGTGGTGTTTCGGGTGGCGTGAGTTGTGAAACTATTCCACATTGTTTCAAATGATGACCAAACTCGTAACTCAAATAATCACCTCCACGACCAGGTCGTCGAAACTTTATTTTCTTTTTACGATGATTCTCTACTTCACTCTGAAATTCTTTGAACTTTTCAAATGTTTCAGACTTGTGCTTCATCAAGTAGATATACCCATATCTGCTCAAATCATCAGCGAAGGTCAGAAAATAACGATACCCGCCGCGAGCTTCAACACTCATCGGTCCACATACATCAGTATGTATGATTTCCAACAAATCTGTTGCTCGCTCCATTGTTCCTGAGAGCGGAGTTTTAATCATCTTGCCCATGAGGCATGGTTCGCAAGCACCAAGTGATTCATAATCAAGTGATTCCAAAAGTCCATCACTATGGAGTTTCTTCATGCGCTTTACACCAATATGACCTAAACGGCAGTGCCACAAATAAGTTGCACTATCATTATTAACCTTACATATTTTGGCTTCAATATTATGAATATGTGTATCACTACGATCGAGATCCAACAAGAATAGACCACTCTTCAAGGGTGCATGACCATAAAAGATATTACTCATATAAATAGAACAACCATTACTCTCATATTTAAATGAATAACCGTCTCGCAACAAATAAGATCCAGATAAAATGTTCATGCTCAATGCTGGCACCAAATAACAATTATTGAGGTCTAAAACTAATCCCGAAGGTAGATGTAGAGGTAGCGTGCCGACGGCGATCACATCGATTCTGGAACCATTTCCCACGCGCATCGTCACCTCGTCCTTGGCCAATCTTCATTTAATCTGTAGTCCCTATTTCGAGTTACAAATATTAGCAACCTAACCAGTATCAAATACCCAGGTGCTACTACGAGCATTAGTAAGGTACAAATCAATAACATGTATATCACATATACCTTTGTTCACCATCCTTCTTATCTGCCAAATACTTGGGGCAGTTCCGCTTCCAGTGTCCAGTCCCTTTGCAGTAGAAGCACTCAGTTTCAGGCTTGGCTCTAGACTTGGGTTTCTTCGTGGGAGTAGCAACTGTCTTGCTATTCTTCTTGAAGTTTCCCTTCTTTCCCTTGCCCTTTTTCTTGAAACTAGTGGTCTTGTTAACCATCAACACTTGATGCTCCTTTTTGATTTCTACCTCCGCAGCCTTGAGCATAGCGAAGAGCTCGGGAATTGTCTTTTGCATCCCTTGCATATTATAGTTCATCACGAAGCCTTTATAGCTTGGTGGCAGTGATTGAAGAACTCTATCAATAACACTATCTTCATCAACTTTGCAACCAAGTTGATTCATATGATTGTAGTACCCGGACATTCTGAGCAAGTGTTCACTCATAGAACTATTCTCCTCCATCTTGGAGCTGTAGAACTTATTGGAAATCTCATATTTCTCAATCCGGGCATTTGCTTGAAATATTAACTTCAACTCCTCGAACATCTCATATGCTCCATGACGTTCAAAACGTCGTTGAAGTCCCGGTTCTAAGCCGTAAAGCATGGCACACTGAACTATCGTGTAGTCATCAGACCGCGTCTGCCAGACGTTCAAAGCGTCTACATTAGCGGGAGGGGGCTTGTCACCTAGCTGTGCTTCAAGGACATAATTCTTCCGTGCAGCAATGAGGATAATCCTCAAGTTACGGACCCAGTCCGTGTAATTGCTACCATCATCTTTAAACTTAGCTTTCTTTAGGAATGCATTAAAATTCAAAGGAACGGTAGCACGGGCCATTGATCTACAACAACATAGATATGCAAAAACTATCAGGACTAAGTTCATGATAAATTAATGTTCAATTAATCATATTACTAAAGAACTCCCACTTAGATAGACATCCCTCTAGTCATCTAAATGATCACGTGATCCAAATCAACTAAACCGTGTCCTATCATCACGTGAGATGGAGTAGTTTCAATGGGGAACATCCTATGGCGATCATATCTACTATATGATTCACGCTCGAACTTTCGGTCAACAGTGTTCCGAGGCCATGTATGTACATGCTAGGCTCTTCAAGTTTAACCCGAGTATTCTGCGTGTGCAAAACTGGCTTACACCCGTTGTATCTGAATGTAGAGCTTATCACACCCGATCATCGCGTGGTGTCTTGATACGTCTCCAATGTATCTATAATTTTTGATTGTTCCACGCTATTATTTATGAAGTCTTGGATGTTTAGTGGGCTTTATCATACACTTTTATATCATTTTTGGGACTAACCTACTAACCCAAAGGCCCAGTCCAGATTGCTGTTTTTTGCCTGTTTCAGGGTTTTGCAAAAAAAGAATATCAAACGGAGTCCAAACGGAATGAAACCTTCGCGAGAGATATTTTGGAGAAAATCATGCACGCGGAGCTTGAGAACCACGTCAGGGGATCAAGAGGTGGCCCACGAGGGTGGGGGGCGCGCCCCCTGCCTCGTGGCCCCCTCGAGCGTCCCCCGGTGCCCTCCTTCTTCCTATATAAGTCTACGTACCCCAAAACCTCCGTGAACAGAGAGAAAACCCTAATTCCACCGCCGTAACCTTCTGTTCCCATGAGATCCCATCTTGGAGCCTGTTCCGGAGCTCCACCGGAGGGGGATCCATCACAGAGTTCTTCATCATCATCATTATCGCCCTCACCATGAGTTGTGAGTAGTTTACCACAGACCTCCGGGTCCATAGCTAGTATCTAGATGGCTTCTTCTCTCTCTCTAGATCTCAATACAAAGTTCTCCTCGGTCTTCGAGGAGATCTATGTTGGAAATATGCCCTAGAGGCAATAATAAAAGTATTATTATTATATTTCCTTGTTCAAGATAATCGTCTGTTATTCATGCTTGAATTGTATTGTATGGAAACAGCGATACATGTGTGAATACATAGACCAAAATGAGTCCCTGGTAGGCCTCTAGTTACCAGCTCGTTGATCAACAGATGGTCACGGTTTCCTGATCATGGACATGGGATGTCGGTGATAACGGGATCACATCATTAGGAGAATGATGTGATGGACAAGACCCAATCCTGAGCATAGCACGAGATCGTATAGTTCGTAATGCATAAGCTTTTCGGTGTCAAGTATTTATTCCTTAGACCATGAGGTTGTACAACTCCCGGATGTCGTAGGAATACTTTGGGTGTGCCAAATGTCACAACGTAACTGGGTGGCTATAAAGGTACGCATCGGGTATCTCCGAAAGTGTCTGTTGAGTTGGTACAAACCGAGACTGGGATGTTGTCACTCCGTATGACGAAGAGGTACCTCTGGGCCCACTCGGTAAGACATCATCATAATGAGCTCAATGTGACTAAGTAGTTAGTCATGGGATGATGGATTACGGATCGAGTAAAGAGACTTGCCATGACGAGATTGAACAAGGTATTGAGAATACCGACGATCGAATCTCGGGCAAGTACCGTACCGATGGACAAAGGGAATAACATACGGGATTGAGTGAATCCTTGACACGGTGGTTCATCCGATGAAGATCATCGAGGAACACATGGGAACCAACATGGGTATCCAGATCCCGCTATTGGTTATTGACCGGAGAGTGGTCTCGGTCATGTCTACGTGTCTCCCGAACCCGTAGGGTCTACACACTTAAGGTTCGGTAACGCTAGGGTCGTAGAGATAAATGCACGTGGAAACCCGAAAGTTGTTCGGAGTCCCGGATGAGATCTCGAACGTCACGAGGAGTTCCGGAATGGTCCGGAGGTAAAGATTGATATATAGGAAGTCAGGTTTCGGCCATCGGGTGATCTCCGGGGGTCACCGGGAGCGTCCCGGGACCACCGGAGGGGCCCCGGGGGTCCACCGGGTGGGGCCACCCATCTCGGTGGGGCCCCTAGGCCGCAAGGGGAAGTGTCCAGCCCTAATGGGCTGGCGCACCACTAGGGGCCCACCTCCCCATGCGCCTAGGGTTGAAACCCTAGGGGGGAGGGGGCGCCCCACTTGCCTTGGGGGGCAAGGACTCCCCCCTGGCCGCCGCCCCCCCCTTGCAGATTGGATCTGCAGGGGGCTGGCGCACCCCCTGGCCCCCTATATATATGTGGGGGGGGAGAGGGCAGCCGCACCTTGCCCTGGCGCCTCTCCCCCTCCCGTCACACCTCCATACTCCCAACGCAGGGCGCCCGGCGAAGCCCTGCTGCGATCTCCACTGCATCCACCACCACGCCTTTGTGCTGCTGGATCTCTGACGACTTCTCCTCCCCCCTTGCTGGATCAAGAAGGAGGTGACGTTGCTGCACCGGACGTGTGTTGAACGCGGAGGTGCCGTCCGTTCGGCGCTAGATCATCGGTGACGAAGAACGCGAAGAGTACGACTACTTCATCCACGCTTCTTCGAAAGCTTCCGCACGCGATCTACATAACGGTATGTAGATGCACTCTTACTTGCTCGTTGCTAGATGTATCCTTAGTTGGATCTTGGTGAAAGCGTAGAATTTTTTTGAATTCTGCTACGTTCCCCAACAGTGGCATCTGAGCTAGGTTTTATGCGTAGCATCTTGCATGAGTAGAACACAAAGCAGTTGTGGGCGTTTGAGTTTGTTCAACTTTCTTGCCGTTACTAGTCAATCTTGATTCGGCGGTATTGTGGGATGAAGCGGCCCGGACCGACTTTACACGTACGCTTACGTGAGACTGGTACCACCGACAGACATGCACTAGATGCATAAGGTGGCTGGCGTGTGTCTGTCTCTCCTACTTTAGTCGGATCGGATTCGATGAAAAGGGTCCTTATGAAGGGTAAATAGAAATTGACAAATCACGTTGTGGTTTTGGCATAGGTAAGAAACGTTCTTGGTAGAAATCCTATAGAAGCCACGTAAAACTTGCAACAACAATTAGAGGACGTCTAACTTGTTTTTGCAGCATGTGCTATGTGACGTGGTATGGCCAAAACGAAGATGTCATGAATGATATATGTGATGTATGAGATTGCTCATGTTTTTGTAATAGGGAATCACGACTTGCATGTCGATGAACTTGACAACCGGCAGGAGCCATAGGAGTTGTCTTAATTATTGTATGACCTGCGTGTCACTGAATTAACGCTATGTAATTACTTTACTTTATTGCTAAACGTTAGCTATAGTAGTAGAAGTAATAGTTGGCGTGACGACTTCTTCAAGACACGATGATGGAGATCATGATGATGAAGATCATGGTGTCGAGCCGGTGACAAGATGATCATGGTGCCCCGAAGATGGAGATCCAAGGAGCAAGATGATATTGGCCATATCATGTCACTTTAATTGATTGCATGTGATGTTTATCATGTTTATGCATCTTGTTTACTTAGAACGACGGTAGTAAATAAGATGATCTCTCACTAAAATTTCAAGAATTGTGTTTCCCCTAACTGTGTACCGTTGCTAAAGTTCGTTGCTCCGAAGCACCACGTGATGATCGGGTGTGATAGGTTCTAACGTTCGCATACAACGGGTGTAAGCCAGATTTACACATGCGATACACTTAGGGTTCACTTGAGGAGCCTAGCATGTACAGACATGTCCTCGGAACACGGAAGAACGAAAGGTCGAACACGAGTCGTATAGAAGATACGATCAACATGAAGATGTTCACCGTTGATGACTAGTCCGTCTCACGTGATGATCGGACACGGGCTAGTCGATTCGGATCGTGTATCACTTAAGATGACTAGAGAGATGTCATTCTGAGTGGGAGTTCATTAAAATTTGATTAAGATGAACTTAATTATCATGAACTTAGTCTAAATTCTTTACAATATCTCTTGTAGATCAAATGGCCCACGCTCCAGTTTCCCTCAACTTCAACGCGTTCCTAGAGAAAACCAAGCTGAAAGACGATGGTAGCAACTACACGGATTGGGTCCGTAACCTGAGGATTATCCTCATAGCTGCCAAGAGATCATATGTCCTAGAAGCACCGCTAGGTGATGCACCTGGTCCCGATGCGGCACAAGACGTTTTGAACATTTGGCAGTCGCGTAGTGATGATTACTCCCTGGTTCAGTGCGGCATGCTTTACAGCTTAGAGTCGGGGCTCCAAAAACGTTTTGAGCACCACGGAGCATATGAGATGTTCGAAGAGCTGAAAATGGTTTTCCAAGCTCATGCCCGAGTCGAGAGATATGATGTCTCCGACGCATTCTACAGCTGTAAGATGGAGGAGAACAGTTCTGTCAGTGAGCACATCCTCAAGATTTCAGGATTGCACAACCGCTTGTCTCAGCTGGGAATGAATCTCCCAGATGAAGCGGTCGTTGACAGAATCCTCCAGTCGCTCCCACCAAGCTTCAAGAGCTTCGTGTTGAACTTCAATATGCAGGGGATGGAGAAGTCCATTCCCGAGGTGTATTCGATGCTGAAATCAGCGGAGGTTGACATCAAGAAAGAACATTAAGTGTGGATGGTCAATAAAACCACTAAGTTTAAGAAAGGCAAGGGTAAGAAGAACTTCAAGAAGGACGGCAAGGGAGTTGCCGCGCCCGGTAAGCCAGTTGCCGGGAAGAAGCCAAAGTATGGACCCAAGCCTGAAACAGAGTGCTTTTATTGCAAGGGAACGGGTCACTGGAAGCGGAACTGCCCCAAATATTTAGCGGACAAGAAGGCCGGCAACGTCAAAGGTATATATGATATACATGTTATTGATGTGTACCTTACCAGCACTCGTAGTAGCTCCTGGGTATTCGATACGGTGCAGTTGCTCACATTTGTAACTCAAAACAGGAGCTGCGGAATAAACGGAGATTGGCGAAGGATGAGGTGACGATGCGCGTCGGGAATGGTTCCAAGGTCGATGTGATCGCCGTCGGCACGCTGCCTCTACATCTACCCTCGGGATTAGTTTTAAACCTCAATAATTGTTATTTAGTACCAGCTTTGAGCATGACCATTGTTTCTGGATCTCGTCTTATGCGAGATGGCTACTCTTTCAAATCGGAGAATAATGGTTGTTCTATTTATTTGAGAGATATGTTTTATGGTCATGCCCCGCTGGTCAATGGTTTATTTTTGATGAATCTCGAACGTGATGATACACATATTCATAGTGTAGATGCCAAAAGATGTAAAGTTGATAATGATAGTCCCACATACTTGTGGCATTGCCGCCTTGGTCATATTGGTGTCAAACGTATGAAGAAGCTCCATTCAGATGGACTTCTAGAGTCTCTTGATTATGAATCATTTGACACGTGCGAACCATGCCTCTTGGGCAAGATGACCAAGACTCCGTTCTCCGGAACAATGGAGCGAGCAACCAACTTGTTGGAAATCATACATACTGATGTGTGCGGTCCAATGAGTGTTGAGGCTCGCGGAGGCTATCGTTATGTTCTCACCCTCACGGATGACTTGAGTAGATACGAGTATATCTATTTGATGAAACACAAATCTGAAACCTTTGAAAAGTTCAAGGAATTTCAGAATGAGGTTGAGAATCAACGTGACAGAAAAATAAAGTTCTTGCGATCGGATCGTGGGGGTGAATATTTAAGTCATGAATTTGGCACACACCTTAGGAGCTGTGGAATTGTTTCACAATTGACACCGCCCGGAACACCTCAACGTAACGGTGTGTCCGAACGTCGAAATCGTACTCTGTTGGACATGGTGCGATCTATGATGTCCCTCACCGATTTACCGCTATCTTTTTGGGGTTATGCTTTAGAGACTGCCGCATTCACTTTAAATAGGGCTCCGTCGAAATCCGTTGAGACGACTCCGTATGAACTTTGGTTTGGCAAGAAACCGAAGCTGTCGTTTCTAAAAGTTTGGGGTTGCGATGCTTATGTCAAGAAACTTCAACCTGAAAAGCTCGAACCCAAATCGGAGAAATGCGTCTTCATAGGATACCCAAAGGAAACAATTGGGTACACCTTCTACCACAGATCCGAAGGCAAAGTCTTTGTTGCCAAGAATGGATGCTTTCTGGAGAAAGAGTTTCTCTCGAAAGAAGTGAGTGGGAGGAAAGTAGAACTTGATGAGGTGACAGTCACCCCTTCTGTACCGGAAAGTAGCGCAGCGCAGGAAACTGTTCCTGAGGTGCCTGCACCAACAAGGGAGGAAGTTAATGATAATGATGATGAAGAAACAGATCAAGTTAGTACTGAACTTCGAAGGTCCACAAGGGCACGTTCCGCACCAGAGTGGTACGGCAACCCTGTACTGGAAATCATGTTGTTAGACAACGATGAACCTTCGAACTATGAAGAAGCGATGGCGGGCCCGGATTCCAATAAATGGCTTGGAGCCATGAAATCCGAGATAGAATCCATGTATGAAAACAAAGTATGGACTTTTGTGGACTTGCCTGATGATAGGCACGCCATAGAAAACAAATGGATATTTAAGAAGAAGACAGACGCAGATGGTAATGTGACCATCTATAAGGCTCGGCTTGTCGCTTATCGACAAGTTCAAGGGATTGACTACGACGAGACTTTCTCTCCCGTAGCGATGCTGAAGTCAGTCAGAATCATGTTAGCTATTGCCGCATTCTATGATTATGAGATATGGCAAATGGACGTCAAAACAGCATTCCTTAATGGCTTCCTCAAGGAAGAGTTGTATATGATGCAACCGGAAGGTTTTGTCGATCCAGAGAACGTTAACAAGGTATGCAAGCTCCAGCGCTCGATTTACGGGCTGGTGCAAGCATCTCGGAGTTGGAATATTCGCTTTGATGAAGTGATCAAAGCGTTTGGCTTTATACAGACTTATGGAGAAGCCTGTATTTACAAGAAAGTGAGTGGGAGCTCTGTGGCATTTCTCATATTATATGTGGATGACATATTGCTGATGGGAAATGATATAAAATTCTTGGAAAATGTAAAGGCCTACTTGAATAAAAGTTTTTCAATGAAGGACCTTGGAGAAGCTGCTTACATATTAGGCATCAAAATCTATAGAGATAGATCGAGACGCCTCATTGGTCTTTCACAAAGTACATACCTTGACAAAATATTGAAGAAGTTCAATATGGATCAGTCAAAGAAAGGATTCTTGCCTGTTTTGCAAGGTATGAGATTGAGCAAGGCTCAGTCGCCGACCACGGCAGGAGATAGAGAAAAGATGAGTGTCATTCCCTATGCCTCGGCCATAGGTTCTATCATGTATGCCATGCTGTGTACCAGACCTGATGTGAACCTTACTATAAGTTTGGTAGGGAGGTACCAAAGTGATCCCGGTACGGAACACTGGACAGCGGTCAAGAACATCCTGAAGTACCTGAAAAGGACTAAGGATATGTTTCTCGTTTATGGAGGTGACGAAGAGCTCGTCGTAAAGGGTTACGTCGATGCTAGCTTCGACACAGATCTGGATGACTCTAAGTCACAAACCGGATACGTGTATATTCTGAACGGAGGGGCAGTCAGCTGGTGCAGTTGCAAGCAAAGCGTCGTGGCAGCATCTACATGTGAAGCGGAGTACATAGCTGCTTCCGAAGCAGCGCAGGAAGGAGTCTGGATGAAGGAGTTCATCACTGACCTAGGAGTCATACCAAGCGCGTCAAGCCCGATGACTCTCTTCTGTGACAACACTGGTGCTATTGCTATTACCAAGGAGACCAGGTTTCACAAGAAGACCAAGCACATCAAGCGCCGTTTCAACTCCATCCGGAATTATGTTCAGGATGGAGATATAGATATTTGTAAAGTGCATACGGATCTGAATGTCACAGACCCGTTGACTAAACCTCTTTCACGGGCAAAACATGATCAACACCAGAACTCTATGGGTGTTCGATTCATCACAATGTAACTAAATTATTGACTCTAGTGCAAGTGGTAGACTATTGGAAATATGCCCTAGAGGCAATAATAAAAGTATTATTATTATATATCCTTGTTCATGATAATCGTCTGTTATTCATGCTTGAATTGTATTGTATGGAAACAGCGATACATGTGTGAATACATAGACCAAAATGAGTCCCTGGTAGGCCTCTAGTTACCAGCTCGTTGATCAACAGATGGTCACGGTTTCCTGATCATGGACATGGGATGTTGGTGATAACGGGATCACATCATTAGGAGAATGATGTGATGGACAAGACCCAATCCTGAGCATAGCACGAGATCGTATAGTTCGTAATGCATAAGCTTTTCGGTGTCAAGTATTTATTCCTTAGACCATGAGGTTGTACAACTCCCGGATGCCGTAGGAATACTTTGGGTGTGCCAAACGTCACAACGTAACTGGGTGGCTATAAAGGTACGCATCGGGTATCTCCGAAAGTGTCTGTTGAGTTGGTACGGACCGAGACTGGGATGTTGTCACTCCATATGACGGAGAGGTACCTCTGCGCCCACTCGGTAAGACATCATCATAATGAGCTCAATGTGACTAAGTAGTTAGTCACGGGATGATGGATTACGGATCGAGTAAAGAGACTTGCCATGACGAGATTGAACAAGGTATCGGGAATACCGACGATCGAATCTCGGGGCAAGTACCGTACCGATGGACAAAGGGAATAACATACGGGATTGAGTGAATCCTTGACACGGTGGTTCATCCGATGAAGATCATCAAGGAACACGTGGGAACCAACATGGGTATCCAAATCCCGCTATTGGTTATTGACCGAAGAGTGGTCTCGGTCATGTCTACGTGTCTCCCGAACCCGTAGGGTCTACACACTTAAGGTTTGGTAACGCTAGGGTCGTAGAGATAAATGCACGTGGAAACCCGAAAGTTGTTCGGAGTCCCGGATGAGATCCCGAACGTCACGAGGAGTTCCGGAATGGTCCGGAGGTAAATATTGATATATAGGAAGTCAGGTTTCGGCCATCGGGTGATCTCCGGGGGTCACCGGGAGCGTCCCGGGACCACCGGAGGGGCCCCTGGGGTCCACCGGGTGGGGCCACCCATCCCGGTGGGACCCCTAGGCCGCAAGGGGAAGTGTCCAGCCCTAATGGGCTGGCGCACCACTAGGGGCCCACCTCCCCATGCGCCTAGGGTTGAAACCCTAGGGGGAGGGGGCGCCCCACTTGCCTTGGGGGGCAAGGACTCCCCCCTGGCCGCCGCCCCCCCCTTGCAGATTGGATCTGCAGGGGGCTGGCGCACCCCCTGTCCTCCTATATATATGTGGGGGGGAGAGGGCAGCCGCACCCTTGCCCTGGCGCCTCTCCCCCTCCCGTCACACCTCCATACTCCCAACGCAGGGCGCCCGGCGAAGCCCTGCTGCGATCTCCACTGCATCCACCACCACGCCGTTGTGCTGCTGGATCTCTGATGACTTCTCCTCCCCCCTTGCTGGATCAAGAAGGAGGTGACGTTGCTGCACCGGACGTGTGTTGAACGCGGAGGTGTCGTCCGTTCGGCGCTAGATCATCGGTGACGAAGAACGCGAAGAGTACGACTACTTCATCCACGCTTCTTCGAAAGCTTCCGCACGCGATCTACATAAAGGTATGTAGATGCACTCTTACTTGCTCGTTGCTAGATGTCTCCTTAGTTGGATCTTGGTGAAAGCGTAGAAATTTTTTGAATTCTGCTACGTTCCCCAACAATCTATTCGATGTAATCTCTTTTGCGGTGTGTTTGTCGAGATCCGATGAATTGTGAGTTTATGATCAAGGTTATCTATGAAAGATATTTGATTCTTCTCTGAACTTTTTATGTGTGCTCATAATATCCTTGCAAGTCTCTTCGAATTATTGGTTGGGTTTGGCCTACTAGATCTATAGTTCTTGCAATGGGAGAAGTGCTTAGCTTTGGGTTCAATCTTGCGGTGTCCTTTCCAAGCGACAGTAGGGGCAGCAAGGCACGTATTGTATTGTTGCCATCGAGGATAAAAAGATGGGGTTTATATCATATTGCTTGAGTTTATCCCTCTACATCATGTCATCTTTCTTAAGGCGTTACTCTGTTCTTATGAACTCAATACACTAGATGCATGCTAGATAGTGGTCGATGTGTGGAGTAATAGTAGTAGATGCAGAATCATTTCGGTCTACTTGTCTCAGACGTGATGCCTATATACAATGATCATGCCTAGATAGTCTCATAATTATTCACTTTTCTATCAATTGCTCGACAGTAATTTGTTTACCCGCCGTAGAATATCGCTATCATGAGAGAAGCCACTAGAGAACACTATGGCCCCCGGGTCTATTCTCAACATATCAATCTACATCTACTTTACTTTTATTGCTTTTACTTGCTGTTCTTATAAACCAAAAATACCAAAAATATAAACTATCATCTCTATCAGGTCTCACTTTCGTAAGTGACCGTAAAGGGATTGACAACCCCTTACAGCGTTGGCTGCAAAGTTCTTATTTGTTTGTGCAGGTGCGAGGGACTCGCGCGTGGTCTCCTACTGGATTGATACCTTGGTTCTCAAAAACTGAGGGAAATACTTACGCTACTATGCTGCATCTCCCTTTCCTCTTCGAGGGAATACAACGCAAGCTCGAGAAGTAGCAAGAAGAATTTCTGGCGCCGTTGCTGGGGAGGCTTACGCAAGAGTCATATACCAAGTACCTATCACAAACCCTTACCCTTTGCATTACATTTATTTGCCTCTCGTTTTCCTCTCCCCCACTTCACCCTCTTCCGCCGTGTGTTTATCGTTCGCTTGCTTCTTGTTTGCTTGTGTGTGTTGGATTGCTTGCTTGTCACTATGGCTCAGAACAATACCAAATTATGTGACTTCTCCAATACCAACAATAATGATTTTATTAGCACTCCGATTGCTCCTATTACCGATGCTGAATCTTGTGAGATCAATGATGCTTTGTTGAATCTTGTCATGAAAGATCAATTCTCCGGCCTTCCTAGTGAAGATGCCGCTACCCATCTAAACAACTTTGTTGATTTGTGTGATATGCAAAAGAAAAGGGATACGGATAACGATATTGTTAAATTGAAGTTATTTCTGTTTTCACTTAGAGAACGTGCTAAAACTTGGTTTTCCTCTTTGCCTAGAAATAGTATTGATTCGTGGAATAAGTGCAAAGATGCTTTTATCTCTAAGTATTTCCCTCCTGCTAAGATCATCTCTCTTAGAAACGATATTATGAATTTTATGCAACTTGATCATGAGCATGTTGCACAAGCTTGGGTGAGAATGAAATTGATGATACGTAATTGCCCTACACATCATTTGAATCTATGGATGAATATTCATAACTTTTATGCTAGCTTGAATTTTGCTTCTAGAAATCTTTTAGATTAGGCCGCAGGAGGCACTTTCATGGAAACTACCTTAGGAGAAGCTACCAAACTCCTAGATAATATTATGGTTAATTATTCTCAATGGCACACCGAAAGATCTACTAGTAAAAAAGTACATGCTATTGAAGAAATTAGTGTTTTGAGTGGAAAGATGGATGAACTTATGAAATTGTTTGCTGCTAAGAGTGCTTCTTCTGATCCTAATGATATGCCTTTGTCCACTTTGATTGACAATAACAATGAATCTTTGGATGTGAATTTTGTTGGTAGGAATAATTTTAGTAACAATGCTTATAGAGGTAATTTTAATCCTGGGCCTTTTCCTAGTAATTCCTCTAATAATTATGGTAATTTCTACAACAACTCTTATTGAAAGATGCCTTCTAAATTTGAAACTAGTGTTAAGGAGTTTATGATCTCGCAAAAGAATTTCAATGCTTTGCTTGAAGAGTAATTGCTTAAGGTTGATGAATTGGCTAGAAGTGTGGATAGAATTACTATTGATGTTGATTCTTTGAAACTTAGATCTATCCCACCTAAGCATGATATCAATGAGTCTCTCAAAGCCATGAGAATTTCCATTGGTGAATGCAAAGAAAGAACCGCTAGGATTCGTGCTAAAAGAGAAGATTATATTAAATCATGTTCTTCTAGTTATCATGAAAATAAAGATGAAGATCTGAAAGTTATTGATGTGTCTCCTATTAGATCCTTGTTTTCTAGTATAAATCTTGATGAAGATAGGATTGGAGATGATTCTGCTTTAAGGAGTTCCAATGATTCAGAGTTTTTAGATCTTGATGCTAAAATTGTTAAAAGTGGGAGTGAAGAGATTAAAACTTTGCATAGTGATGAACCCACTACTTTAGACTTCAAGGGATTCAATTATGATAATTTCTCTTTGATTGATTGTATTTCCTTGTTGCAATCCGTGCTAAATTCTCCGCATGCTTATAGTCAAAATAAAACTTTCACCAAACACATAGTTGATGCTTTGATGCAATCTTATGAAGAAAAACTTGAGTTAGAAGTTTCTATCCCTTGAAAGCTTTATGATGAGTGGGAACCTACTATAAAAATAAAAATAAAAGATCATGAGTGCTATGCTTTGTGTGATTTGGGTGCAAGTGTCTCCACTATCCCAAAAACTTTGTGTGATTTGATAGGGTTCCATGAGCTTGATGATTGTTCTTTAAATTTGCATCTTGCGGATTCCACTATTAAGAAACCTATGGGAAGAATTAATGATGTTATTATTGTTGACAATAGGAATTATGTGCCCATAGATTTCATTGTTCTTGATATAGATTGCAATCCTTCATGTCCTATTATTCTTCGTAGACCTTTCCTTAGAACGATTGGTGCAGTTATTGATATGAAGGAAGGAAATATTAGATTCCAATTTCCGTTAAGAAAAGGCATGGAACACTTTACTAGAAATAAAATCAAATTACCATATGAATCAATCATGAGAGCCACTTATGGATTGCCTTCCAAAGATGGCAATACCTAGTTTAATCTTGTATCATGCCTAGCTAGGGGCATAAAACGATAGCGCTTGTTGGGAGGCAACCCAACTTTATGTTTTTTTCTGCTGTTAGGGAATAAATATTGCATCTAGGCTCTGATTAGATGTGGTTTCATGTTTTGTTTAGTGTTTGTGCCAAGTAGAACCTTTGGGAAGACTTATGTGAAGTTTATGTGAACTTGCTGTGAAAAACAGAATCATTAGCGCTCGCTAAAGTGGTCTTCAGATTTTACCGGAGCGTGATTTTTAGTTGATTCTTTTTGCAGATGATTGGCAGACCAATTCCGCAAATTTACCAATTTAGTTTGAATTTTTTGGAGTTCCATAAGTAGGCGAAACCTGCAGATTACTACAGACTATTCTGTTTTTGACAGATTCTGTTTTTCGTGTGTTGTTTTCTTATTCTGATGCATCTATGAGTAGTATTGGAGGATATGAACCATAGAGAAGTTGGAATACAGTAGGTTTAACACCAATATAAACAAAGAATGAATGCATTTCTGCACCTTTGAGTAGTGGATTGCTTTCTTATTCTAACAGAGCTCACGAGAATTTTTGTCTAAGTTTTGTGTTGTGAAGTTTTCAAGTTTTGAGTATTGCTTTGATGGACTATGGAACAAGGAGTAGCAAAGTCCTAAGCTTGTGGATGCCCATGGCATCCCAAGGAATTCAAGATGATCAAAAGCCAAAGCTTGGGATGCCCCGGGAAGGCATCCCCTCTTTCGTCTTCATCCATCGGTAACTATACTTGGAGCTATATTTTTATTCGCAACATGATATGTGTTTTGCTTGGAGCGTCTTGTATAATTTGAGTCTTTGCTTGTTAGTTTGCCTCAATCATCCTTTCTGGACACACCAATTTGAGAGAGTTAAATATAGCCTAGAAATTGTTAGAACACTATATGTGCTTCACTTATATCTTTTGAGTTGAATAGTTTTTGCTCTAGTGCTTCACTTATATCTTTTAGAGCACGGTGGTGGTAATATTTTATAGAAATCTTTGAACTCTCATGCTTCACTTATATCTATTTGAGAGTCTATTAAAACAGCATGGTAATGTGTTTAGGCTAAAGAAACTAGTCTTCACATGATAGACATCCAATGTCAATGTAGTAAAAAAAATCACACCAAGTGCATTGAATAGAATGAGATGTTGGATGCTTGATAATTGTTTTGAGACATGAGGATAGTGATATTAGAGTCATGCTAGTGGAGTTATTATGAAATTGAGAAATACTTGTGTTAAAGTTAGTGATTCCCGTAGGATGCACGTATGGTGAACCGCTATGTGACGAAGTTAGAGCATGAGGTATTTGTAGAGTGCCAACCTTTGTGTGGAGGTCGGGGGGCGCGCGATGGTTAACTCCTACCAACCTCCCCCCTAGTAGCATGCGTTGATATCTTTGTTTTGATGACTCGTAGATTTTTGCAATAAGTATATGAGTTCTTATGACTAATGTTGAGTCCATGGATTATACGCACTCTCACCCTTCCAGCATTGCTAGCCTCTCTTGTACCGCGCAACTATCGTCGGTGCCATAAACCCACTATATATCCTTCCTCAAAACAGCCACCATATTATTCCTCAAAACAGCCACCATACCTACCTATCATGGCATTTCTATAGCCATTCCGAGATATATTGCCGTGCAACTTTTGACCGTCCGTTCATATGACACGCATCATATTGTCATATTGCCATTAAATGATCATGTAGTTGACATCATATTTGTGGCAAAGCCACCATGCATAATTTTTATACATGTCGCTCTTGTTTCATTGCACATCCCGGCACACCGCCGGAGGCATTCATATAAAGTCATACTTTGTTGTTGTAGAGTCGAGTTGTAATATCGAATTGTAATGAAAGTGTGATGATCATCATTATTAGAAAATTGTCCCAAGGCTAAATCTATAAAGCCCCTCCGCAAAAAAAAGAAAAAAAAGAAAGGCCAAAGAAAAAAAGAAAGGCCCAAAAAAATAAAAAAATAAAATAAAAAGGGACAATTGCTACTATCTTTTTCCACACTTGTGCTTCAAAGTAGCACCATGTTCTTCGTTGTAGAGAGTCTCATGTTTAGTCACTTTCATATACTAGTGGGAATTTTCATTATAGAACTTGGCTTGTATATTCCAACGATGGGCTTCCTCAAGTGCCCTAGGTCTTCGTGAGCAAGCATGTTGGATGCATGCCCACTAGTTTCTTTTGTTGAGCTTTCATTCATATTTAGCTCTAGTGCATCAGTTGCATGGCAATCCTTACTCACTCACATTGATATCTATTGATGGGCATCTCCATAGCCCGTTGATACGCCTAGTTGATGTGAGACTATCTCCCTCTCTTTTTGTATTCTCCACAACCACCTATATTCCACCCATAGTGCTATGTCCATGGCTCACGCTCATGTATTGCGTGAAAGTTGAAAGGTTTGAAAAGATAGAGTATAAAAACAAGTGCTTGGCTGAAATCGGGGTTGTGCATGATATGAATATTTTGTGTGATGAAGAGGGAGCATAGCCAGACTATATGATTTTGTAGGGATAACTTTCTTTAGCCATAGTATTTTGAGAAGACATGATTGCTTTGTTAGTATGCTTGAAGTATTGTTATTTCTTATGTCAACATAGACTTTTATCTTGAATCTTTCAGATCTGAACATTCATGCCACAATTAATAGAATTACATTGAAAAACTATATTGGTTAGCATTCCACATCAAAAATTCTTTCTTTATCATTTACCTACTCGAGGGCGAGCAGGAATTAAGCTTGGGGATGCTTGATACGTCTCCAACATATCTATAATTTTTTACTGTTCCATGCTATTATTTATGAAGTCCTGGATGTTTAGTGGGCTTTATCATACACTTTTATATTATTTTTGGGACTAACCTACTAACCCAAAGGCTCAGTCCAGATTGTTGTTTTTTGCCTGTTGCAGGGTTTGCAGAAAAAGAATATCAAACGGAGACCAAACGGAATGAAACCTTCGCGAGAGATATTTTTGGAGAAAATCATGCACGCAGAGCTTGAGAACCACGTCAGGGGATCAAGAGGTGGCCCATGAGAGTGGGGGGCGCGCCCCCTGCCTCGTGGCCCCCTCGAGCGTCCCCCGGTGCCCTCCTTCTTCCTATATAAGTATACGTACCCCAAAACCTCCGTGAACAGAGAGAAAACCCTAATTCCACCGCCGTAACCTTCTGTTCCCGTGAGATCCCATCTTGGAGCCTGTTCCGGAGCTCCACCGGAGGGGGATCCATCACGGAGTTCATCATCATCATCATCATCGCCCTGACCATGAGTTGTGAGTAGTTTACCACAGACCTTCGGGTCCATAACTAGTATCTAGATGGCTTCTTCTCTCTCTCCGGATCTCAATACAAAGTTCTCCTCGGTCTTCGAGGAGATCTGTTCGATGTAATCTCTTTTTGTGGTGTGTTTGTCGAGATCCGATGAACTATGAGTTTACGATCAAGGTTATCTATGAAAGATATTTGATTCTTCTCTCAACTTTTTATGTGTGCTCATAATATCCTTGCAAGTCTCTTCGAATTATTGGTTTGGTTTGGCCTACTAGATCTATAGTTCTTGCAATGGGAGAAGTGCTTGGCTTTGGGTTCAATCTTGCGGTGTCCTTTCCCAGTGACAGTAGGGGCAGCAAGGCACATATTGTATTGTTGCCATCGAGGATAAAAAGATGGGGCTTATATCATATTGCTTGAGTTTATCCCTCTACATCATGTCATCTTGCTGAAGGTGTTACTCTGTTCTTATGAACTCAATACACTAGATGGATGCTGGATAGCGGTCAATGTGTGGAGTAATAGTAGTAGATGCAGGCAGGAGTCGGTCTACTTGTGTCGGACGTGATGCCTATATACAATGATCATGCCTAGATAGTCTCATAATTATTCGCTTTTCTATCAATTGCTCGACAGTAATTTGTTTACCCGCCGTAGAATATCGCTATCATGAGAGAAGCCACTAGAGAACACTATGGCCCCCGGGTCTATTCTCAACATATCAATCTACATCTACTTTACTTTTACCGCTTTTATTTGGTGTTCTTATAAACTAAAAATACTAAAAATATAAACTATCATCTCTATCAGATCTCACTTTCGTAAGTGACCGTAAAGGGATTGACAACCCCTTATCGCATTGGCTGTGAAGTTCAGATTTGTTTGTGCAGGTGCGAGGGACTCGCGCTTGGTCTCCTACTAGATTGATACCTTGGTTCTCAAAAACTAACGGAAATACTTATGCTACTGTGCTGCATCTCCCTTTCCTCTTCGAGGGAATACAACGCAAGCTCGAGAAGTAGCATGTCTCGGCACGACGAACTTTCACAACGGTGCATACTCAGGGAGAACACTTGTTCCTTGAAATTTTGCAAGGGATCATCATATAATGCTACCGCCGTACTAAGCAAAATAAGAAGCATAATAAGATAAACATCACATGCAATCAAAATATATGACATGATATGGCCATCATCATCTTGTACTTTTGATCTCCATCTCCAAGGCACCGTCATGATCACTATCGTCACCGGCGCGACACCTTGATCTCCATCGTAGCATCGTTGTCGTCTCGCCAACTATTGCTTCCACGACTATTGCTACCGATTAGTGATAAAGTAAAGCAATTACATGGCGACTGTATTTCATACAATAAAGCGACAACCATATGGCTCCTGCCAGTTGCCGATAACTTTACAAACCATGATCATCTCATACAATAACGTATAACTCATCATGTCTTGACCATATCACATCACAACATGCCCTGCAAAAACAAGTTAGACGTCCTCTACTTTGTTGTTGCAAGTTTTACGTGGCTGCTACGAGCTTAGCAAGAACCGTTCTTACCTACGCATATAAAACCACAACGATTTTTCATCAAGTATGTGCTGTTTTAACCTTCACAAGGACCGGGCGTAGCCACACTCGATTCAACTAAAGTGAGAGAGACAGACACCCGCCAGTCACCTTTAAGCAACGAGTGCTCATAACGGTGTAACCAGTCTCGCGTAAGCGTACGCATAATGTCAGTCCGGGCTGCTTCATCTCATAATATCGCCGAACCGAAGTATGACATGCTGGTAAGCAGTATGACTATTATTGCCCACAACTCACTTGTGTTCTACTCATGCATATCATCTACACATAGACCTGGCTCTAATACCACTGTTGGGGAACGTAGTATTTCAAAAAAAAAATCATATGATCACGCAAGATCTATCTACTAGATGCATAGCAACGAGAGGGGAGAGTGTGTCTAAGTACCCTCATAGACCGGGAGCGGAAGCGTCTAGTGACGCGGTTGATGTAGTTGAACTTTCTTCGCGATCCAACCGGTCAAGAAACCGAACGTACGGAGCCTCCGCGTTCAGCACACGTTCAGCTTGATGACGTCCCATGAGCTCTTGATCCAGTAGAACTTCACGGGAGAGTTTCGTCAGCATGACGGCATGGTGACGGAGATGATGAAGCTACCAGCGCAGGGCTTCGCCTAAGCACTGCAACGATATGACCGAGGTGTGTTTCTGTGGAGGGGGCACCGCACAAGGTTGGGAGAGATCAACTTGATCAACTTGTGTGTTTAGAGGTGCCCCCTCTGCCCCCGTATATAAAGGAGCAGGGAGAGGAGGCCGGCCGGACCCTATGGCGCGCCCTAGGAGGGCCACTCCTACTAGGAATAGGAATCCTATTCCTAGTAGAAGTCCACCAAAAGGGAGAGGAGGAAGGAAGGAGAGGGAGAGGGAGAAGGAAGGGGGCGCCGCCCCCTCCTCTCCTTGTCCAATTAGGACCAAGGGGGAGGGGCACGTGGCCCAGCCCTGGCCGGCCCTTTCTCTCTCCACTAAGGGCCCAAGTGGCCCATTAGGTCCCCCGGGGGTTACCGATACCCCTCCGGCACTCCGGTTTAATCCAAAACTTTTTCGGAACACTTCCGGTGTCCGAATATAGTCGTCAAATATATCAATCTTTACGTCTCGGACATTCCGAGACTCCTCGTCATGTCCATGATCTCATGCGGGACTCCGAACTACCTTCGGTACAACAAAACTCATAAAGTCATAATACCGATCGTCATCAAACGTTAAGCGTGCGGACCCTACGGGTTAGAGAACTATGTAGACATGATCGAGACTCATCTCCGATCAATAACCAATAGCGGAACCTGGATGCTCATATTGGCCCCTACATATTCTACGAAGATCTTTTATCGGTCAAACCGCATAATAACATACGTTGTTCCTTTTGTCATCAGTATGTTACTTGCCCGAGATTCGATCGTCGGTATCTCAATACCTAGTTCAATCTCGTTATCGGCAAGTCTCTTTACTCGTTCCGTAATACATCATCTCGTGACTAACTCATTAGTCATTTGCTTGCAAGGCTTATTATTATGTGCATTACCGAGAGGGCCAAGAGATACCTCTCCGACACTCGGAGTGACAAATCCTATTCTTGATCTATGCCAACACCACAAACACTTTCGGAGACACCTGTAGAGCATATTTATAATCACCCAGTTACGTTGTGACGTTTGATAGCACACAAGGTGTTCCTTCGGTATTCGGGAGTTGCATAATCTCATAGTCATAGGAACTTGTATAAGTCATGAAGAAAGCAATAGCAGTAAAACTAAACGATCATAGTGCTAAGCTAACGGATGGGTATTGTCCATCATATTATTCTCCTAATGATGTGATCTCGTTGATCAAATGACCACTCATGTCTATGGCTAGGAAACATAACCATCTTTGATCAATGAGCTAGTCCAGTAGAGGCTTACTAGGGACATACTGTTTTGTCTATGTATTCACACATGTACTAAGTTTCCGGTTAATACAATTCTAGCATGAATAAAAACATTTATCATGATATATGGAAATACAAATAACATTTTTATTATTGCCTCTTTATTATTGCCTCCAGGGCATATTTCCTTCACTGGCCAGCGGTGGGAGTAGTAGGGGGCGGTGAGGCCTGCACGGGAGGCGGGAGCAGGCGGTCTCGCCGGCACTGGATTTGGCGGCTAGAGCAAGAAGATCAGAGATTGAAGAAACACGACGGCCGTTGGATTGACATCCAACGGTTACGTCTACTAGAATCGTTTGTTGATGTATATAATAACTTAAAAAATCTTGCATACGCGTCAACTTAATAGGCCCATAAGTCAGACCATTCCCTCTTTTTTTAATAATTTATATATAGCTCATTGCGACTTCTTATGCAATTTATTGCAGTCCATTTTTTTAGGTTGGCCAGGGCCAATTTCGCATATTTTTGTGGGTTCCAAACTATTTTTAATAGAGAAATGTCGAGCCAGATTTATAATACTTTGAAGATATATTTAAATTAGGTTAATGCCCAGTGAAATATGAATCTGAAAATGTGAAATTTTTCAGAAATTATAAAGTAATTGCTAATTCGTCATCTGTTTTTATATTTACAACCAATTTCATATTACTTTCAAGATTTTCAGGCGTCTTGAAGGAGTTGCAACCCATCAGGGCGTAGAAAAATAAATAGGCTTGGATTGGGTATTCTTCAGAAAATATAAACTGGACTCGTTTTACAGTTTGTTAAAAGTACAACCCATTTTCTAGGTAGAACAACTATTAATAATTTCAACCAACCGTTCAAGACAGAATTCAATAAAATTTCCCACATTTTGATGGGATCCGAAATATTTTTATCCCAAAATTTCTAGTCAGATTAAATATAAATTTGTATTACGTAAAAATCTAACAAAACATTGCCCGCGCAACAATTAAAAATTAAGATATTCAAAATCCATAAATAATATTTTATAAACCAATTTCGTGCTTGGTGCATTTTTTTATAGTTACTGCCCAGTTTTTATAATTACATCCCATTTATTATTTTTTAAAGTCCATTTTCCTGTTAAGCCTAATGCATCCCTCCTAGGAAAGATTTGCAGCCCAGCGGGGCGGAGAATAACAAGTTGACCTTGCCTGGGTATTCCTCAAAAAAATGTATAGCTGGGCTAGCCATTTTCATCTTGAAAAAAAATTAATATCTGGGCTAGATATTTGTACTGGGCTAGACGGGCCACAGCCCGCCCAGTTAATACCCTGCTCTCCTCTGAACAACAACGAAAACACCGCCAAGAAAAACTCTGCAGTGCTCACGCCTCAAAAACACAAATACTGCTCGAGCTGCTTGGTCCCAACTGTCGGCCGCACCTTGTGCAGTTCTCTCGTTTATATTGACTACATAGGTTGACAATAGTGTGGGACCGTGATGTCAGGAAACCAGGAGGAAGCAAAAAAAAATATAGTTGTACATAATAAGGAGACACTTGCGTACGTACGGCTATGGCCCTAGTGGGTCCCTACTGTCAACCAGTCAAAATAAAGTCATCTCCTGAATCCTCATGTTCATTGACCATGTTAACAATGCTCGGCGCCACGGCGAGCGCAACAACTCGAAGGACGACGGAGAGGGCCTCGCGGGCCCTACGGATGGTCTGATACCACACCCGCTACACATTCAGGAAGCCAGGATCATCGGACACCTATGAGCACCTTCGAGAGACTGAGACGGCACGAAACGGTAAGGCCGTGCTTGAGAGCTCTGGTTTATTTCACACCTGTATTAAGGTACAAGTGTAATTTACTCGTCATCGGAAATGATGCATAAAATACAGGCGTAATGAAACCGAGGGCCCGAGGTCTGTAAGTAAAACCGGCGGGTTACGCGTGTAATTTAAGAGACCGGTGTATATTTTACTAGTCGAAATCGACCAACCAAGCGCTTCGCCCGAGACCATCTGCTTTTATTGACAAGCGTCAGTTTTACAAGCGGTTTTGGTTGGAAAACAACGATCCAATCACGGCCTAAGATGATGAGTTGGTCGGAAGATCATATGGTTTCACGTCTAACCTACCCGACTTGTCGTATAGGCTATGAATGAAACATAGGATGATGAACTTCTTAAGAACGGAAACAACAGAAGAGGATGATCTTCTTAACAAGCAAATCACTGGCATTAGATCGACATGCAAAACAATACGAAGCATTATTCTCAGGAGGCACGATGAACAGCTCGTGATGCCGCATGACACGACATTCCAAGATCAACTTTGCAATCAAACACAAGGCCTGGCATTACATAGACAATATTTAGAACAAACTCTTAAAATATCTTAGATAAGTCAACATTCATGTGACTATGCATCTCAGTAGAGTAAATATTTACTTCTGAACTGAAGACAGGAATAGGAAAAAATGATCGACGTTGCTCACAGCAAAGGGTGTCCCACTCAAAAATATCAAATGCATGTCTTTTGGCTAACATCAATGATAAAAAATTGACAAGGTTTTCCAATTCCAATATATTAAACTAACGTTAACTTTGACAAGCTTTTCCCATTCAAAATATGTAATCCCTATGATTGTGGAACGAGCAGGGTTTGTCATCAGTTTGTCATCTGATAGTCCGGTGGCTCAAGGTGATGACGAATGATTAGAGAACCATTCGATGTGTTGTGCATGATGAAGTATTATTATGGAGGACACGAACCATCTGAACATTTTGTGTGGTTCCACTAAAATCAAGCTGAGCATCCTTGTGGATTTCGTATTTATATGCTGCCAGAAAACAAAGACACGTTAGCACACACATGAATATTGGCCCCAGTGTCAACCCACCAATCGGTGGACTAACAAACTGAAAGTATGGTAAACAGATTACCATACCTAGATGCCCCATCATTGTTTCTTAGAATGACATTGACAGATTTGGAGTCCTGTCCTGGCTTCCTGTACTTGTTTGGGCACTTTTTGCCCAATGCATTCCACGTGTTCTACAGTTTCCTATGCTCTCTACAGACTAGTCAACTCACCAGCATCTACTAATACTCTGTAAAGCTTCTCGATCATTCCTTGTGTAATGTAGCGCAAACAGTGACTGCTTCTTTCTGCAAAGTGGTAAGACCAACTGGACCCAGTAATGCAACAGTTTGCCTTAGACACATTGGCTCCTTTTGTGCAGTTCTTCTAAAATCAAAGTCAGAATAAAACCGAGCTTTAATTTTTATATCCCTGTAAGCAACAAAACGTATAAGGGAAATAATTAGTGAGAAATGACGGTTGATGACTTGTACTATCAGAAGAAAAACATCTACTGATCTACCTTATCTTAATGGGAAACAAAGCAGGAGAGTAGCAATTCTCAATCAGTGTGATTCATTCATATTAACTGAGACATTATCTTAACAATGCCTTGTTTCAACATGTATAAAGAACGACAAAGCAGAAAAGTATCATTCCTAAAACAGTGCTACTGATTCATTTTAACAGAGACATTATCTTAACAATACCTTGGTTAAACATGTAGAAAGAACTACAAAGAAGGATAGTACCATTTGTAAAACACTGTAACTGATATATAATAACAGAGACATTATCTGAACAATACATTTCTTAAACATGTACTCCGGCCGATCCCTAACAGAAATGGTACTCCCGCCGATCCCTAACAAGTATTGCAGTTTTGAACTAAGATTCACTAGTTAATTATGAGGAAAGCCGGTACTGACCTTTCAAGACCAAGATTTGAAATAACTCGTGAGGAAGACCTTAAACAGATCTCAACACATATATGGAAATCCGGTCTCATTTTGTGCAGTTCCACCAAAATTAAGTGAAGCAAAATGTCGCAATAGCAACAAGTTGAATTGATATCCATGTTTTAACAGAGGAAAAAAAGGAATCAATTACTGGCCAATAAAGGAGGATGAAACATGCGGCCACAAAAATGGTAATCCCGTTAATCCCTAACAAGTGTTGCAGTTTTGAAATAAGATTCAGTAGTTAATTCTGAGAGTGGCATTGCTCAATTTTACCAGCGGCATTAGATTAACAAAAAGCATAAACAGTTAGAGGGGAGAGTGGGCGCAACAACAACATGTGCTTCCATCTACTTATAAAAGGGGTGATGCAGAGTTTATTTAAAACAGTACCAATACAAGTAGCACAACATCTCAAAACGCACTGCACGATCATGTGGATGGGACATGGGACATGCCAGCACCATGTGCGTCCACACGTATAAATGGGTGATGCAGAGTACGTAGCCAAGCAGCATATCTACATTGGTCCCATATTTGTTCTCTTTGAAACTTTTTCCGATGTGACGGCAGCAAATCTAGTCCTGCACAAACTACCCGACCCCCTAGTTTCTTTCCCTTTTCAACAAAGAGTTCGGTTCCTTACAAATGTGTGTACTGGGTTACCCCCTTTTTCCCTTTTCGACCAACAAAGCGGCTGGATAGCTAGTCTATACTACTTTCCCTCCATCCTTTCCTCATTGAACCACGTCCTAGATTCATGCTCTACCCCACCGCACCCTTCTTTCCTCTTTGAACCAAGACCTAGATTCGACTACAGAATCGAAAAAGATCAGCATGCATCTAGACCAATGAAGGTTTCAAAGAAACTTATACCTTAGGGTCATCGGGATGTGGCAAGGCGTGCGGCGGGAGGTCGGATCTGCCCACAGTACGTACGATGGCGAGGAACAAGGGGTCGGTGGCCCTCCCGCACATGCGCTGGGTGAAAGAGAAAAGCGTAGCCGGCAGTGGATTGCCTCCCTCGCTGAAGAGTGAACGCTGTACCTCCTCCCCTTCCCGGTGCGACGGGATCCGGACGTCTCCTTCGCCAGCTGTGAGGGGGGTGAGAGAGACAGAGGCCACACCGCAGTCTTGTTTAGATCTGGTGAAGAGGGTGAGAGACCGTGAATATAGCAAACCCTAGCAAAGGAACGCTGAGCCTCCAGCGTGTATATATATATGTAGTGCGGCGAGAGTGTGGAGAGTGCAAACCCTAGTGAGGAAGCGCTGAGGCTCCCGCTTATATATATATACTGTAGTACGGACTGAGTTCCGGTGCCTTAACTGCACCTACTTTTGGCTGTATGACAGGTGGGCCAGCCACATTTTGGGCCCACCTGTCATAAACCCAAAGGCAGGTGCACTAAAGTCAATGAAGCCGCGTCCATATAGTACTCGTGTATACGACTAATATATAGTGGAGTGGTTTTCTTATTCTCTCCATAACAATTGTTTTAAATTGTGTAAGCACGAAACGAAACTCTTTATTTAACGTACCAGTGAAGAATACTACCATGTACTTCCGATGAACTAACGATCCACGCATCCTGGTCGCACTTGCTGTCCTTTACGTGCGGTACACTACCCTCCCTTAAGTGAACAACCACACATGCGCTAAATTGTCGGAAACGTGTGAGAGTGTGTACAAATAAAAAATTTAATTTCAATTATCGGAAAGGTTTGAGAGTATGTACATTTTTCCCTCTCTAATAATTATGGTTTGTTGTGTTCGGCCTAAACTTGGTCAAACTTTACAAAGTTTGACTTCAGTCAAATCTAATATGCGGAGTAAATAAAAATGGAGGGCTACTACGTCCATCCGGGGTTTTTAGTCCACACCATTTTTTTAATCAAAGTTAATAGCTGGACAAATAAAATTACAGGGGAGCTGACGACAAAGTTGTGAGAAGGCTTAGAAATCAATACAAAACTTATGCTCTTAGTACCAACGTCTATCCTTCTTCGAGGAAACATTTTGTTCATAGCCAATTGTGTGATAAAATTTCACCAACGTAAAAGACGACTGCGTCTCCAACACAACCAAGGTGAACCAACGAAGGATATAATCTTTGTGGGTAACAAGCAAAGAGCACTGACGGAAGACATCTTGTTTTCACTGAAAATCGATCAGCTTCACCAGCCGACGCAACCATGAGGCGCAACCATGAGCATCGATAGGTCATCGTGGTGATGCATCATCCATTTGGCATCAAGTTTGGGTGAGGCACCTATGAAGTTCGACATATCCTCATTGTGGTCTGTTTCTTCTCAGTAGTCAAGCTCGAGGAAGGAAGAACCACGTGGCAGAGGACAGTGAGGCAGAACAACAATGGCCGTCCAATTTTGTGTAGTTCCACTAAAATTGAGGGAGACATGCTCGGGTATGGAGATATGCATCGCTGTTTCCAAAAATATAAAAAAGGGATATAGTGTTGTTACTTTGTTTTACAAGATTAACAACGACATCTCAATTGTAAATAAGGATTATGAAAAGTACACCAATAAACAGAAGCATCATGATTATCTTGATGGGAACTAAACCAGGATACCCGAGAAAAAAAGCATTTCTTCATTTAACCAGTGATAGTATTAGATTAGCAGCAACAATAGGAGCATATGGACAATGACCACACAACCACCATGTACTTTTTGTCGAAACAACATGTATACCTCCACCGAGGCATAAATCAGGACAACTTTTCGAGTGGCATTTCCTCTATAATAGTAGGTGATGTTGGACCAGCCGACGAACCCTAGCTACTATACATGGGGAGCTCGGGAGTAGTCGCATAGAAGAAAACCCGCATGCAGCGACCTGGGGAGCTGGACCAGTACAAGAAGTTATACCTCAGGTGGGCGAGATGTCGCTTAGGCGGGCGGGCGGGATCTACCTGTTGGGGAACGTAGTATTTTAAAATTTTCCTACGATCACGCAAGATCTATCTACCAGATGTATAGCAACGAGAGGGGAGAGTGTGTCTACGTACCCTCGTAGACCGGGAGCGGAAGCGTCAAGTGACGCGGTTGATGTTGTCGAACTTCTTCGCGATCCAACCGATCAAGCACCGAACGTACGGCACCTCCGCGTTCAGCACACGTTCAGCTTGATGACGTCCCACGAGCTCTTGATCCAGTTGAGCTTCACGGGAGAGTTTCGTCAGCACGATGGCGTGGTGACGGATATGATGTGTTCACCGGCGCAGGGCTTCTCCTAAGCTCCGCGACGGTACGACCGAGGTGTGATTCTGTGGAGAGGGGCACCGCACACGGCTAAAACAATTCAACTTGTGTGTCTTTGGGTGCCCCCCTGCCCCCGTATATAAAGGAGCAAGGGAGGAGGGGCCGGCCAACTCTCCTGGTGCGGCTAGGGAAGGGATTCCTACTAGGAATAGGATTGCAATCCTATTCCTAGTAGGATTCACCGAAAGGAAGAAGGGGGAAAGGAATAGGAGAGGTGGCGCCCCCCCCAATCCTAGTCCAACTAGGATTCCTAGGTGGGGGCGCCGGCCAGCCCTATGGGCTGCCTCTCTCTCACCCTTTAGGCCCACTATGGACCATCCCCTCTCGTAGGGGGTTCCGGTAACCCCTTCCGGCATTCCCGATAAATCCGAAACTTTTCCGGTATACTTCCGGTGTCCGAATATAGCCGTCCAATATATCAATCTTTATGTCTCGAACATTCTGAGACTCCTCGTCATGTCCGTGATCTCATCCGGGACTCCGAACTACCTTCGGTACATCAATACTCAAAAACTCATAATACCGATCGTCATCAAACGTTAAGCGTGCGGACCCTACGGGTTCGAGAACTATGTAGACATGACCGAGACTCATCTCTGGTCAATAACCAATAGCGGAACCTGGATGTTCATATTGGCTCCTACATATTCTACGAAGATCTTTTATCGGTCAGAACCGCATAACAACATATGTTGTTCCTTTTGTCAAACGGCATGTTACTTGCCCGAGATTCGATCGTCAGTATCTTTATACCTAGTTCAATCTCGTTGCCGGCAAGTCTCTTTACTCGTTCCGTAACACATCATCTCGTGACTAACTCATTAGTGTTTTGCTTGCAAGCCTTATTGTGATGTGTGTTACCGAGAGGGCCCAGAGATACCTCTCCGACACTCGGAGTGAAAAATCCTAATCTTGATCTATGCCAACACCACGAATACTTTCGGAGACACCTGTAGAGCATCTTTATGATCACCCAGTTACGTTGTGACGTTTGATAGCACACAAGGTGTTCCTACGGTATTCGGGAGTTGCATAATCTCATAGTCATAGGAACATGTATAAGTCATGAAGAAAGCAATAGCAGTTAAACTAAACGATCATAGTGCTATGCTAACGGATGGGTCTTGTCCATCACATCATTCTCCTAATGATGTGATCCCGTTGATCAAATGACAACTCATGTCTATGGCTAGGAAACATAACCATCTTTGATCAATGAGCTAGTCTAGTAGAGGCATACTAGGGACATACTGTTTTGTCTATGTATTCACACATGTATTAAGTTTCCGGTTAATACAATTCTAGCATGAATAATAAACATTTATCATGATATAAGGAAATAAATAATAACTTTATTATTGCCTCTAGGGCATATTTCCTTCAGTCTCCCACTTGCACTAGAGTCAATAATCTAGCTCACATCGCCATGTGATTTAATACCGATAGTTCACATCGTTATGTGATTAACACCCATCGTTCACATCGCCATGTGACCAACACCCAAAGGGTTTACTAGAGTCAATAATCTAGTTCACATTGCTATGTGATTAATACCCAAGAGTAATAAGGTGTGATCATGTTTTGCTTGTGAGAGAAGTTTAGTCAACGGGTCTGTCATATACAGATCCCTATGTATTTCGCAAATTTCTATGTCTATAATGCTCTGCATGGAGCTACTCTAGCTAATTGCTCCCACTTTCAATACGCATCCAGATTAATACTTAGAGTCATCTGGATTTAGTGTCAAATCTTGCATCGGCGTAACCCTTTATGACGAACTCTTTATCACCTCCATAATCGAGAAATATTTCCTTAGTCATCCAATTACTAAGGATAATTTTGACCGTTGTACAGTGATCTACTCCTGGATCACTATTGTACCTCCCTGTCAAACTCTTGGCAAGGTACACAACGTGTTTTGTACACAGCATGGCATACTTTATAGAACCTATGGCTGATGCATAGGGAATGACTTTCATTCTCTCTATATTTTTCTGCCGTGGTCTGGCTTTGAGTCTTACTCAACTTCACACCTTACAAATCAGGCAAGAACTTCTTCTTTGACTGATCCATTTTGAACTTACTTCAAAATATTATCAAGGTATGTACTCATTGAAAGTCTTATCAAGCGTCTTGATCTATCTATATAGATTCTTGATGCTCAATATGTATGCAGCTTCACCGAGGTCTCTCTTTGAAAAATTCTTTTCAAACACTCTTTTATGCTTTCCAGAAAATTCTACATCATTTCCGATCGACAATATGTCATTCACATATACTTATCAGAAAGGTTGTAGTGCTCCCACTACTTCTTGTAAATACAGGCTTCTCCAAAAGTCTGTATAAAACCATATGCTTTGATCACCTCATCAAAGCGTATATTCCAACTCCGAGATGATTGCACCAGTCCATAGATGGATTGCTGGAGCCTGCATAATTTGTTAGCACCTTTTTGATCGACAAAACCTTCTGGTTGTATCATATACAACTCTTCTTAGAGATATCCATTCAGGAATGTAGTTTTGACATCCATTTGCCTGATTTCATAATCATAAAATGCTGCAATTGCTAACATGATTCGGACAGACTTAAGCATCGCTACAGGTGAGAAAGTCTCATCGCAGTCAACTCCTTGAACTTGTCGAAAACCTTTCGCAACAAGTCGAGCTTTGTAAACAGTAATATTACCGTATGCGTCGGTCTTCCTCTTGAAGATCCATTTATTTTCGATGGCCTGCCGATCATCAGGCAAGTCAACCAAAGTCCACACTTTGTTCTCATACATGGATCCCATCTCAGATTTCATGGCTTCAAGCCATTTTGCGGAATCTGGGCTCATCATCGCTTCCTCATAGTTCGTAGGTTCATCATGGTCTAGTAACATGATTTCCAGAACTGGGTTGCCGTACCACTCTGCTACGGAACGTACTCTGGTTGATCTACGACGTTCAGCAGAAACTTGATCCGAAGTTTCATGATCATTATCATCAACTTCCTCACTAATTGGTGTAGGAATCACTGGAACAATTTCCCGTGATGTACTACTTTCCAATATGGGAGAAGGTACAATTACCTCATCAAGTTCTACTTTCCTCCCACTCACTTCTTTCGAGAGAAACTCTTTTTCTAGAAAGGATCCATTTTTAGCAACGAATATCTTGCCTTCGGATCTGTGATAGAAGGTGTACCCAACAGTCTCTTTTGGGTATCCTATGAAGATTTACTTCTCCGGTTTGGGTTCGAGCTTATCATGTTGAAACTTTTTCACATAGGCATCGCAGTCCCAAATTTTAAGAAACAACAACTTTGGTTTCTTGCCAAACCACAGTTCTTAAGGCGTTATCTCAACGGATTCAGATGAAGCCCTTATTTAACGTGAATGCAGCTGTCTCTAATGCATGACCCAAAACGATAGTGGTAAATCGGTAAGAGACATCATAGATTGCACCATATCCAATAAAGTACGGTTACGACGTTCGGACACACCATTACGCTGTGGTGTTCCAGGTGGTGTGAGTTGTGAAACTATTCCATATTGTTTCAAATGAATACCAAAACTCGTAACTCAAATATTCTCTTCCACGATCAGATCATAGAAACTTTATTTTCTTGTAACGATGATTCTCTACTTCACTCTGAAATTCTTTGAACTTTTCAAATGTTTCAGACTTGTGTTTCATTAAGTAGATATACCTATATCTGCTCAAATCATCAGTGAAGGTCAGAAAATAACGATACCCGCCGCGAGCATCAACACTCATTGGTCCACATACATGAGTATGTTTGATTTCCAACAAATCTGTTGCTCGTTCCATAGTTCCGGAGAACGGAGTTTTAGTCATCTTGCCCATGAGGCATGGTTCGCAAGCACCAAGTGATTCATAATCAAGTGATTCCAAAAGTCCATCATTATGGAGTTTCTTCATGCGTTTTACACCAATATGACTTAAACGGCAGTGCCACAAATAAGTTGCACTATCATTATTAACCTTGCATCTTTTGGATTCAATATTATGAATATGTGTATCACACGATCGAGATCCAACAAACTATTTTCATTGGGTGTATGACCATAGAAGGTTTTATTCATGTAAACAGAACAACAATTATTCTCTAACTTACATGAATAACCGTATTGCGATAAACATGATCAAATCACATTCATGCTCAACACAAACACCAAATAACAGTTATTTAGGTTCAACACTAATCCCGAAAGTATAGGGAGTGTGCGATGATGATCATATCAATCTTGGAACTGCTTCCAATACACATCGTCACTTCATCCTTTAACTAGTTTATGTTCATTATGCAACTCCCACTTCGAGTTACTACTCTTTAGCAACTAAATCAGTATCAAATACCGAGGGGTTGCTATGAACACTAGTAAAATACACATTAGTAATCTGTATATCAAATATACCTTTGTTCACTATGCCATCCTTCTTATCCGCCAAGTATCTAGGGCAGTTCCACTTTTAGTGACCATTTCCTTTGCAGTATAAGCACTTGTTTCAGGCTTGAGTTTAGCTTTGGGTTTCTTCACGGGAGTGACAACTTGCTTGTCATTCTTCTTGAAGTTCCCTTTCTATCCTTTTGCCCTTTACTTGAAACAAGTGGTCTTGTTAACCATCAACACTTGATGCTTTTCATGATTTCTATCTTCGCCTACTTCAGTATCGCGAAGAGCTGGGAATTCCTTTCGTCATCCCTTGCATATTATAGTTCATCACAAAGTTCTACTAACTTGGTGATAGTGACTAGAGAACTTTGTCAATTACTATCTTATCTGGAAGATTAACTCCCACTTGATTAAAGTAACTGTAGTACCCAGACAATCTGAGCACATGCTCACTGGTTGAGCTATTCTCCTCCATCTTGTAGGCAAAGTACTGTCAGAAGTCTTATACCTCTAGACACGGGCATGAGTATGAAATACTAATTTCAACTCTTGGAACATCTTATATGCTCCGTGGCGTTCAAAACGTTTTTGAAGTCCCGATTCTAAGCCGTAAAGTATGGTGCACTAAACTATCAAGTAGTCATCATATCGACCTTTTGTCAAAACGTTCATAACGTCTGCATCTGCTCCTGCAATAGGTCTGTCACCTAGCGATGCATCAAGGACATAATTCTTCTGTGCAGCAATGAGGATAATCCTCAGATCACGGAACAATTCCGCATCATTGCTACTAACATCTTTCAACTTAGTTTTCTCTAGGAACATATAAAAAATAAACGGGGAGCAACATCGCGAGCTATTGATCTATAACATAGATATGCTAATACTACCAGGACTAAGTTCATGATAAATTAAAGTTCAATTAATCATATTACTTAAGAACTCCCACTTAGATAGACATCCCTCCGGTCATCTAAATGATCACGTGATCCAAATCAACTAAACCATGTCCGATCATCACGTGAGATGGAGTAGTTTCAATGGTGAACATCTTATGTTGATCATATCTACTATATGATTCACGCTCGACCTTTCGGTCTCCAGTGTTCCGAGGCCATATCTGTATATGCTAGGCTCGTCAAGTTTAACCTGAGTATTCTGCGTGTGCAAAAAATGGCTTACACCCGTTGTATTTGAACGTAGAGCTTATCACACCCGATCATCACGTGGTGTCTCGGCACGACGAACTTTCGCAACTGTGCATACTCAGGGAGAACACTTATACCTTGAAATTTAGTAAGGGATCATCTTATAATGCTACCGTCGTTCTAAGCAAAATAAGAAGCATAATAAGATAAACATCACATGCAATCAAAATATGTGACATGATATGGCCATCATCATCTTGTGCTTTTGATCTCCATCTCCAAAGCACCGTCATGATCACCTTCGTCACCGGCTTGACACCTTGATATTCATCGTAGTATCGTTGTCGTCTCGCCAACTATTGCTTCCACGACCTCGCTACCGCTTAGTGATGAAGTAAAGCAATTACATGGCGATTGCATTTCATACAATAAAGCGACAACCATATGGCTCCTGCCTGTTGCCGATAACTATACAAAACATGATCATCTCATACAAAACCGTATAACTCATCATGTCTTGACCATATCACATCACAACATGCCCTGCAAAAACAAGTTAGACGTCCTCTACTTTGTTTGTTGCAAGTTTTACGTGGCTGCTACGGGCTTAGCAAGAACCGTTCTTACCTACGCATACAAAACCACAACGATGTTTCGTCAAGTATGTGCTGTTTTAACCTTCACAAGGACCGGGCGTAGCCACACTTGATTCAGCTAAAGTGAGAGAGACAGACACCCGCCAGTCACCTTTAAGCAACGAGTGCTCGTAACGGTGAAACCAGTCTCGCGTAAGCGTACGCGTAATGTCGGTCCGGGCCGCTTCATCTCACAATACCGCCGAAGCAAAATATGACATGCTGGTAAGCAGTATGACTAGTATCGTCCACAATCTCATTGTGTTCTACTCGTGCATATCATCTACGCATAGACCTGGCTCTGATACCACTGTTGGGGAACGTAGTATTTTAAAATTTTCCTACGATCACGCAAGATCTATCTACCAGATGTATAGCAACGAGAGGGGAGAGTGTGTCTACGTACCCTCGTAGACCGGGAGCGGAAGCGTCAAGTGACGCGGTTGATGTTGTCGAACTTCTTCGCGATCCAACCGATCAAGCACCGAACGTACAGCACCTCCGCGTTCAGCACACGTTCAGCTTGATGACGTCCCACGAGCTCTTGATCCAGTTGAGCTTCACGGGAGAGTTTCGTCAGCACGACGGCGTGGTGACGGATATGATGTGTTCACCGGCGCAGGGCTTCTCCTAAGCTCCGCGACGGTACGACCGAGGTGTGATTCTGTGGAGAGGGGCACCGCACACGGCTAAAACAATTCAACTTGTGTGTCTTTGGGTGCCCCCCTGCCCCCGTATATAAAGGAGCAAGGGAGGAGGGGCCGGCCAACTCTCCTGGTGCGGCTAGGGAAGGGATTCCTACTAGGAATAGGATTGCAATCCTATTCCTAGTAGGATTCACCGAAAGGAAGAAGGGGGAAAGGAATAGGAGAGGTGGCGCCCCCCCAATCCTAGTCCAACTAGGATTCCTAGGTGGGGGCGCCGGCCAGCCCTATGGGCTGCCTCTCTCTCACCCTTTAGGCCCACTATGAACCATCCCCTCTCGTAGGGGGTTCCGGTAACCCCTTCCGGCATTCCCGATAAATCCGAAACTTTTCCGGTATACTTCCGGTGTCCGAATATAGCCGTCCAATATATCAATCTTTATGTCTCGGACATTCTGAGACTCCTCGTCATGTCCGTGATCTCATCCGGGACTCCGAACTACCTTCGGTACATCAATACTCAAAAACTCATAATACCGATCGTCATCAAACGTTAAGCGTGCGGACCCTACGGGTTCGAGAACTATGTAGACATGACCGAGACTCATCTCTGGTCAATAACCAATAGCGGAACCTGGATGTTCATATTGGCTCCTACATATTCTACAAAGATCTTTTATCGGTCAGAACCGCATAACAACATACGTTGTTCCTTTTGTCAAACGGCATGTTACTTGCCCGAGATTCGATCGTCGGTATCTTTATACCTAGTTCAATCTCGTTGCCGGCAAGTCTCTTTACTCGTTCCATAACACATCATCTCGTGACTAACTCATTAGTCTTTTGCTTGCAAGGCTTATTGTGATGTGTGTTACCGAGAGGGCCCAGAGATACCTCTCCGACACTCGGAGTGACAAATCCTAATCTTGATCTATGCCAACACCACGAATACTTTCGGAGACACCTGTAGAGCATCTTTATGATCACCCAGTTACGTTGTGACGTTTGATAGCACACAAGGTGTTCCTACGGTATTCGGGAGTTGCATAATCTCATAGTCATAGGAACATGTATAAGTCATGAAGAAAGCAATAGCAGTTAAACTAAACGATCATAGTGCTATGCTAACGGATGGGTCTTGTCCATCACATCATTCTCCTAATGATGTGATCCCGTTGATCAAATGACAACTCATGTCTATGGCTAGGAAACATAACCATCTTTGATCAATGAGCTAGTCTAGTAGAGGCATACTAGGGACATACTGTTTTGTCTATGTATTCACACATGTATTAAGTTTCCGGTTAATACAATTCTAGCATGAATAATAAACATTTATCATGATATAAGGAAATAAATAATAACTTTATTATTGCCTCTAGGGCATATTTCCTTCACTACCCACACGACGGCAGTGAACAAGGGCGCGGAGGACCTTTGTCCGCGCCAGTGCCGACTCCGAGAGGACGGTGCGCATCGGCTTCCTCCATCACCGACGGCGACAACGTCAATGCTGCATCTCCTCACCTCTCGCAGCGGATGGGATTCAGCCGGATCTGTGACCACCGGTGAGGAAAGAGATAGTGTGGACACTGTCATCTTGTTTTGATATGGAGAGGGTGAGAGCGAGACGCGAGAAACTCTATCAAACAAGAGGCTATAATGGAGTAAAACAATCACTCCATAGCAGTGGTTTTAAATAGAATACACGCATTCCCGGAGAAAAGAAACGAAAACTGGCAGACAATTTTTTAACGTACCAAGAAAGAAATCTCGATCAAAAACACGCCCCTGCTTCCAGGTTGCGAGAGTTGTCGCGCACACACACATAGACATAGACATGCATATCCATGTTTACGTAAAATTCCATTTCCATCTCCATCTCCAATCATATTTGTCCAACTGGCACATTATTTACGTTGTTAATTATATACGCGACAATATTAACGTACATCATCTCTTGTTTGCGGGCGTCCAAACCGCTTCCACGGCCGCTCCTGACCAACCCGAACCCTCTTCATCACCCGCGCATGCTTCTCGCCCGAAACAGTCAGCGCCGCATTCATGCCCGACCAGAGCGGACGCGACCTCTCACTAGCGTCGGCATTGAAGCGGCGCGCCGGCCGAGAGAGCGTCACCTGCGCCGCTTCCTGGTGCACGTGACTGCTCCGCGTTCAAAGGTCGCAATAGCCGGCCACAACATGCATGTAAAAAGTTCTCGGGAGTCCGTGCTACAGCTAGCTGTCCTCCCCCAACTCGTCAATATCTTCTAGTAGTACTAGTACTCCATGGCACTAGTTCATGAGACATAAACTCATCATAAGTAGAAGCCGGTAGAAGTAGAGAAAGATCGACATGGAGATGGAGCTACATGGGGAGCTGTGGCAGTGGAGCAAGCCGGATCCAAAAGGAAGATGGACTACCTGGGACGTTGGGTTGTAGCTAGAAGGGCGGTTGGGACGTGGCATCGGCCCATACTGCGGTGACCCCCGATTGGGACACACCGACTGTGGATTTTCTCCCTCGCCGATGTCGATCGTGTCTACGCAGAACATTGTTCCCTTCCCCCAGCTGCTGGATCAGGACGGATATGTGACCAGCGGTGTGGCCACCGTTGTTCTATGCTTGTGAAGAGAGCAACCCAAGCAAGGAGGTTTGTAGCTTAGGCTCCTGCTAGTGTATATATAGTGGTTTCCTTTTTCTCTCCATATCAACCATTTTATATTGCATAAGTGTCATTGAAGAGTGAAATGATGGTTGCTTCTTCCGACTAAGTTACTGTGTGATTTGACTGCTCCTTTAGTGGCCCCTACACATACTCCCCCTACGTGTATGCAACAGTCACACGTACACATGGACGCAAAAACGTGCGCGACGCCCTAATGCATGCATGTCCGAGCACACGACGGAACACACACGGTCATGTTCAAGTGCTCAACCTACACGTGCATGCACACACATACTCAGCCAGGGTGAGCTAGTGACCGTATAAACACCGGAAAATGTATATATTGAGCGCAATGAGCGTATTATGAAATCCACTGACCGTATTTTTACAAATATACAGTGACATACAGTGTATTTATCTCATTTGAAATTAAGCCATATTAACCGGAGAGGAGGCAGTATGGACTAGCATTACTTTGTTGTGTCCCGTCAACTTGCCGAACGAGGAGAAGCTTGCAGAACAGAAGAAGCTTGCGCGCGGTGGCTCGCGGGACAAGGCGAAACTTTTGACTAAGGCAAGATGTCCTTCGCTCAGGCGGTGGACGTGCAACAATTAATTCGGTGTCAGATTGCCAGAAGCATACACTATACTAGTAGTACTATTATTGTTGCACTTCCGGAAGAGGCAAACAACCAAGCGCAAAGTTTACTAGTACTAGTACTACTACTACTATAGTAGTCTATAGAGGTACACTGGGAACCGGATGGAGGAGCGTCTGCACTCTTATTATATTTTTAAAATGTGATAAAGCCATCTTCAACACATTTGGTTCTCTTTGAGGGTTCTCGCATGTGATAATGGAAGTTGATTGCATGGAACACTCGCCACAATTCTCGCTTAATTCTGGCTCATATCTTGTTACAAATAGGAGCGCTCGGAAATATTTCCTCTTTTTTTTGTTATTCGGCATGTAAACAGGTGAGCAAACCTTGCGGCGCATCTTTGTGCAAACCGTGCTTGCTGCACTTTGAATGTGGCCGAGAGCTGGCTTGATGAAACACCTCGCTTCCTACTTCTTTTTTTTTGCGGGGTACCTTGCTTCCTAGTAACCAGTGTCTTGGCTGATCGTCCTAAGAATGCTTATATATGAATAAAGCTCTCTCATTTACCTGCAAAAAAAGATTAAGCCATATTAACCGGAAAGGAGGGAGTATGGACTAGCACTACTAGTTGGTGTGTCCCGTCAACTCGCAGAACGAGGAGAAGCTTGCAGGACAAGGTGAAGCTCGCTTACGCCTTTTGACTAATGCAACGTACCCTCGCCCAGGCGGTGGACATGCATCAGTTCATTCGGTGTCAGATTGCCAGAGGCATACACTATAGTACCGAACATGCGGAGTACCATCATTGTTCGACTTCACGAAGAGGCGAAGAGCCAAGCGCAAGGTTTAGTAGTACGAGTAGTACTACTACTAGAACCACATGGTGGAGCCTCTGTACTCTTATTTTTCTTAATCTCTGATAAAATACACATTTATTCCGGAGAAGGGGAGAAAACGGCTGCCCAACATGTAATGATGATATCGATCAACCATGCTCGAATATATCTTGGCCTCCGTGCGAGCCCGTCTGTGTGTTCTCGCTCCTCGTCTCTCTCAAGGCGGGTTGGCCATTTTGCCGTCAATTGAGATCGGTTTGCGCACACTCTGGTCCCACATGGCAGTGATATGCCAAGAGGAGGTGCGTTGACCGACTGGCCGTACGCGTACTTGGTTTTGCACCTCCCTCTGTCACAGTTTACAGGGTGCGCTTCATTATGATGCATTTCTCTCAATGCATTTTCACCACCAGAGAGACTTTAGACACGTTTGGTTTAATGCTCAATTAATTAGGGCGTGGTAACCACAATTTTCTCTCGATGTAGTACTACAGAGTGGAGTAAGTGCATGCATGTGTGTATGCATTATTATCTCTAGTAATAAACGCCATGCTATAACTACCAATACTATTTTTTAGGCCGATCGCTAGTCGCCTTGGTCCCAGAGATTTTCTCTTTTTTTGAAGCGCGCTCTATAAACAGTGACGGGTGGAGTAGTATGAGCGGATTCAAAGAAGAGCGTATTGATGGTTGCTTCTTCCGAGCAACTTACAGTGGGAAAGGTGGAGCTTATGATTTGACTGCTCATTGCTCACTATTAATGCGGCGCAACGACCGGTCTAAGTCTCCCATGCGGTTGTGCGCTACCACCTCGGTTCTTAAATATACTCCGGAGTATTTGTCTTTCTAGAGATTTCAACGAGTGACTACTCAAATATTTGTCTTTTTAGACATTCAAATGGACTACTACATACGGATGTATATAGACATATTTTAGAGTGTAGATTCATTCATTTTGCTCCGTATGTAGTCACTTGTTGTAATCTCTAGAAAGACAAATATTTAGGAATGGAGGGACTACACATACGAAGCAAAATGAGTGAATCTACACTCTAAAATATGCCCATTTGAAATTTGTAAAAGGACAAATATTTAGGAACGAAGGAGTATAATTTTGTGCATGGCACATGGACCCGGATGCCGAAGAGGCTTCTGGCAATGCTATCAAGCTTCCAGTATTTGTTTACATAATTGACGTACTATACAAATAATTTTCCAGCGACATGAAATTGTACAATGGTGTGAGCTTTCAGCTTTTGTTTCGTGTGTCTTGCCATCAATGCTGTTTCGGAAACAATAAAAAACTAACTTCCTTGTTAATCAGAGCTAATATTTACATCACAACTGAAGACAAAGTTGTGAGAAGGTGTTAAATTAAAATTGATCCATGCTTTCATTGGCAGCAACGTCCCGCCAGCTCTGTCTAAATCAACAAGGCATGTTGGGAAAAAAGTAGTTGTCTGGAGCATGCAACATTCCGATCATTTTGTGCAGTTCCACTAAAATAGAGTTGAGCATCCCTGTTCCGAAGATATTAAGTGTGAATACGATAATATAGGACTGCTGATGAAACAATAAGCACACAAATAGAAGCCGGTCATCTTTGCAGTCTCTCTTAAGACTAACTAGTTGGAGAAGATTAGGCTTGGAGTTGGATGAGGAGGATAGAGCAAAACCAATCTCCCTTTGTGGAGTCGCACTGAAATGTAGAGACGTTGCCCGTGTGATATTTTGGTAGAACTACACAAAACACTGTTAAGAAAAAAGTGATTTGTGCAGTTCACCAAAAGGTCACAATAGCAACGAGGTGAAATGGATAGCCCTGTGCAAAAAAGAGGTAGAAAGGAAACAATTACTGGCCAATAACACTTGATGACACATGCGACAACAAAAAAGAAGCATATTCCTTGTCCTAAGGGAATATAACAACACGGTTGTGGTTGTCTAAAATGGTGTGAGGACGAGATTGCAATATGGAAAGTACGCCGGACGAGCTACGTTTTGGGCAAAGAACTATGGAAGATCCACATGCAGCGACGTGGGAAGACGGCCAGTGGAGCAAGGTCGGAGGGGATAGCTGGAGGTTGTCGGGATGTAACTAGGTGAGCTGTGGCGGGCGGAATCTGCCCATACTACGGCAGCGAGCAGGTGGCGTGCCCTACCACGCCGGCGCTTGGTTAGAGAGAATGGCGTGTACCGTAGATCGGGACGTGCTGCCTCGGCGCCGTCGAACGGAGAAACGACGCATGTCCTCCCTTTCCGCCGGTGGACGGGATGCGACCGGATCAGTGACCAACGGTGAGAGAGAGAGAGGCCACCGCAGCCTTGTGTGAGATACTCTGAAGAGAGACAAACCAGGCAGGGAGGCTCCATTGTATATAGTGGAGCGGACTACCTTTTTCTCCATAATTTTTTTAATATTCTATGTACGTGCCATTGAGCGATATTAATAAGAGAGGGGATGGCTGCCTGTCTGTGCACGTGCGTGTGAGAGATGGGTCAGGAGGCATGCACAAATGATGAGGGGGGGCGATATGGCTGTGGTAAGCAGACATAACTACATAGGCAGATCAATTGTCCTTTGTCAGAGAAAGGAGAGACATAACTTGTGAGGTACGTCGATCGATGGGGGGTATAGTTATAGTTGACCTAGGTATATGTTGGGAGATCGATCGGTATACATGCATGTGTGTGTTAGAAGCAAATGAGGCACGGGGAGAAGGATAGATAGAGAGGGATGCATCTAGGAGGTGGTGCGAGAGTCATACTACATCGAGGGGGGAGGAGTGTGCGAGTACGAGATCGATGAAGAGAGTGGTGGGAGTGAGGCATGGACGGTGATAAGAGAAGAGGGGAAGCTTGTGTTTTGTGCTAGGCACACCTGGCTAGAGAGGCATATCGATCGATGTGTGCCGTAAAGAAGGAGCCGAGGGGACTACACACACCGTGGGTGAACGATCTAAAGTGAAAAGACGAATTTGCGCGATGGAGCTAGAGAATGCTGAGGGAGGGTGAGAGGGATGTGGGCGTCTGCATGTACGAGAGAAAGTTAGCGCTAGCTAGCTACAAAGATAAGAGGGTTGTGTGGGTGTAAAAGACGAATATAGATCATACTTCATTATAAAAAGCGAATTCGGATATTTGAAGAATTTATCATAGTGTTTTAAACCGACGCATGTGTGAATATATATAACGGTGATACACATGGTGTGGTTATGAACATGTTATACTACATATAATATATTTTATCTCTACTCTTATAAAAAAACGGAGTTGTTGATGATGGTGCCATCCTGCAATATAGGTCGTCCAATTTATATCTGACGGGTAGGAAGGAAAATATGGCAATTTTAAAAAAATATACGCACACCCCTCTCCATATCTGCAAAAATTAGACCTTCCCTTGATCATGTTGATGTTATGTGGAACGCATGGGCGTCTTGCTAGTACTACGTATAACATATAGAACATTGATCATAATTTGAGCTAATGTGTGGCTTTTGCAGCTCAGGTCTAAATATTTGTCATAATGTAGGGGGCGGGGCACTATACTATGTGCGATAAACACGGTGTACACGTATGGAACATGGCTTAGATTATGAATGTATAGTTAGTACATCAAATGTACTATTATTTGGAATCAACATATAGTGTATTCAAAAAATAGAATTCGAGTTCATGTAGTACACATAGTTCATATCTATCTCTATAGTAATCATGTGGTGTGTTATTAAGGTAATACACGAATGATGGTTGAAGTTGGCAACAATCATGATTGTAGATTGTTATTGAAATAGAGAAACAAATTCAAATTCAGTTTGAATTGCAGCGGTAGTATAGACATTTGGAATGCACTAAAATGTTGGTATGAGTAGGTTACATGCATTATACAGCAAGCGAAAAAAATTAATTGGACATAACATGGATTCATACTACCGAATAGCATTTAATTGCACTAAATTGTTGGTATGAGTAGCTTTAAATAGCATTTTTATAGTAAAACGGGGCAAGACACTCTCTTTGTGTGGTGTGAAAAGTTTTATGTCGTTTTCAAATTGATTTGGTACGTACAAGTACAATATTACACGTTAGGCTTGTCCCTAAAATTCAACCCGCGCCCCGAAAATTCAGATATCGTGCTCCCAAAATTGGCGCCTTCACAACCCGCGCCTTGCTATCCCGAAATTACAACGCGCGCGAAAACTCCCTCCAGATGCCAAATCCCGACACGTGAAATCCCCCTTCTAACCCTGAGCTGAAAGAGCCGCTAGTCCAAATCTGCTGATGCTGCTCCAGCTCTCGCTCGATCGCTCGCTCGCCCAGCTGCTGCTGCTCTGGCTCTCGCTCGCTCGCTCGCGCTGCTGCTCCTGCTGCTGCGGCTCTCGCTCGATCGCTCGCTCGCCCAGCTGCTGCTGCTCCGGCTCTTGCTCGCTCGCTCGCGCTGCTGCTGCTGCTCTCCCCCTCACTCATGCTGCTGCTCTGCTCCGATTTAGCTACACTTCAATCGACTGAATCGACTTTTGGGTCAGTCGATTTTCAGGGGGTGGGGGGGCTCACCGGAGTTAAGGAAGAACCACCCGCAGCGGGGACGGGGGCTCGCCGGAGAGGTACCCCACTATCTATCTTAGGGTTCAGGGTGGGGGCGGGGGCCTATAGGGCTGGCCGGGGCGGCAGCGGACCGGCGGTGGGGAGTTGTTTCGGGGAGGCGAGGCGGCGCTAGGGCCGGCGGTTCGGCCGGTGGTGGCTGGAGGCTAAGGTGGGTGCAGGTTGAAGATGAACTGCAGGCCCTCCCTAAACTACATGTCAAGTGCCTCTCTACTGCCATTGCGTTCAGTTTCGACTGTAACATTCATATTCCACAGTAAATTTCAGTTTCGACAGTTAAGTTCAGAGTCAACAGTTTTTACCACATCTGTTGTAGTCGGGTGGTTTTTGGTGATGTAAATTTTACATCTATTTTACATCATCTATTGGAGATGCTATTAGAATCAGATTGACGATGTCTGTCTTGTGCTGCTTCAGCCATGACGTCTTACGGCTCATAGGGGCTGCTCCAACGATAGAACGATCCATCACAACAGAGCAGTGCCCTGGACGCCGTCTACAGATTCCTCAGATCTTCCTCCACACCTCCGATAGCCACCTCTGCCTCAACTGCTTCAGCGACCAACCCAATGATGCCGAGGTCGACACGGCTACGGCAAAGAGGTTGTACACTTGTTGCATCCCTTATTACTATACATTCATGTCGATCCATTAGGGCTATTTTGGTTCGACGGAAAAACATAGCAATAGGGAACTTTTCAATGGCACTTTACTATTCAATTATTCATGCATTTTGTTGATCTCAATTAAAACATCCACCCGGACCTACTTTTCAAAATCCTATGCATGAAAACAAGACTAAGTGCATTAGTGGCAGAATAACATTCTAACTATACACACTTTCATATGGTTTCACTTTATTTTGGCCATGTTTCTTTGCATTCCTCTGCTCTTCCAATTCCTGTAAACCAAACACCCAAGTTGACAGAAATCATGTGTTTACAAATGCTCTATTTACCATGTGCATTCCTATCCTATTCCGGTGTTTTTCCTATCCCTGCATTTTTAGAATCATGCAAGCCAAATGAGCCCTTACAGAATTACTTCAGTTACAGGTAGGTGTCGAAGGGAACTTTGTGTGGTTTGTCCTGCTCCTGCCGCGACGTTGTCCACCTTACCTGGGGTGCTCCATCGACAGAAACATCTACCAAACCTGACATCACGACTCCTGACCATCTTTCGCCGCCTCAGCTCTCCTTTCCTGCCGCCGGCACCCACCGCAGCGTCATCACCATCATCGACTCAGCAGATGAACCTGAGGAGTACACGGGTCCACAAGAGAGGTCGCACTCTTTTGATTATGCTTATGTTATGCATTGCTTAAAATTACCTTCTACTTTATCGTCCTGTTCACCTCTTGGACTCCAAGTCAGGTCCAAATTAATATTCAAACTTGAGTTCTAAATTAGTTGTGGGGCACATATCGAGGAAGCAATGAATAGTATCTCTGTCTAATATTTGGTTCACCTAGGGTATGCCTATGTTGTTCATCTTGGGTGGGAAACAAATAGTAAAGCAATCATCATCTGTCTTTTTATTAAATTAAAGCAATCATCAGCCTGCTATCATTATTTTTGGATCCATCCACTGGTTGTTACCATCACTCTAAATTTCTGCATGCTCTCCTTACATAATCTCACCATATTTTTTTCGTATGCATGTCAAATATTGTACACAGTCATGCTGAACATGTAGAGAAAAAGAGAAGAGTTTTGCGCGGCAATACAATGTCATGCAGACATCGCTCCATGGTGGGTTCAATGGCAAACCCTCCCCACCCCTCTCCAGATTGTAATCCAGAGGAAGATATCTGTTCTGAGGCGGATTCAGACGCCGCTGACCACTCCTATATACCCCCCAAGGTGTTTGCTCTACCTTGACATGATGATGTTAGTCATATCATGCGTATGTTGCCTTGTAGTGCCTACTTTTGACATCATATATGTCATCTGCTTAGTTTAGACATGTTCTGTCGCCACCTGTTTAGTTTTTATATCATATATGGGAATTATGCAGTCTCATGTCTTTTAGCCAGCCATAATATATGTGAAATGTGCAATGCCATCATGTTTAACCAGGCATCATATATTTGAATGATATCTTGCCCATCCTTTTCTTCATTCATTTCCATTTGTCGACAATGTTTGTACATTAAACTATTCTTCCTGTGAATCAGCCATTTGGGTGGGAGATTGAAAAATCTAGAGTGAAAACAAGGCCTTTAGAGCAGACAGTGCTACCTGTCGAAACAGATCTGTTGTTGGGTCCCGATAGCTCCTCAGAGATGGATTCAGAGACAGATGACCAGTCCTATTCCCCCACCGAGGTGTATGCTCTAACTTGGCATGGCGTTTTAGTTATTCATCATATCTTTGAATTATGTTATGCTATGCTATCCAGTTTAGATAGACATCATATATGTGAAATTATGTCATGCTATCTGTTTTAGTTAAACAATATACATGTCAACTATTTCATGTCCTCTTTTGTCCACACTATCTATTGCATCTGTCTCTCATATAATGTTTGTACATTCAACTATGTTTCCTGTTTATCAGCCATTTGAATTGGAGCGGGTGATGCCAGCATCTAGCGGACTAAAAACACGGTCTTCAAATAAAACAGTGCTACCTCTTGGTGGAGATAGCACCCCGGTTGTACATGCACAAGAACGAGCCCTACCACACATAACCCAAACTCTCGCAGATTGTACCCCTACTGCGATGGACAGAGAACCAGCTTCACCCAATCTAACCCCAACCCCAACAGATAGTAACCCAGTTCCTATTGACACAACACCATCTCCACCATAGAGCTCCCAAACAAGAGCAGTTAGTAAGGCAACTCCAGTGCCCAAAGGGCCAGTACTACCACGGCGAACCCCAACTCCAACAGTTAGTACGCCTATTCCTGTGGTGGAAGCACAATCAGCTAGTAGTACTTTAGCATCTATCGCATTTGATGTTGTTAAATCGTATGTGCGTATCTTCCCATCTTGGAAATATTATACTGAAGATGAAGGAAAATGCCAGTTGCGGGTGTTTGTCTAGGAGTTATGTGTAAGTAATATTATTCATGGCAATTACTTTGCTTTGTCCCATACATCCTACCTCCATGATGGTTATAATACAGCAAATTTTCCCATTTTTCTCTATAGAGAAGGACCGATTTGGAAACTCAGGATGAGGTAACCTATGCTAATACCTCTGCTATCTTCAAGAATGCTTGGTGGCAGTATCGGAATTACCTGAAGAAAACGTACTTCACCGGCAAAGAAACTCATCAAAATCCCTTACGTTCTCCTGAGACACATTTACTGGACGATGACTGGGAACGCCTTGTTCTGTACTGGTCCCGAACCAAGAATGTGGTAAGGTCTATGAGCTCATTTACTATTTTTAATTACTATATTCTTGCGTATTGTACTCTGTTCATGTAGAACAAGTGCCTAAACCTGAAGAACAACTGTTCTAATTTAAGATTCCATTGCTATCATAGTTCCAAAAAGCGCTAGGCGTTAATTGTGCGTTTTGCCACCGCCTTGCGCTTTACTGACCAAAGCGCATGCTTATGCGCAGTTATGCACAGATTAAGTGTAGTTATGCGCAATGCGTTTCGCCAACGCCTAGAGCCTAGGCGCGCTTAAGCGCTCGCTTAGGCGCACATTTTTTTAACTATGATTGCTATTATGCATACTGCTTTGCTCTTGTATCACTGTATTTACCCATACAAACTTATTTTTAAATTGAAGGATCCAATCGAAACTCCAATGGCACAGCAAGTATGTTCACGCATGTTTCTTTAACAGGCTTGCTCTTATCAATAGCTCTGTTGATTTCAATTTCAATTGTGTATACAATTGACTTCTCATATCATGCACATTACTAGCATCACAACAAAGCAAATAGTGTTGTTGTACATGTAGACCCGTGGTACCCATTTGAAATCTTGTTGTGCCGTGTAGTTTCCCACACTTTGTATTCTTTCACTGGTGCTCTGTCTTGAACTGATATGATTTGAACCGTGTCTCTATTCTGATTTGGCAAGACAATGTAGTGACCATATGACATATATATATGTTTGTTTGTTTGATGCTTTTATTATGTACTAGTACTTGGCAATAGAAGACTTGGTAGTTTAATCCTGTCCACCTTACTAATGAACTGGTTCACCCAAATGAGTTTCATATACTAGTACATGCTAAAAATTTAGGTGTCTGCTTGTTTCTTCTTTTAGAATGCTGACAGAATATTGGGGAAGAGTGCCTTATTAAGCAATGGTATAGGAAGTAATGTAGATAAGGTTCAGGATAGTGACACATCCTTATTGGTCTCCAACAAAGCTGATAAAACAGCTAAGGAAGACTATCTCAAAGACAGTGAGAGAACCCCAAAGTCCTGTCTTGGTTTAGTGTTGGAGTTACTGGCCACTACCGCTTGCACAAACTATTCAAACTCACTGTCTGAATCAGTTCGGTTTCTTGAGTCTCAACTACAAGCTGAAAGACATCGATCAGGTGTGCTGCGACAAGAAGCGGAAGGACTGAGGAAGTCCCTGGAGCATTCAGATGCATACTTTCTGGTGCAACAGCAAGCGTTGGAGGATTTTAGGGACAAACAAGACAAACCTAATAAGCTTGCTAAGATTATTGCTAGCATGGTGGATACCACGTTTCTTGAGCTCTTCTGAAGTTGTTTCAGTTATGCTCATGTTTTGTGGCCGCTTTTATTTGCACGGGTGGCCAATTTAGACTGCCAGTGTATGTAATATGCTACTTTGTTCCCTATATTTGCACTGGTGGCGAACTTTGATGCTGAGTGGATGTAATATGTGTAATAGCGGTAATAGGCTAGCGTTAATTGCTTGCTTATTTATTTCCTTATTGTCTTGTTTAGTTGTTTGCTTGTAGTCACTGCAGTTCTTTTTCTGTGTTTTTCTAGTGGCCACAATAACCTATTTTTTTAAACTAGGCCACATTACATATTTACTGTAGTTAACATGGTCCTCCTACGAGCTGTAGAAACAATGGGCCTTCTACGGGCCGTAGAAACAATGGGACTTCTACGGGGCGTAGACACAATGGGCCTTCTACGGTCCGTATCATCAATGGGCCTTCTACGGGCCGTATGATCGGTTGGCCAAACATGGGCCAATAACAGACCACATTATGGCCGTAAATGGGCTAGAGTTGAAATCGTCCGTTCATGGGCCGACCATAACGGGCTGTCGTTAATAGGCTGTATTTGATGATTCTATGAAAACAGCCCAACATATTAACGGGCTACAAACGGGCCGACTGTAACCACGGGCTGTATTTGGCCCACAAGTAGAAAATGATAGTAACGGGCCTAAAGTAAACGAATGCTGGAAATGAGCCCAAGAATAAATGGGTTGTATTTGATGATGCTATGAAAATGGCCCAACGTATTAACGGGCCACAAACGGGCCGACTGTAACCACGGGCTGTATTTGGCCCACAAGCAGGAAATGACAGTAACGGGCCGAAAGTAAACGAATGCTGGAAATGAGCCCAAGAATAAATGGGCCTTGAGAAGGCCGAAAGATAACATGGGTTGGAAACGGCCCAACGAAATAATGGGCCGTTAATGGGTATAAAGTGATACACTGTTCATTACGGGCCAGTTTTACCACGGGCTGTTAATGGGTGATGGCTTTTCGCCCCTCGTTGGTTACCCCAAGTGGAAGGTTTGAGATGCAGTGTAGCGGTAGTTTTCCCTTGGCAAAGATACCAAGGATCGATTTCCCCTGAGACTCCTAGTTTCAACAAGAAGGTGTCAACTGCTAACGGCGCCAGATATTAGCAATCAACTTGGACCTACACACAGATACAAATAACTTTGCTCCCAACGAGTACAGAGAGGTTGTCAATCCCTCCGGCCTTGTCGTTTACAAAGGATCAAACGCAAGAGATAATAGTGATAGGTATAATTGTTACTAGTATGTAAAAGCAGAAAGTAAATAGCGGATGTGATCAGTGATGGTAATATGGACCGGGGTCCCATGATGTTCACTAGTGATGTCTCTCTCCCAAAAGACAATAAAACAGCTATGTGCAGTAAACGAATTACAGCTGGGCAATTGACAGAATTATGTTCGCAAACCAATGCTAACTATGTTGCAAGAAAGGTAGAGGTTCAAAGTATGGGCGGTACGCCAAGGCAAGTAGACCGAAATCCATCTGCATCTACTACTAATCATCCACCTTGAGATATCTATCCAGAACATCTCGCTGGTATTAAGTTGCGAGTCCCACCCATAGTGTAAACTCAAAGCAACAGACAACTGCATTAAAAGAGCTTTGCGTAAAGTAAACAATCCTTGCACCCGCGAGTACAAGCACCGTTGTTTTCCCCCTTATGGCAACAGCACATCCCCTAGACTCATGTTTCTGTCACTCAAACTAGTCATCGAGGGGCATGAACCCACAATCGAGCATAACGTTCCCTCTTGGAGTCAGTACCTACTACTTGGCCAAAGCAATAAATAGCAACGGAGAACATGCAAGAATTACTTAAGAACATAAATATAAAAGAGGTGGATCAAATATATTACTCAAACACAATCTGAGCATAATCTCACAATCCATCGGATCCCAGCAAACTCAACATAGCAACAGCATAAGGATTACATATGTGCCTCGATCATGTAGTGCAGCTCACGTGGTCTAATTAGTGAAGCACAAGAAGGGGAGGAGAACATCACATAGCTACTGGTCATGGACCCATGGTCCAAGGGAGACTACTCACAACTCATCCGGGAGGCGTCCATGGTGGTGGAGAGGCTCCCGGTGGTGATCCTCCCCTCCGGCAGGGTGCCGGGAAGAGTTCTCCTGGTGCTCCCGATCTTGGAAGCGCGGCGGCGGCGGAACAGAGATGAGATCGCGAAAAAGGGTTCCGTCCTCGAGGGTTTCGGGACTCGTGTTAAATATATGCCAAAGGGGGGCATCAGCGGAGACCTGGGGGGCCCAGGCGCCCCCCCCCCCCCCGGCGCGGCCAGGAGGGGGCCCGCGCCACCAGGGCGCCTGGAGCCCTGGTGGCCCCCCTCCGGCCCTACTTCGGCCGTGTGAAAGCTTCCGGAATGCTGATTTTTTATATAATTTTTCCGGGATTTTTCTGGCAGTTTACGTGATGGGAAAACCTGAAATACAAAAACAGCAGAAAACAGAAAACTGGGGTGCACTGAGTTAATAGGTTAGTCCAAATATGATCAAAAGTGTATGGAAGTGTATAAATAACATAGCAATATCACACAAAAGAGGCATGGAGCAAGCAGAAATTATAGATACGTTTTGGACGTATCAACATCCCCAAGCTTAATTCCTGCTCGTCCTCGAGTAGGTAAATGATAACAAGTATAATTTCTGTGGTGACATGCTATTAACCATATAAGGACTTTTCATAGTCACATGACAAAAGCTTACTGAGACAATGAATCTGTAGTAATTAAGTTGCCTTATGAGAAAATCACAAAGAACTGAAAGTTTTACAATATGATACTGAAACATAAAATAGATTTGTAATGAGCATGGTGTGCAAATATGATAAAGTGATATCTCGCTTGCCCCCTTTAGTGAAGCAAAACATAAATGCAGGGGCACCTCCAAGGTTCAAGTGATGACTAGATACAATGATTTCAGAATAAACAATATCATAATCATGCAAAAGACAATGGTACTTTGGGACAATGCACATTACACTCAGAATGACAATCATGCTCTCAGTAGTTGGTGCTTAAAGAAGGCGGAGACTCTCGAACCGTGGCTTTTGTTGGCAAGGTTGAAAACCCGTAGTCGGAAACAAAGACAAAGCATGTACCAGAGCTCTTGGTTAAAAAAAACAGAAATAAAAATTATTTTTTTGGATATACATGTTTCATCAACGAATGCTAGCAGATAACTCAATTACTTCTCGAGCTGGACAAGTTTCGAGCAACGGCTCCCGAATGAGGACGATCACATCCTCTTAATCTCCTTTGTTTATCACTGCCAAAGTTTTTTGATTTCTCATGAACAAAGCGTGAAGGAGGGTTTGTTTGTTTATATTATTTTTTAATGAGCCGGGCGCACTCAATGCCAGTTCCTTCTCGTATTATGGGTTTGCACATTAGACATGCAATCCCGGGGTGAAGCTTGTCCAACTTAAAAAGATCATGAATTAACTACTACTTCCTCATGAACTAAAACAGAGGCACAAAAGAGAAATGCTTTTTGAATAATTTCGAGATGGTACATGAAAGTCTTCGTTAGAAATGGCAGGTAAATACCATGTATAGGAAGGTATGGTGGACTCATATGGCATAACTGGTTTAAAGGATTTTGGATGCACAAGCAGTCAGTCCGCTTAGTACAGGTGGAGGTTAGCAAAAGACTGGGAGCGACCAACTAAAAGAGCAATGACGGTCATAATCATGCAGAGCGACAAAGCAACATTGAATCGGGCATGGAAGTTATATCGCTACTCAGAAATAAAAGATCATCAAGGCTTGACAGACTTTCTTTACAGTCTTAAATATGCGCGAGCATACGCCAAGTCAATCAAAATAAATTCTTGAAGGAAGATATTACTAAACCATACCACATCATAGGCAAACAAATCATGTTGGTACTCCAATAACACATTGGGAACCCCCCAGCTATTTGAGACTAACCATAAGAAAACATGAACTACTAAGCGCCATTATGCACGTAGCATTTTTATCATAGACATATCGACCAATGCAACAGAAGCCAACTCTCTTAGTAAGATAAGCATGATAAATAAAGAGAGTTCCAGCGACCAACTAAACAAAAGCTCTTTAAAAAGATAAGCATGAAAACTAAGAGCTAAGCATGACAGTAGCTATTGAAAGACCAAGAACACACACAGCAAAGATAGACATGAAAATTCTATGTTATGTTCTAGGTTGAAGTGGAGCATGTTTCTCTCCCACACAAAGAAAGCTGAGTTCCGACTCGTTATGAAAAGCAAGCAAAGCTAACGAAAACTAAAAAGGAAAACTAAAAGCAAGACGCTCCAAGCATAGCACATAACACATGAAGTGATAAAAATATAGTGGAACGAAAGACGAACTGATAATGTTGATGGAGAAGGGGATGCACGGGGGCATCCCCAAGTTTAGACGCTTTAGTCTCCTTGAATATTTCTTGGGGGTGCATGGGGGCATCCCCAAGCTTGAGCGTTTGACACTCCTGAATCTTTTTATCATCTTCCCTCGCACACTTGAAAACTCCCTTCATACATAACTCATCATAATCTGATTAGCGAGGTTAGTATCCATAATAATATAATTGTTCCTTGCTGGAAATAAGGATATTCTTGAAGATCTACTGTTTCTCAAGATTGCCAAAAGGTTTTTGCAAAGAAAAAGCAAGCTCAAGGTTTGCAAAATGAAGGAAAGGCAAAACAGGACAGAATCTGTGAAAAACAGAACAGCAGGTAGTAAATGATTATTTCGGGGCACTTCTGCAACTCTAATCAAAAAACTCAGAACAGACGCCCGAAAGACAATTGTATAGAGCACGCTGTCGAAAAAATTCAGACCAAAAAGGTGATCTGATGATTTTATACGAATTTTTCTGTCCAAGGACAGAATCTGTTTCCTGGACAGCACGTCACAACTTTTGAACTTTCTTGCAATCAGAGGCTACACTTGGCACAAAGTTGAAAAACAAAGATACAATGATGATGCTACTGTAGTAACAACATCAAGACACAACAAAAGCAAAATAAAATTTTACTCATTGTGGGTTGCCTCCCAAAAGCGCTTTCTTTTATGCCTTTAAGCTAGGCATAATGCATAGAGATCAAGTTTTATCAAGAGTAAAAGAATAGCTAGCCCGTATAACGGACTCAAAAGGTAACTTAATCTTATTTCTAGGGAAGTGTTCCATCCCTTTCTTGAGAGGAAATTGGAATCTTATATTCCCCTCTTTCATGTCAATGATAGCACCAATGGTGCGAAGAAAAGGATGTCCCAAAATAATTGGACAAGAAGGTTCACATTCAATATCCATAATAGTAAAATCAACGGGAACGTAATTGTCATTGACAACGATAAGCACATCGTCGATCCTCCCCAAAGGTTTCTTTATGGAAGAATCAACGAGACGAACACCAAAAGAACAAGAATCAAAAGGTTTCAATTTAAGCATATCATATATTCTTTTGGGCATAACGGAGGTACTAGCACCAACATCACATAAAGCATAGCAAGAGAAGTTATTCAACTTAATTTTAATCATAGGATCCCAACCATCTTCTAGCTTTCTAGGTATGGAGGCTTCTACTCTAAGTTTCTCCTCCCTAGCTTTGATGAGAGCATTAGTGATATGCTCTGTGAAGGCAAGATTAAGCGTGCTAGTGTGGGGATCTTTAGACATCTTGTGAAGGAAATCAATAACTTCGGTAAGAGTGCAATTATCAAAATCAAGGTCACTACTATCAAGTAAAGTGGTAGTGGTGTCCTTTAGGTTCACTTGTTTGGTAGTTTCTATGGTCATAGCATCACCATTAATAGGTCCAATGGGACCAGGAGTGCATTGGGTGCTAAGAGTTTGGATATCCTCAACAACTTGGATAGTAGCAACAGTGTGGTGGGTAGGAAGGTTCTTAATTCTATCTTCTTCCTCCCTTTCTCTAGCCCATCTCTCTTTAAGTTTAGCCAACATCCTAATGTTTTCATTAATTTGCACTTGAATAGCATTCATAGGAGTGACCTTCCTCTCCTCAAGAGGAGAAGTTCTAATTTTAAGCAATTCTACCTCATGGGCTAAATTGTCTACTTTCGAAGAGAGATCATCTAGTTTGTTTAGTTTTTCTTCTACACTCTTATTAAAGGCTTTTTGGGTAGTGATGAAATCTTTAAGCATAATCTCTAGTTCAATAGTGGAGTTCTTGGTGCTAGGATAAGCATTGTTGTTCCCATAAGAATTAGAGGGGAACGGTCTAGGATTGCTACCAAAATTACTCCTATAAGCATTGTTATTAAAATAGTTTCTAGAGATAAAGTTCACATCTACTTGTTCTTGAGCAATCAAAGAATTTAAAGGAACATCACGAGGATCAACAGAAGATTGCTTCGAAAGTAGAGACATGATCAAGTCAACTTTTTCATTTAGGGAGGAAATCTCCTCGACAGAGTTTACCTTCCTACCTGTTGGAGCGCGTTCGGTGTGCCATTGGGAATAATTGGTCATCATCTCATCGAGAAGCTTTGTGGCAGCACCAAGTGTAGTTGACATAAAGGTTCCTCCCGCGGCCGAATCTAACAAGTTCCGCGAGGTAAAGTTCAAGCCTGCATAAAAAGTTTGGATAACTATCCAAGTAGTCAAACCATGAGTAGGGCAGTTCTTGACAAGAGATTTCATACGTTCCCAAGCTTGGGCAACGTGTTCATTATCCAATTGTTTAAAATTCATTATGTTACTTCTTAGTTGGATAATTTTAGCAGGTGGATAGTATTTTCCAATAAAAGCATATTTGCACTTGTCCCATGAATCTATGCTATTTCTAGGCAAAGATTGAAACCAAATTTTAGCTCCTCCTCTCAAGGAAAAAGGAAAAAGCTTAAGCTTAACAATATTACCATCTATTTCTTGGTACTTTTGCATATCACAGAGTTCAACAAAATTGTTTAAATGTAAAGCAGCATCATCTCTAGCACCGGAGAATTGATCTTTCATAACTAGGTTCAGTAAAGCAGGTTTAATTTCATACGAAGGTGCTGAAGTGGCAGGTGTAGTGATAGGCGTGCAGATAAAGTCATCGTTGTTGTGACTAGTGAAGTCACACAACTTGGTGTTCTCGGTGGAACCCATAGCAGCAAGCAAGCAAGATAACTATTTTTGTGATTTTCGATAAAAGATACTAAAGCAAAAACTGAAAGGTAAACTAACAAGACTAAAAACAAAGGTAAAAGATAGCGTGCAACTCCCCTATCTTGAAGAGTGGAGTCCCCGGCGGCGGCGCCAGAAAACTTTGCTTGATGGCTTCTCGCCCCTCGTTGGTTACCCCAAGTGGAAGGTTTGAGATGCAGTGTAGTGGTAGTTTTCCCTTGGCAAAGATACCAAGGATCGATTTCCCCTGAGACTCCTAGTTTCAACAAGAAGGTGTCAACTGCTAACGGCGCCAGATATTAGCGATCAACTTGGACCTGCACACAGATACAAATAACTTTGCTCCCAACGAGTACAGAGAGGTTGTCAATCCCTCCGGCCTTGTCGTTTACAAAGGATCAAACGCAAGAGATAATAGTGATAGGTATAATTGTAACTAGTATGTAAAAGCAGAAAGTAAATAGCGGATGTGATCAGTGATGGTAATATGGACCGGGGTCCCATGATGTTCACTAGTGATGTCTCTCTCCCAAAAGACGATAAAACAACTATGTGAGGTAAACGAATTACAGTTGGGCAATTGACAGGATTATGTGCGCAAACCAATGCTAACTATGTTGCAAGAAAGGTAGAGGTTCAAAGCATGGGCGGTACGCCAAGGCAAGTAGACCAAAATCCATCTGCATCTACTACTAATCATCCACCTTGAGATATCTATCCAGAACATCTCGCTGGTATTAAGTTGCGAGTCCCACCCATAGTGTAAACTCAAAGCAACAGACAACTGCATTAAAAGAACTTTGCGTAAAGTAAACAATCCTTGCACCCGCGAGTACAAGCACCGTTGTTTTCCCCCTTGTGGCAACAGCACATCCCATAGACTCATGTTTCTGTCACTCAAACTAGTCATCGAGGGGCATGAACCCACAATCGAGCATAACGTTCCCTCTTGGAGTCACTACCTACTACTTGGCCAAAGCAATAAATAGCAATGGAGAACATGCAAGAATTACTTAAGAACATAAATATAAAAGAGGTGAATCAAATATATTACTCAAACACAATCTGAGCATAATCTCACAATCCATCGGATCCCAGCAAACTCAACATAGCAACAACATAAGGATTACATATGTGCCCCGATCATGTAGGGCAGCTCACGAGGTCTAATTAGTGAAGCACAAGAAGGGGAGGAGAACATCACATAGCTACTGGTCATGGACCCATGGTCCAAGGGAGACTACTCACAACTCATCCGGGAGGCGTCCATGGTGGTGGAGAGGCTCCCGGTGGATATCCTCCCCTCCGGCAGGGTGCCGGGAAGAGTTCTCCTGGTGCTCTCGATCTTGGAAGCGCGGCGGCGGCGGAACAGAGATGAGATCACAAAAAAGGGTTACGTCCTCGAGGGTTTCGGGACGCGTGTTAAATATATGCCAAAGGGGGGCATCAGCGGAGACCTGGGGGGCCCAGGCGCCCCCCGGCGTGGCCAGGAGGGGGCCGCGCCACCAGGGCGCCTGGAGCCCTGGTGGCCCCCTCCGGCCCTACTTCGGCCGTGTGGAAGCTTCCGGAACGCTGATTTTTTATATAATTTTTCCGGGATTTTTCTGGCAGTTTACGTGATGGGAAAACCTGAAATACAAAAACAGCAGAAAACAGAAACTGGCACTGGGGTGCACTGAGTTAATAGGTTAGTCCAAATATGATCAAAAGTGTATGGAAGTGTATAAATAACATAGCAATATCACACAAAAGAGGCATGGAGCAAGCAGAAATTATAGATACGTTTTGGACGTATCAATGGGCCGAGGGTTACTAAGGGCCTCATATGGGCCAAAAGACGTCATGGGCCATACATGGACCGGAAGTTAAAACGGGCTGGAATTATATTGGACGGCCCAGATGACACTACCGGGCCTAATTCGGATAGGCCGTAAACGGGCCCTGGGTTAGCGGGCTGTAAATGGGCTATATGCGAACATGTCGTTAACAGGCTTGCCGTGGGCCGGCCCGCCACCTTTTGACCAAGTCAAAAAGGCCGGCCTTTTCATAGGAATGGGCCTCTGTTGGACCGTGCCACGTGTCGACGTATCATAGGCGCTTTTGGTCCAATGAGTGGATGACATCTGTCCCAACGGTGAGCCGACACGTGTTTTCTCCAGCCAATGATGATTTTACACGTGGAAAATCCTCATTGGTCGGGGCTGTTAACGGGTTATCGGATCCAAAACCGGGCCCGATAGCTTAACGGCGTTCCGTTATGGTGGATGCCACGTGTCGGTCACCCTTGACGAAAGCACTTCTGTGACGCGTGATTTATCATCATGGAAGTGGACACTTCCATGATGATCCTTTTGATAATGTCATGGAACACTTTTACGACAGCACAGGTATGACTATCTTGATTCTGTCATAAATTTGTCATGGATGTACATGCATGACAAAAAACGTGAACTACTATGACAAACACGTGTCATCACGGAAGTGTATTTTTTTGTAGTGAATAGAGTGGTGGTTGTGGAGAAGACAAAAGAGGAAGATGGTCTCACATCAACTATGCGTATCAACGGGATATGGAGATGCCCATCAATAGATATCAATGTGAGTGAGTAGGGATTGCCATGCAACGGATGCACTAGAGCTATAAATGTATGAAAGCTCAACAAAAGAAACTAAGTGGGTGTGCATCCAACTTGCTTGCTCACAAGACCTAGGGCATTTGAGGAAGCCCATCGTTGGAATATACAAACCAAGTTCTATAATGAAAATTTCCCACTAGTATATGAAAGTGACTAAACAAGAGACTCTCTATCATGGTGCTACTTTGAAGCACAAGTGTGGAAAAAGATAGTAGCATTGTCCCTTTTTTCTTTTACTTTTCTTTCTTTCTTTTTTTTCTTCCTTTTTTCCTTTTTTGGGCCTTTCTTTTTTTTCTTTTTTTCTTTGGGACAATGATCTAATAATGATGATCATCACACGTATATCGATTTACAACTTGATATTACAACTCGATACTAGGACAAAGTATGACTCTATATGAATGCCTCCGGCGGTGTACCGGGATGTGTAATGAATCAAGAGTGACATGTATGAAAAATTATGCATGGTGGCCTAGCCACGAATACGATGTCAACTACATGATCATGCATGTCAATATGATAATGATGAAGCGTGTCATAGTAAACGGAACGGTGGAAAGTTGCATGTCAATATATCTCGGAATGGCTATGGAAATGCCATGATAGGTAGGTATGGTGGCTCTTTTGAGGAAGGTATATGGTGGGTGTATGGTACCGACGAAAGTTGCGCGGTACAAGAGAGGCTAGCAATGGTGGAAGGGTGAGAGTGCATATAATCCATGGACTCAACATTAGTCATAAAGAACTCACATACTTATTGCAAAAATCTACAAGTCATCAAAACAAAGTACTACACGCATGGTCCTAGGGGAAGGGTTGGTAGGAGTTAACCATCGCGCGATCCCGACCTCCACACAAAGGATGACACTCAATAAAATACCTCATGCTTCAAATTTGTCACACAGCAGTTACCATATGTGCATGCTACGGGACTTGCAAACCTCAACACAAGTATTTCTAAAATTCACAACTACTCTACTAGCATGACTCTAATATCACCATCCTCATCTCTCAAAACAATCATCAAGTATCAAACTTCTCATAATATTCAATGCACTTTTATGAAAGTTTTTACTATACCCATCTTGGATGCCTATCATATTAGGACTAGTTTTATAACCCAAGCACATTACCATGCTGTTCTAAGAGACTCTCAAAATAATATAAGTGAAGCATGAGAGATCAATAATTTCTACAAAATAATACCACCACCGTGCTCTAAAAGATATAAGTGAAGCACTAGAGCAAAACTATCTAGCTCAAAAGATATAAGTGAAGCACATAGAGTATTCTAATAAATTTCGATTCATGTGTAACTCTCTCAAAAGGTGTGTCCAGTAAGGATGATTGTGGTAAACTAAAAAGCAAAGACTCAAATCATACATGACGCTCCAAGCAAAACACATATCATGTGGTGAATAAAAATATAGTCTCAAGTAAAGTTACCGATAGATGAAGACGAAAGAGGGGATGCCTTCCCGGGGCATCCCCAAGCTTAGGCTTTTGGTTGTCCTTAAATTTTACCTTGGAGTTCCTTGGTCATCCCCAAGCTTAGACTCTTGCCAATCTTTGTTCCATAGCCCATCAAATCCTTACTCAAAACTTGAAAACTTCACAACACAAAACTTAGCCAAAAATCTCGTGAGCTCTGTTAGTATAAGAAAACAAACCACCACTCAAAGGTACTGTAATGAACTCATTATTTGTTTATAATGGTGTTAAACTTACTGTATTACAACTTCTCTATGATTCATACCCCCCCCCCCCGATACTACTCATAGATTCATCAAAATAAGCAAACAACACACGAAAAACAGAATATGTCAAAAACAGAACAATCTGTAGCAATCTGTAACTTTAGAATACTTCTGTAACTCTAAACAAATTGAAATAAATTGGTGTACGTGAGGAATTTGTCTATTAATCATCTGCAAAAATAATCAACTAAAAATCACTCTCCAGTAAAAAAATGGTAGCTAATCTTGTGAGCGCTAAAGTTTCTGTTTTTTACAACATGATCGCATAAACTTCACACAAGTCTTCCCAAAGGTTTCTACTTGGAACAAACACTAATTAAAACACAAAACCACATCTAAACAGAAGCTAGATGCAATATTTATTCCTAAACATAAGCAAAAGCAAAGAAAATAAAATTGGGTTGCCTCCCAACAAGCGTTATCATTTAACGCCCCTAGCTAGGCACAATACAAGAATAGACATAGGTATTATCATAATGATAAGGTAGATCGCGAAAACTCATCTCATACTCCCTACGTTTAGCAGCAAGTTTTCTTTGTGGCAAGCAAAAGTAATCAAAAGGGCTAAATTTAATAGGACAAAAGTTCCCCATATCAAGCTCAGGAGGTATAGGTTCCTCCTTTGGCCCTTCATATTGCACAACCAATTCATCATTATAAGCATTCTTTTGGCAAAAGGTCATGAGCCTTCGCTCGAGAGAAAAACCTAACCCATTGTTTTGACTAGCAAAATCATCATTCAATTCAGAGATTCGATCAACCAAGATATCGGTAGCAACCTTTTTCCTAAGGTTTTCATTAAAAGCAACATGATCCAAAGATTGCAAACGCGTTATGTCCTCTTGATTAAATAAGATAGCTTCTATGGGAGGATGACCAGCGTCCACCCTATAATGCGTAAAGATTTCTTTGGCCTCTTTCATTATGAATTTGAACTCGTGAGACAAAAAGATAGTAGCTGCGCGCTTAACAGAAGAATGCTCAATATTGGAAAATTCCAGAAAAATTCTCTGAATGCAAGGATGCATATGGATAAATTGCCTTTCAATTTCAACTACAAGCATAGATATGGCATCCGCAAGACTACTAGTTCTATGAAGAATAGATCCACCCATAGTGGGTAAAGCACCGGCACAAGTAAAGAAGTCTTGAAGAACTCCTTTTCCAATAATATTACCACTACCAACCCGGAACTTCTTAGTATGTAAAGTGGTAGTTTCATCCGGAGGGTCAACAAAAGCAAAGTTTCCCTCAACGTTACTACCCTTTTCAACGACATCCTCCCCCATCTCAGTCATGATGGAAATCAAACAGGAATAAAGATGAACACACACGAGGCAAGCGAACGGTAAAACACACGGAAAATAAGAGGGTGAATAAAACGGTAAAGGTGAAGTGGGGGAGAGGAAAACGAGAGGCAAATAATGTAATGCGAGGGATAAGGGTTTGTGATAGGTACTTGGTATATGACTTTTGCATAGATCTCCCCGGCAACGGCACCAGAAATTCTTCTTGCTACTTCTCGAGCTTGCGTTGTATTCCCTCAAAGAGGAAAGGGTGATGCAACATAGTAGCGTAAGTATTTCCCTCTGTTTTTGAGAACCAAGGTATCAATCCAGTAGGAGACCACGCACGAGTCCCTCGTACCTACACAAAAAAATAAGAACCTTACAGCCAACGCGATAAAAGGGGTTGTCAATCCCTTCTCGGTCACTTACAAAAGTGAGATATGATAAGATAATATTTTTGGTATTTTTGGTATAGAGAAAAAGTAAATAATGCAAAGTAAAGACACGGCGAAAGAAATTGGCAAGTTGACGGGAAACTAATATGATAAAGATAGACCCGGGGGCCATAGGTTTCGCTACTGGCTTCTCTCATGATAGCAGATTTCTATGGTGGGTGAACAAATTACTGTCGAGCAATTGATAGAAGAGCGCATAGTTATGAGAATATCTAGGCATGATCATTGTATAAAGGCATCACGTCCGTGACAAGTAGACCAAAACGATTATGCGTCTACTACTATTACTCTACACATCGACCGTTATTCAGCATGCATCTAGAGTATTAAGTTCATAAGAGCAGAGTAACGCCTTAAGCAAGATGACATGATGTAGAGGGATAAACTGAAGCAATATGATATAAACCCCATCTTTTTATCCTCGATGGCAACAATACAAAACGTGCCTTTCTGCCCCTGCTGTCACTTGGAAAGGACACCGTAAGATTGAACCCAAAGCCAAGCACTTCTCCTATTGCAAGAACTATAGATCTAGTAGGCCAAACCAAACCAATAATTTGAAGAGACTTCCAAGGATATTTAAATCATGCATAAAAGATTTCAGAAAAGAATCCAATATTGTTCATAGATAATCTTGATCATAAACCCACAATTCATCGGATCTCGACAAACACACCGCAAAAAATTACATCGAATAGATCTCCTAGAAGATCGAGGAGAACTTTGTATTGAGATCCAAAGAGAGAGAAGAAGCCATCTAGCTAATAACTATGGACCCCGAAGGTCTGTGGTAAACTACTCACAACTCATAGGAGAGGCTATGGTGTTGATGTAGAAGCCCTCCGTGATCGATGCCCCCTCCGGCGGAGCTCCGGAAGAAGCCCCAAGATGGGATCTCACGGGTACAGAAGGTTGCGGCGGTGGAATTATGGTTTCGTGCTCCTCCTCGATAGTTTCAGGGTACGTAGGTATATATATATGCTGAAGAGGGACGTCAGGGGAGCAACAGGTGGCCCACGAGGGTGGGGGCGCACCCCCTATCCTCGTGGCCACCTCCTTCGCTTCCTGGCGTGTACTCCAAGTTTTTCGTGTTGATATTGTTCCAAAAATAACTCTCCCGAAGGTTTCATTCCGTTTGGACTCCGTTTGATATCCCTTTTCTGCGAAACACTGAAATAGGCAAAAAAAGAGAACAATTTGCACTGGGCCTTGGGTTAGTAGGTTAGTCCCAAAAATAATATAAAAGTGTATAATAAAGCCCATTAAACATCCAAAATAGAATATATAATAGCATGGAACAATCAAAAATTATAGATACGTTGGAGACGTATCATACTCCAAGTATTTCGTGTTGATATTGTTCCAAAAATAACTCTCCCGAAGGTTTCATTCTGTTTGGACTCCTTTTGATATCCCTTTTCTGCGAAACACTGAAATAGGCAAAGAACAACAATTTGCACTGGGCCTTGGTTAGTAGGTTAGTCCCAAAAATAATATAAAAATGTATAATAAAGCCCATTAAACATCCAAAACATAATATAATAGCATGGAATAGTCAAAAATTATAGATACGTTGGAGACGTATCACTCCCTATGCTCATGTAGATCGATATTCATCATGGGACTGGTATGATACAAGAGCACATTCCCCATCATGTTTTAGACCATCCCACCATTATTATGTAGCTCCATGAAGATCAATGTTTAGTGAGCAGTCATATGTTGAAGACCGTTTCAATAAGAAGAATTGGTCCGGAGCTCAAGGAACAAGAAATAGGCATGGTCAAGCAAGTTTTCCGTGTTAAAAAAGATAGTCGTAAGAGTGCTACTTCGTATTTGATCTCAAATTAAAAAGAGCCAATTAAAGTGTTGACATTGGCTACTAAAGACAATGAGGCATGTCAATCAAGTGCCAAATCTGAAGAGAAGAAGTTAAGAGTGCACAAGGTAAAACAAGAATTGCCATTGCATCAAACAAAATCACAGCCGGGGTGCCCACTCGACTTATCATATTGGCAAAAGAAGAAATTACAAAGCCTTAGTGCACAAGAACTTGAGGAAAGGAATATGGCATGGGTTCCAAAAGGAAGTACTCAAAATAAGAATTATGTGCAAGCTTCCATTACAAGAAGTGCGGCAAAGGTGAAGAAGAAAAAGAGTGAAAACTATGAACAACCAAGCCGAAGGTTAGCGCATCAAAATCTTCGGTTCAACCATTATCCATATTCTTCAACTACATCATTGAGACCTATGCCATGGTATTCATCCTCAAGTTGATTGGTTACCCTCCATTGACTTATTTCCATGCATGATGTAAGAAACTATATTGCATCCATGCATGGAAATAACATCATCGGCCATTTACAACAAAAGTGCTCATGTTGATATTAGATTAAAGACTGGCATGAAACTCAATTAATATGGCCTCTGATCGAAAATGTTTCAACACGAAAGTTATGCGTCTCGTCAAAACAGTTGATTTTGATATAAAAATCATCTCAATTTGAGTTCGTATGCAAAATATAGAGCCATCGGAATGCAGCCCTACCAGGAGGCAAAATATGGCGCGCCCCACCAGACACATGTATGATGGGTAGCGCCACCAATCGGCTGTTCTGCGTGAGAGATTCGGCCCTCAACATGGCTTCAATAAAAAAACTTTCAACATGAAAGTTGTTCGTCGCGTCAAAGCGGTCAAATTTGCTTTTGCGTTCATCTTCATTCGAGGTAGCTTGTGTCCCGTGGGGCCTAAAAAACTAATTGTTGGCCCAGACTTTCCTAAATCTAAGTACGGTTAATTTTGAAAAAAATTGGACGTGATTTGGAGTCTTTTTCTTGTACGGGAAGTCTAGCTGCCTCATAAATAGATAAAAGGTGACGGCCGATTGAACAACACACAATTGAACAAATCAATCTACTATATTTTCATGTTTATCTATCCCCTACCGTTGTATCTTTCTTCTCGTTCTTCGTCGTTCTTCAGCAACGGAGGGCTGCAAATCCACGAGGCTCTAGGGGCGGTCAAGCTGACCTAGGGCATCCCATAGCCGCCGCGTGCCCCGATGGGTCCCTCCCGGACGTGTGGGGCTTCGGGTCTACAAAAGCACCCCCCGGATTGCTTTCGTACCGCGCTTCAGGACAGGTCTCCTTCGACGTGATTGCTTGCGTACCGCGCTTCAGGACAGGTCTCCTTCGACGTGAGCTGCAGTGCATCACCCTCGGCGTTGGAGGTACACGGTGACGTGTTCGTGTGCGAACATCAGTCGATATGTGTAGTAATAGTAGTAGACGCAGGCAGGAGTCGGTCTACTTTTCTCAGACGAGATGCCTATATACATGATCATTGCCTTGGATATCGTCATAATTATTAGCTTTTCTATCAGTTGTCCAACAGTAATTTGTTTACCCACCGTATGCTATGTTCAAAAGAGAAGCCTATAGTGAAAGCTATGGCCCCGGGTTTATTTTAATCATATATAAAAATCTAAAAATACCTTGCTACAATATATTTTCTTGTATTTTATTTTGTTTTTTATCTATTTATCTATCACTATGAAATTTGATCCTTGCAATTAACCACCAAGGGATTAACAACCCCTTGTTTGCATTGGGTGCAAGTATTTGTTATTTTGTGTGTAGGTACCGCTAACGAGGTGTTCCGTGGTTCTCCTTTTGGAACGAAGACGCCAAGGGCGTCCGGCTTTAAATTAATAAAGCCATACGGCAACCATCTGACAAAGTATGGAACAAAAGAGCATTACAGTACTGGTAAGGAACAAGACGCTACATGAAGCCGGTAGACAAGTCCGGTGAAAGCATCAGCACGCAGGCTGGGAAAGGAAAGGAACCAAAATAAAGCTCATAGGGGCGGGTCCTGGCGCGTCTCTGAGTGGATGGTGCGAATCTTCGCCATTGTCTCCGCCATGAGGTCCTCATCACGCTGTTTCCCCAAAGGCATCCAGCTCTGCAAGAAGATGTGGCATTTGAACAGAATATCAGCTGGGTGTGAGGGAAACTTCTGCTCGATAGTCATTTTGTTACGAATAGTCCAAAGTGACCATAAAAGCGCCCCTACGCAATGCCAAAGATCCTAGCATTGGCACCTCTATGCGACCGGATAATGTGCAGTAGACCGTTGCTCGAGGATGGGTTCCAATTTTGTTGGAAAGCCGCTCTCACCGCACTCCACGCAAATCTAGCTAGGTGGCAATGGAAAAATACGTGGTTGGCGTCCTCAATGTTTCCGCACAGGGAACATGAGCCATCCGAGGGGCCAATGCGGATCGCCACATTATCCGCCGTTGGTAGACGGTTCTGGAACATCTGCCACAGAAATATTTTTATTTTCAGTGGAAGGCCTGCTTTCCATAGCCCCCGAGCTACATCAATCATGGCCCCTTCAGTCAGCCTGCTATATAGAGACTTGACAGAGAAGGTTCTCGATGAAGTGAGTTTCCACGAAATCACGTCCTCCCCTGAGCTGGAGTTGTGGTGCTCAAGCATACTCAGCACCTCGTTCCAATCTTGCTCCTCCTGAGGGAGAAGAGGCCTCAAGAAGGAGATAGTGGGAGGAGAGGAACGCAAAGCCTCATTCACAGTCAGGTTAGTGTTTGCCGCAACCCGGAACAAAGTCGGGTGGCTTTGCCATATGGGGGAGTCTCCAATCCAATGGTCAATCCAATTCCGTGGTTCTCCTACTGGATTAATAACATTGATTCTTAAGGAAATACTTATCTCTACTATATTGCATCATCATCTCCTCTTCGAGAAAATTCCAACGCAACTCACGAGTAGCAATAACATGTCCCTCACACAATGATAGTGTTACAATATGTGGCCATGCCGTTTAAGCAATGAATATGGAGTTTTTTTTGGAGAAGATGACTTGGGTGAGGATGGGGAAGGGCATGGTGGTGCGAGGATAGTCAAATAGATGGAGGAGAGTCAAGCCATGTACGAAGTGTCCGCACAAAACGAAAATTAAATAACTATAAAATGATTGCTAAATATTATAATTTAGTTACGACCATTAATTTTTTACCGACTTATCAAAAAGCATATAGTTTATTCTATAGCTCATATGAATTTAGTGATTATTTGGTGAGTGAATTCCGGTTTTTACCCCATATTTTGACATTTTTTACACTAATTACCCCATTTAGCGGGATTTCACCCGTTTTACCCCATTTAGCAAAAATGTTGCCACAATTTATCCTGTTTTAATTTTTTTGTGCGTTCTAATCGGCTGGCATGCCACGTCCACAGTTTTTTCCCGCGTATTTTTCTCCTTACTCAACTCGTTTTCGGTTTGAAGTATTCTGATGGAACGACTATACTTGATCAGCATGGCATATTACCATTGAATAAATTGTCGGAGAAATTGTTACTGATATAATTTGAAATCATGTATGTTTTTCTTCAGTTATCATATACGGCCCTAAGTATGCATGCTTTTATGGATTATATTAAAGTGATGTAAATATACTACTTTACTAACTCTGATACATCTACATATCTGAATATCTAGGTAGCAAATATGTTGACCGGTAGAGTGTTGATACATGCACAAGTGATAGCGTCTGTTGCTACTTGCTAGCTGTAAAGGAATTTTGGATATTTGTATCTTACAATGCATGCTGAAACATGTGTATTTACCTTATTAGAGTAGATTATGATTTATGATGATTGCAACCACTAATTCGTTTTTATTTTTCTTGCACAAAGCGGATGTCAACCAAGATGTGGAGTGTTATGCATATTTTACATGTCCGTGGATAAAAGAATCCAAAGCCAGAGATGATTGAGAGGGACTTCATTAGTTATTTTGATATAAAGGAGAGGTTCAAGGAGTTGGCTTCCAACCCTTGGGACATCGTTTATTATCAGAAGAAGGTGGCCAACGGGAACTCCATGGTTGATTTAACAAATGATGTAGGCATGTTGAACATGCTATAGGAATTTGATACTTATATGGAAATCAGTTTGCATGTATTATTGGGGATGAGTAACACAAATGAGAAGCTACGGGAGGCGAGCGTGGCGCACGCGGCCGACTTGGGCGTTGTGCGTTTGATGTGACGTGAGCGACCCCCATCGGGCCGAGCCGGTCGGGAGAAGCTGCATGGCACTGTTCAACGGTGAGAAAAATAGTCATAAAAAACACTGACGTGGCATGCCTGTTGGACCTAATAATTGTGACCAACCGGTTAGAATGCGCACAAAACTTTAAACAGGGTAAATTGTGTCAACAATTTTGTTAAATAGGGTAAAACGGATGAAATTTCGCTAAATTGGGTAATTAGTGTCAAAAATATCAAAATATGGGGTAAAAAGGGGAATTCACTCTTATTTGGTTGGTTGAAATTGACCAACTTATGCATGTGTTTATTCACGCTAACATGTTCCTTGTCATAGTGATGTTGTAACGAGCATTGCCTAAAGTTAGCTTCAATGCATACTACATGGTGTTTCTATGCTGTTTAGGCAATGAAGATACTCCTCGTATGGTAGGTAGAATAGCCAATAATGTACACATGTGCTTAATTATATGCGATGATAGCACAAATTTCACGTTTTGTACTATCTTGTTTTGTTGCATATTCTGCGGCCCTTGCACTATACTTCTATTCAGAATAAGTATAATAGGTCCTACTCAACAAGCTGCGAGCAAATCGACATCAGCAAAATCCAAGCTGGAGGAGAGAGAAGGGAAGGGGCACTCTGTTTATCTCCCAGCTACAACACAAGAACGAGAAACTTCTGCCCGTTTGCAGCCCAATGTGAGCGCTAGAGGAAACACTTACGACCACATGTGTCTCCCCCACCTCCTGCACTTCTAACTCCACCTTGTGCATCAAATCTTTCACTGCTTCGCACGAAATTACTTATTACGTGCCAAATCAAAGCTTTAAAGCCTCAAGACAATACCTAAATCCTCACCTACCGAACGCTAGAACTATCGTGTGGCGTTGTATCAATCAGATGGGTCGACAATCCAAAAGGACGCGTGCGCCAGTGCCTCATCTTGTCCTGTCACCCGTGCCTCATTTCGTCCCCCTACTGCCCAACCTGTCCTACGGTGGTTCATCATGTCGTGCCACCGACCTTCCCTTCAACACACGGACTAGATGCCTAGCTCCCCCTGTGGTGGCCTATTGTTTACTTGGTCACGAGACCATTTTCTTAAATATGTGTTGACTTTTTCAAAATACATGTTGAACATTTTAGGTATATAGGTTGAACATTTTTTAGGTACATGTACACTTTACATATACATGTTGAACATTTGCAAAATGCACACTGAATAGTTTTTAATGCGCGTTGAATATTTTTAAACACACGCTTGAACATTTCTACAAAATTTAATGAACAGTTTGTTTATGTGTTACAAGAATATGTATATGGCCCAAACATTTTTCTAAAATTGCATCAATAATTTTTTACATTTTCTGAACATTTTTTGAATGTAATGAGATATTATTATAAATGCGCAAAACATCTTATAACTTTCATGAACACAAATTTGAATGGTAAAAACATTTTTTAGAAATTACATGATCAACGTTTTACATTTTCATGAATTCTTCATCCTTCCCAAAATGTAAGGCATGCATGACATTGCACGATCTTTAATGCACGACTTTTACCAATAATATATACGAAAATACATGGATTAAATAACTTTATATTACAAAAAGTGAATATATTAGTATAAGGATAATTTTTTTACACATTCAAATAGTCTAAACCTATATATTACAAAAAAAAAATTACATAATATTTAGTAAAATGTTAATCATGCATTTTAAAAAAGTTGAATGTGTACACAAAAAATGTTGAACGAGTATATGAAAAATGTTGAACAAATATTTTAAAAAAGTTGATCACATATATAAATGAATAAGTATATGAAAAATGTTGTACACGTATTTAAAAAAATGTTTATCATGTATAACAAATGTTGAACAAGTATATCTAAAATGTTGAACAAGTATTTGAAAAAATGTTGATCATGTGTATATATTTTTTGAAGAAGTATTTAAATATTTTTGATCATGTATATATGAATGTATAATTAAAATAGAAAAAAGGAATTATAAAACAAAGAAACAAATGCAAAATAGAATGAAAAAAAGGAGAAGAAAACTTACATAAAAAGAAGAACAAAAGAAACGAAAAAAAAATGAAAAAGAGTAGAATGAAAAAAATCTAGCGTCTTTCCCCTCAAGTAAGATGCGCCTCCTGTACTACCACTGACGCAAGAAATAATCGCCGCGCCAAACCAAGACCTAATTATGATGCCCGTAGGCGTCATACCGCGAGCATGCCGCACAGGGCGGAACCAATGGTCTGCCAGCCCAGTTCGACGTTCACTGTTTTCCACAGAGCTGGTTTTTGTTTAACCTCACTGAGCTGGTTCTCCTTTCTCTCTCTTCGGTTTTCTCTTTATGTTTTCTGTACGAAAAAAATGTTGCTGGATTTTGTATGAAGCTAAAATATATTAAAACATATTTATATATAACAATTAGCATGTATTTAGATGTGCCCTGCAGTGTTCTTTAAAGAAAACTCTAATAGGCCGACCCCAACTCTGCTCACCTGCGGGTTTTAAAGAAAACTGCGGGCTTCGCCTCGCCTGTTTGCTGTTTGTGGGTGGCGAATAGGACATGTCGGCTATACCTCATTTGCTGCAAAAGCACCCCCCCCCCACCCCTTTGAGAGAGCATAAAGTGGCACGGCCAGTAGTGTTATTTCATTGCCCTGCATTTATTCGTTAATTTCATCCTTGAATGTCGGGGCTCACAATTTGAGAAAGCATTCTTTATCTTAGGGGTTGGCGGGCATGCTTGGTTAGGCCAGCATGGTGATCTTCTATTCGTCTCTATAAACATTGTGACAATCTAGTAAAGATTTTGTGAGGTTGCAGTAGAAATGTTTGTTTCATCTGTTATTTTCCTTTTTTCTATTCTTCTTTACTTTTTTTATATTTTTAAAATGTTGTAAATACATATGTTCCCAAAATCAATTTAGATAAACTTAAAGTGTTACACCTTTGGAAAATGCACATGCAGTGTAAAAAATGTTGGTGCCACTTTTAAAAAATGTTGATCGCATTCAAAAAAATGTTCGTTGCATTTAATATATTTCAGTGCATTTCATAAATATGTTTATGCATTAAAATCATGTATACAACGTAATGACATGATCACATAATTTCTTAAAATGTTCATACCATTAAAAGATAGTTGTGTACCAAAAATGGTTGCGTAATTCAAAAACTATATATTACATCTATACAATATATTTATACAATGTGAAAAAGTTCATGAAATGTAGAATTTTTTTATAACATTTAAAATATGTTCTTGACATTTGAAAAAATGTTAACGTGTTTCAAGAATATGTTCGTGACATTTTAGGAAAAATGTTTATACAATGCAAAAAAAAAATCACATAATCTTTGTAAATATTTCATATCAGTCAAAAAAAGTGTTCATCGGGTATGCAAAACAATTTTTTTCATGTGTATATGACAAATATACAATGTGTATTGAAAAAACTAGACATATATTTAAAAGGGGGAAAACAACAAAGAAAACCGATAAAAACATAGAAAAAGAAAAAAAACTGAATAAAGTTTTCGTAAGTTGACTAGAGCAGGCTACCATGAGACAACAGACATTGGTTTCTATTTATACGGGATGCTTATATGTCTCACGATGAAGGATATTTGAGATTTTTTGCGACTTGACCCGTGCAATGTTGTAGTTAACGCGTTAAATATTCGTCTTGGTAGTTGGTTCGCAAGAGTGAAACTCAAAGAAATTGACGGGGCCCTAGCCCTATATCAACAAGGAGTAATACAGAAATATTGGCCTGATCTTAGGCCCTGACTCACCCTCCTTGGGCGAACTTTGCGGAGGTTCAATGTGCCGTCACTTTGCGTAAGCGTGATATAGCCCCGGTGCCACCAAATGGGGACAGAAATTTCCATCGGTGCGCCTTTCTTTTCTTTTGGAAGTTCGATCTGTCCCCTGCCGCGGCGCACAGCCCTTGACCGACGACCCACACCTAAGCATGATTGTCACGCCGATCGATTGGAGAGAGCTCCTACTCCTGCCCTAGCTCGTGCGCGCCGGTGGTAGCCGCAAAAGAAAGATCGAAGAAGAAGAGACCATTAATTGCTGGTCGTGGACGCATGGCCTCCGTCGACCGAGGAGAGGCACGCACGAATGATCGCGTCCATGGCGTGCACGGCGCACATGCCGATGGAGCGAAATCATGAAGCTCACCCGCAGCCGAGCCGACCCGATAGATCGATCAGGCCAAACCCACACGCTCAGCTTTGGCCTTTGGGCAGGTGTGATGGATGTGACCGGTCGATCAAGTTTCATCTCCGATCGTTCTCGAAGAAGCTCCAAGATTAAAGATGAACAGCTCATGTTCGATCAATGTTTTTTTTTTAAAGGATATAAAAGTTCAACGAAAGTACAAAACACCTTAAACATAATAAAAAATGCACTGGGTCCATAGTCCACCGAAAAACCATTGTCAGCAGCCCGAACGGGCCGCCGACGCACCGTTCTCGCCGCTCCCCTACTGGAGCCGGCTTGACCTTGTGGATGACAATCGGAAAATCTTCGTGCACGTCGCTCTTGAATCTTAGAATAAATCTGAAGAACCTGACATCAAATATCATTGTTGCATAAACACGAAAGACTGACTCAAAGAAGAAGTGATGTCATCCTTCCAAACACCGCCCTTGCAAGGACTAAAACCCTACATATCTACTAGCTGGATCCGAGGCACCAGAAATCTTCTCCCCGCCACCGGCAGACGGAGAGAAGGCGAATCCACGTGTTCATCGATGAAGATCGGGGGAGGAAGAATATCCCTGATCGCCTTTCGAGAGGGGAAAGGAAGATCACTTGGTCTATGCAAGTTGATCACGCACGATGATCAGTTCGCACAAAGTCTATGTATGTACACGTATGGGCCATATATACAGTTCGCACAAGCTCTATGAATGGACCTGGACGTGACTCGTCGATCAATCCACTCGACGTACGTACGTAACGTGACTGCTGACTATGACTGACGGGTCACTGAGTCTCGTACGTACAACACACATGTATGCGTGATGCATCGATCCAACCGCTGCCCCTATGCACGGCGGCAAAAGTTCAATGGCTACAAGACAAGACCATGCATGTATGCATGCATGGGAGGCTCTGCATGCATATCACACCGATCGATCCATCCATCACTCGTAACTCCTGAGGTAGACATCCAGTTTCTCGCCCATATAGTATTTGTTTGCCATCTTTCCAACCGAAATAGAATCTCTCTGTAGTGTGGTACACTACACAACAACATGCAAGTTTCAGACGCATGCCATTGCCATTGCCATTGCCTGTGTACAAGTCAGGATACACATATGCAGGGGCGCATAAATGCATACCGGATGTGCACGAAAGAGGTGACTAGAGTGCGATGCTGGTAAGTATGGGGCGTGGTACTTCTCCTCCCGTCCCCTGTCGCGACTGACTGACTGACGGATGCTTCTGCCGCACGCAACAACGGCATTCCCAAAGGTCGTCTTGCCCAGCTTGTTTCTTTCCAAATTCCAAGCCCAAAGCCTCTTCTCCCGCTTCCAAAGCGAAAGCTATGGTGCTAGCTAGCTAGGTTGATATTGGATGCACGCATGTGTTGGTTGCTTCCCACAGGCCAGATGCTCGAATTACCCTCTCCTCGTCTCTTCCTGGAGGCTGGAGTGAAATGGTGCAGTGGTTTTAGCATCCGTGCACTGCATGCCGTTAGATTTAGCAATTAGCATCATATATCTCGGACTAGCCAGCTTTACATGATTGTCCCTCGTTGCATGCATGCATGCAGGCAGGCAGTAACTTAAAATAACCATGTCGGCCTTGCTTAGACGACAAGTATACATGACGATTTTGTTTTTCTTTTTGCGAAAAGACAAGCGCGACGATCTGACGAGACGTGTGCATGGTTGATTTTGTCTTTAATCTTCTACAGATCTTGACGCGTTATTGCATGCAGTAAATTAAAACAACGGACCCGGTCGGCCTTGCTTAAGCGACAAGCATGACGATTTGACGAGACGTGCATGGCCGATTTTGTCTTTAACCTTCTATCTGCATACTCCTTTGCTTTCACGCACGCATATATCCGCCCACGATTTGGGTTTGAGTGATCGAGATCGGAGGCTATAGCTATAGCTATAGCGCGCTTTGGTCTTTATGTACTGTGGCCGTGCCCGTGTCGATCGTTCATGCATGCAAAAGGGTGGCATTGTCCATGCATGCATGCAGGATGCAGCTCGACAATTCATCACACACACACACATCTCTCTCTCTGGTCTTTTCTGCGCGAGAGGAGAACCCTGCAAAAGCATATACACGCAAAGAGAAAGAACATGTTGCTAAAACGGTACGCCGTGCATCCATGCATGCATGCACGGTGACATAGCAGTAGTATATCATTGACGCGATTGAACACCCTGGGCCAGCATGGGGCCTGGCGTGGAAAGCCACGGCATTCTTTGCCTGTTGCGGTGGGCGATGGATAGATCGATCGCTTTGCCTGCTGCTGTCGTGGCGAATACTCGATCGCTATCTTCGTCACTCGTACGTACGCATACTCCCAAAACAGAAGCAGCTCACACTCATGCACGCATGAGCAAGCAAGCAGGAGAAGACTGGCCTAGCCTGTGGTGCATGACTGGCGCCATGGTTTTCTGGGGAGGGGAGAAGGCACGCACGTACGGTGACGCCAGCGACGCGGGCCTGGACAGTGGGCGTTAATGCGGTCTGTTTCAGGGTCGCCGGCCGGCCGGCCATGCATGCACGTCGTCCGATGGATTGATGGTGCTTGCACGTAGCTGCTGCTGCTGCCACGCCGACCTTGTCGCAACTCGCAAGCCAACTTCAGCAATCAACTCGGCTCACACCTCGTCCGTGCTACGCCCCTGTCGATCGGTCAATCCTCGCTGAAAAATGTGGGAGGCGTTCCATAAATGATGCGCTCGCAGTCGTCAGAAATGCATATGGACGTACATAGCCGTTGTACACAAATTAATGAACACAGACACCTCGCTCTCTCTTTCCCTTCTCCTCTAGTAGTTGCTTGCTTGTAATTCCCACAATGTATTTTCGTTAAGCAATTAACAGAAAGGGGCTGCCCGGTTGAAAAAAAAAGATCAGCAATCGCAAACTTAAACTTCATGTTCGCTGAAATTTTCACGGGAAAAAACTAGTACATGGCTGAAGAGAAGTTCCCTCCATGCCTGAAGAAAGCTCATCCATATAACTAGGGCAAGCAACGTGCATGCATGATACTGCTACCGTGGCACCCTGGCCAATCATTAGCACAGACACAATCAACCCAGAACTGCATGCAAAATCCGATCAATGGAGTCCCCATATAAAGATCTTTCGGGCCCATGCAAAGTATGCCTGGCACCTCGCTCGCTGTTCGCCATGAATGCCTACGGGGTCTAGTCTACTCAGGCGTCGTGTCTTCTCATGCGTCTGTAGCGTGCTTTTCTACGATCACTTCGAACTCAAAGACCAAAGGCAAAGGGTCCAATGTGTCATACTCGGCTTTTCCCATGCTAGAGAGTGAGATCTTCCCGAGACTTTCACTGTTCACCATGTGCACATCCCTAAAAAAAAATTGCACATTAATTTCAATCCATCCGCGATCAAATTAAAGTTTTCTCCTAAACGGCATGAAAAACAGTGTGTACATGGATCTAACCCGCTCTTCAAACATCACCAATTCCGGCGTCGTTTCTGAATGGCTAGGCATGTTTTCAACCGTATTCAGAAGGGATGGTCGGATACGATAAGTATCTCGAGTGCAAGGAGGATAACCTTAGAAAGATTGGTTTATCCTCTTATCAGAAATGCACTGCAGCTATCCGGATGCTTGCATACGGAGTAACCGGTGATCTCATTGAAGAGTATGCTCGTATGAGCGAGTCTACGTGCCTAGACTCCATGTACAGGTTCAACAAGACTGTGATTGCAGTGTTTGCCCCTGAGTACTTGAGAGAGACAAATGCTGAAGATACAACCCGCTTGTTGGCGATGAAAGCCAGCAGGGGCTTCCCGGGGATATTTGGCAGCATAAACTGCATGCACTTGGAGTGGAAGAAGTGCCCTTCTGCTTGGCAAGGGCAGTATAGAGGCCATGCCAAGGCTTGCACTGTTATACTTCAGGTCGTTGCGTCACAAGATCTCTGAATCTGGCACTCTTTCTTCGGCATGGCTGGATCGCACAATGATATCAACATGCTTCAACGCTCGTCGGCGTTTGCAAAGCTTGTCGAAGGCAACTGCCCGCCGGTGAATGTTAACATCAACGGCCACAACCACAACAAAGTATACTACCTATCTGATGGTATCTATCCTCAGTGGACCACTATTGTGAAGACAATCTCCAACCCTGTTGGACAAAAGAGGAGGAGATTTTCCCAGGAGCAAGAGAGTACCCGGAAGGATGCAGAGCGTGCCTTTGGTGTTCTGCAATCTCGATGGGGCATCGCTCGGTATCCTGCTAGAACTTGGAGCACCAAGAAGTTGTGGGAGGTGATGACTGTCGGTGTCAAAACCGGCAGATCTCGGGTAGGGGTGCCCAAGTTGTGCGTCTAAGGATCGATGGTAACATGGGACTGGGGACACGATGTTTACGCAGGTTTGGGCCCTCTCTATCGAGGTAATACCCTACTTCCTGCTTGATTGATCTTGATGAATATAGGGTTACAAGAGTTGATCTACCTCGAGATCGTACTGGCTAAAACCTAGCTGTCTAGCCTATGATTATTCTGATTCTGCCCTACATATGAAACCCTCTAGTTTATATATACACCGAGAGGGGCCTAGGGTTTGTACATGGCCGGTTCATAGGAAGGAAACATTACATCCGGACACGAGACTTGCCATCCTTCGCACGTAGGAGTCTTCTCCGGACATGGGGGATTGATCGGTAGCTTCATCTTCATGGCCCATCAGCCCGACCCATATCGAATAGTCCGGACATCCTAAGGATCCCTTAATCCAGGACTCCATCAGTAGCCCCCGAACCTGCCTTCAATGATGATGTAGTATCTGACTTCGTCTCTTCGGCTTTGCAAGGCGGGTTCTTGAATATAATTCGAATTGATAACAGTCCGGCTTGGACTTTTATACCCTGCCTTTATGACTTCTTCCCATCGCCGCCTCGATTACCACGCAAGGGGCGAATGCGAACGGTCCACAACGTACTTTACACCAATAAGCTCTTAATCAAACAAGGGCGATCCCTATTTAGGGAGGTCAGATCTCCATATGCCATCCCACATCGCGCAAGGAGATCCAGAAAAGAAACCTCGAAAAGCCTCAAAATATGGCAAGTGCCCCAAGCTCTTCCTCGCGCCCTCACGGCCCTCAAGCGGGCGACTGGGGAAGCTGCGCTGTGTCTCACCTCCACCTGACTCGACTCCAGACGGAGGGATATCTTTCTCCTGCGGATCTAGTCCCCGTACGGGCAGGATTGGCCTCCATTGGCCATGAGGTACTAGCAGAAAATTATCCCAACCCCAACAAGGAGGAAAGGGTATGCTTTGTTTCATTTCTTCCGAGGTGCTTGGGATTCCTGATCCACCCCTTCCTTAGGGGCCTATTGGAATTCTATGGGATCCAACTGCACAACCTCACACCAGGTATAATCTTGCAAATCTCGGGTTTTGTTGCTCTTTACGAGCTATTCTTAGGCTGCGAGGCTCATTTTGAACTATGGAGAAAGTTCTTTTGCATCGTCCCTCGCTCCCAAGATAGTTCCATATTTGAAGTGGGCGGCGCGGAAGTATGACGCATGGCCGGATAGGGTTATCTCACTGGTACTCCCAAGAGGGAATCCGGAGAGTGGTCTTCGGAATGGTTCTATATTGAGGATGTTCCCCTTCCAGACCCCATTCGGCGTGGACTTCCTGAATTCTCCAATGCTCCTTTGAAGAAACGCTTCAATTGGCGCCCTCGGAACCTCAAGCAAGGAGACAATGAGGAAGTCAAAAAGTTAATTGCTAAGATCAGGTTGCTTGGCCATTCCAGACTTTCAATAATTGAAGTCACGGCCATCGCGATATAGCGATGCGTACAGCCTCTCCAGTTCAGGGTGCATCCTCTATGGGACAATAATGGGACGGACGATACGTCTTGTTACAAGCGCGAGGGTCCAGATTCTCCAGCCGCTCTGGCCGCCATCTTAACAGATCTTTTCAAGGGGGAGAAAGAAGATTTCACCCATTTAAATTGCCGAGAGGGTTTTCCCATGTATAACCCTATCGAATGGGTAAGTTTATTATCAGCATTGTCTAACCCCATTATTGAGATGTGCTAATCAAATTACCCTAGTTGTCTCGAAAAACAGACATGGAGGAAGATAGTTGAACAATTTCATTGTCCCTCCCCTCAACTACACGACTATGCCCGCAATGAAGACCCCGGATGTAATGAGGATGCGGACATATTTATAGAGTTTGAAGATGGAGTCTTTTATCAAGCAAGCCTTGATGGCTCGGAAGTGGCTATCATTACCGACTACATCGGCCCTCTCCCTTCCTCCGCTGTAAGTACCCAGAAGACATCCTCGAAAAGGAAGTCCTCCCTCCGCGTCTCTCCTATCGCACTAACTCGTGCTCCAAAGGGTCGGCGCTCAGCGAGCCGCACTTCAACGAGGGCGGCCTCTAAGAAGACCTCACCTACACAGGGCCTGCCTTCAAAGCGAAAGGAAACTGGGAGTGCTGTCGAGCCCCTCCTTCATCAAAGAGGTATGATCTTTTAATACTAGTTTAGACATAAGGCCGGATTGTCATACTTTTCCTCCTGTTTTATATCATAATGAGTATACGGTAAACAGGGGCCGAAGACCCAGTTAGCCTATCACCAGTTAATCCAGCACTGGACTCGCCAACCAGGACGAGGGTGAATGTGGATGCAACGCCGAACTGTCCACCTCATGAAGATTCGGATGACGTATCCATCACAAATTCTGAAGTTGAGAGTGCGATGAATCATCGACGGCTAAAAGAGACCATGCGTGCTCCTGTTTTTACTGAGCAGGAGTTCATAGCTCTCAACTCTGTGTATGCCTATATACGGGCCGCTCGGGATGGACTTGTAGGAGCTGCTATCCTTTTTTTCATAGGATATACAAGTAAGAATTCTTGTAAGTTTACTAGGTGTATGCTAGTAGCCCCCGAGACTTGAAGTGGTTAAGGCAACCGATTTAAGGATCGTTACAACCGCGGGCTCTCAAGGAGAAGAATGAGGCGCTGACCCAGGAGCTTGAAACGAGCCAGACAAAGCTAAATGCAGCCACCGCTGAGCTAGAGGACGTGAAGAAATTCACGAGAGAAGCTCATGGTAAGGACAAATAATGTCCGAAAAAGTATGATTCGCCGCAATAATGTCTAAGCATACATTGCTGTATTTTAGCAGCAAAATCGATAGGCCAACTGGAAGAGCGGGTAAAGGCTGCACAACATGACCAAGAATATGTTGAGGGACAAGAAGCAACCGTTTGTCGTGTATTATCGCGGACCATTGAGCAAAAGAACAACCTGGAGGATGAAAAGCTGAAGCAAGCCGAAGAGATAAAGGACTTGAAGGCCTAGTTATTGGATGCGTTGAAAGATAATAAAAAGTTGAAAGGCGGCATATTCAGTATAACCTTTGAATCAGCCATAGAACTCATATTATCCGACAATTCAGAGTGCCATAATGCTTGTTCTTGCAGGTCTGTTGACAGGGCGTCCCGAGGAAGAAGTATCCGGATTCCGTGGCGATGTGTTAAAAGAGCTATCCATAGTGCATGAGCGGGCTCGGAAAGCCATTAAGAATATGGGCAAGGCCCTATGGCCATCCGATGCCCCTCCAGAAAGTATGGAGGGTTTGTCCAACCTCCTCAAAGGTGCACGGTGCCGTTTTGAGCTATGCAAGGATTCGACGTGCCGGGAAGATGCTCGAGAAGCATGGGCAATGGTAAAAACGCGCTACACCGGGCTTGATCCGAACCATATGGCCCGAGTTGGACCTTGGGAACCAGATAGGAAAGAGATTCCCCTGAAGGTATACATCCAAGTAATGATAGCTGCGAAGTATTCGCAAGAAGACTGTAGCCTCAACAGTCTTATAGATGACATAGATAAAGAATAGTCTTTTGATTCTATGTATCAATGTACTTTATCATCAAACTTATCTCCGGCCGAACTTGTAAAAAAAATGTCATCGCAGGCCTTCGGCTTCAACCTCCGAACCCGAAGGTTGGAGTGTTTTCGTATACCATGTTTGAGTGTAGTAAATACTCACTATGTTCGGAAACTAGACAACCCGGTCATTTTGCTCGAATAGACATAATTTGTTTAGGGAGTTATGTTATATTACTATTTAATGTAAGAAACATCTTCTAGGGAGAATAGTTCCGTTAGGGGTTCCTTTCCTTGGGCCAGCGTGCGTAATTATGCATGCCTAGGCTTTGATCCAAAGAATAGGATTGTGGGAAGCCTATCCCTTTTATTAGAGGAATTATGCGAACATAAATAAAATTTTCATTGTTTGCCAACCAAATATCCCCTTAAGAACGCTAGCTTTCGGCTTCACCCGTCTGAGGTACAGGTCCGGATTACCCGGTTGTAACAATCGCAGAGGTGCTCCCTTTACACTCTAGCCAAACAATCGGGAACGTAGGGTGTAAACACATGAGCTAGGCAACCCAGCTTGGAAAAAACTTAAGTCATAGAGGTGCATATAACGGCAAAACAAGAATGTATAAAACAAACGACATAAGCAAAGTAAGCAACAAGCTTTACTATTAAGCTTCGTTAAAGAAGCCCCCAGTAATCATGGGGTATTGTACATTTAAGGATGTGCACTCCTAATAAATCCGAATAAGTCCTGAGACCTTTTGAAAGAAAAATAGAAAGGAGAGGAGAAATAAGGAGACCTAAGTACAAAAAATGGAAGGCACTAACGAACTATCTGTAGAATCGGCGGAGCCGAGCAGCGTTCCATGGATTCGACTCAAGAAAATTATCCGAGGCATTGTGAAGGCGATAGGCTCCTCCTGTGAGAACTTCATCTATAATGAAGGGGCCCTCCCATCTTGGTTTGAGCTTGTCCTTTCTATTCTCTGGGAGACGCAAGATGAGTTCACCGACATTGTATGTTTTGGCCCGCACTTCTCTGCTCTGGTATCGCCTGGACCGTTGTTGATAAAATGCGGAACGAGCCTGTGCAATATCGCGCTCTTCTTCAAGGCCGTCTAGGTCATCCTGCCGATCAAGCTCGGTCTCTCGCTCTTCATACATGCGCACTCGAGGTGAGTCATGAATATTATTGATACGTCTCCAACGTATCTATATTTTTTTTATTGTTCCATGCTATTATTTATGATGTTTTGGATGTTTAATGGGCTTTGTCATACACTTTTATATTATTTTTGGGACTAACCTACTAACCCAAAGGCCCAGTCCAGATTGCTGTTTTTTGCCTGTTTCAAGGTTTTGCAGAAAAGGAATATCAAACGGAGTCCAAACGGAATGAAACCTTCGGGAGAGATATTTTTGGAGAAAATCACGCACGGGAGACTTGAGAACCACGGAGTAGGGGCCACGAGGTGCCCACGAGGGTAGGAGGCGCGCCCCCCTACCCAGGGCGCGCCCCCTGCCTCGTGGGTCCCTCGTGAGGCCCCCGATGCCCTCCTTCCTCCTATATAAGCCTACGTACCCCGAAACCATCAGAAGAGGAGAGAAAACCCTAATTCCACCGCCATAACCTTCTGTTCCCGTGAGATCCCATCTTGGGGCCTCTTCCGGAGCTCCGCCGGAGGGGGGATCCATCACGGAGTGCTTCTACATCATCATCATCATCACCTCACCATGAGTTGTGAGTAGTTTACCACAGACCTTTGGGTCCATAGCTAGTATCTAGATGGATTCTTCTCTCTCTTTGGATCTCAATACAAAGTTCTCCTCGGTCTTCGAGGAGATCTATTCGGTGTAATCTCTTTTTGCGGTGTGTTTGTCGAGATCCGATGAATTGTGGGTTTATGATCAAGATTATCTATGAGAAATATTTGGTTCTTTTCTGAACTCTTTATGTGTGCTCATAATATCCTTGCAAGTCTCTTCGAATTATTTGTTTGGTTTGGCCTACTAGATCTATAGTTCTTGCAATGGGAGAAGTGCTTGGCTTTGGGTTCAATCTTGCGGTGTCCTTTCCCAATGATAGTAGGGGCAGCAAGGCACGTATTGTATTGTTGCCATCGAGGGTAAAAAGATGGGGTTTATATCATATTGCTTGAGTTTATCCCTCTACATCATGTCATCTTGCTTAAGGTGTTACTCTGTTCTTATGAACTCAATACACTAGATGCATGCTGGATAGCGGTCGATGTGTGGAGTAATAGTAGTAGATGCAGGCAGGAGTCGGTCTACTTATCTCGGACGTGATGCCTATATACAATGATCATGCCTAGTTAGTCTCATAATTATTCGCTTTTCTATCAATTGCTCGACAGTAATTTGTTTACCGGCCGTAGAATATCGCTATCATGGGAGAAGCCACTAGAGGACACTATGGCCCCCGGGTCTATTCTCAACATATCAATCTACATCTACTTTACTTTTTCCGCTTTTACTTTCTGTTCTTATAAACAAAAATACCAAAAATATAAACTATCATCTCTATCAGATCTCACTTTTGTAAGTGACCGTAAAGGGATTGAAACCCCTTATCGCGTTGGCTTCGAAGTTCTTATTTGTTTGTGCAGGTGCGAGGGACTCGCGCGTGGTATCCTACTGGATTGATACCTTGGTTCTCAAAAATTGAGGGAAATACTTACGCTACTATGCTACACTCCCTTTCCTCTTCGAGGGAATACAACGCAAGCTCGAGAAGTAGCAAGAAGAATGTATGGCGCCGTTGCCGGGGAGGCTTACGCAAAAGTCATTTACCAAGTACCTATCACAAACCCTTATCCTTCACATTACATTTTTGCCTCTCGTTTTCCTCTCCCCCACTTCACCCTTGCTGTTTTATTTGCCCTTCTTCTGCCGTGTGTTTACCGTTCGCCTTTCTGTTTGCTTGTGTTGCTATGTGCCCTCAATTAGCTTGCATCTTCGCTCGCTAAAGTATGGATCCTCATCCACTTGCTAATCTCTTTAAGAGATCCAATTATGTTTAACCTATTGCTAGTGAGTTGCGTGCACTAGATTATCTTTATGGGGTTTTGCTTGAAATTTATGAATCTGAAAATTTTGAGGAATTGTTAAAAGAAAAAGTGATTCATGTTAGCTCCTTAAATAAAAATCATGATTGCAATGATGTTACCATAAATTCTATTGATGTCAATTGTGCTAATGATATGCAAAACCCTAATCTTGGGGATGCTTATTTTGCTATGCCCACTACTTGTTGCAATGATCATGATTGGGGTGATAATTCTTACGATCTTGAAAATTTATTTAAACCCCATCATGAATATGAGATTGATAATAATGTTTGCCATAATATTGAAATTGGATTTGAAAGAGTGCCAACTTTTGATCGCACTACTTTAGATATTGATGAATCTTATGATTTTTTTATAAAAGTGGGTTTGGAAAGGTCATGACTTTAGTTAATGTTGATCCCACTATTTTGGAAGAGTGTCAACTTCGCATGCATGTGGATCTTGTTGAGAATATGTTATGTGATAGCTATATTGTTGAATTTGCTTATGATCCTACATGCAATTATTATGAGAAGGGGAAATATGGTTGTAGAAATTTTCATGTTACTAAATTACCTCTCGTTATGTTGAGATTGATCTTGTTTCTTTCTTCTTCCTTGCATACGTTAGATCTTGCTTGCTATGACAATTTGTTTGCTTATAAAATGCCTATGAATAGGAAGTATGTTAGACTTAGATGTGTTTATCACATGTTTTACGATGCTCTCTTTGCTTCAATTCTTATCTTTCATGTGAGCATAATTGAAATCTCAAGCCGATCTTAATGGCTATAAAGCAAGAGCTTGTTGGGAGGCAACCCAATTTTATATTTTTTTGTTTTTGCTTCTGTTTAGGAATAAATATTGCATCTAGCTTCTGTTTAGATGTGGTTTTGTGTTTTGTTTAGTATTTGTGCCAAGTAGAACCTTTGGTAAGACTTGTGTGAAGTTTATGTGATCTTGCTGTGAAAAACAGAATCATTAGCGCTCACTAGAATGGTCATCAGATTTTACTAGAGCGTGCTATTTACTTGATTCTTTTTGCAGATGATTAATAGACAAATTCCTCACGTTTAACAATTTAGTTTGATTTTTTTGGAGTTACAGAAGTATGTGAAACCTGCAGATTACTACAGATTGTTCTGTTTTTTGACAGATTCTATTTTTCATGTGTTGTTTGCTTATTTCAATGCATCTATGAGTAATATTGGGAGGTATGAACCATAGAGAAGTTGGAATAGAGTAGGTTTAAAACCAATATAAACAAAGAATAAATTCATTGCAGTACCTTTGAGTAGTGGTTTGCTTTCTTATACTAACGGAGCTCACGAGATTTTTGTCTAAGTTTTGTGTTGTGAAGTTTTCAAGTTTTGAGTATTGCTTTGATGGACTACGGAACAAAGAGTAGCAAGGGCCTAAGCTTGGGGATGCCCAAGGCACCCCAAGTAAAATTCAAGGACAACCAAAAGCCTAAGCTTGGGGATGCCCCGGGAAGGCATACCCTCTTTCGTCTTCATCTATCGGTAACTATACTCGGAGCTATATTTTTATTCACCACATGATATGTGTTTTGCTTGGAGCGTCTTGTATAATTTGAGTCTTTGCTTGTTAGTTTGCCACAATTATCCTTGCTGGAAACACCTATTTGAGAGAGTTAAATATGGCCTAGGAATTGTTAGGACACTCTATGTGCTTCACTTATATCTTTTGAGTTGAATAGTTTTGCTCTAGTGCTTCACTTATATCTTTTAGAGCACGGTGGTGATAATATTTTGAAGAAATTGTTGAACTCTCATGCTTCACTTATATCCTTTTGAGAGTCTATTAAAACAGCATGGTAATGTGTTTAGGCTATAAAACTAGTCTTCACATGATAGACATCCAATATCAATGTAGTAAAAACTTTCACACTAAGTGTATTGAATATAATGAGAAGTTGGATGCTTGATAAATGTTTTGAGATATGAGGATAGTGATATTAGAGTCATGCTAGTGGAGTTATTATGAAACTGAGAAATACTTGTGTTAAGGTTAGTGATTCTCGTAGCATGCATGTATGGTGAACCGCTATGTGACGAAGTTAGAGCATCGGGGGCACGCGATGGTTAACTCCTACCAACCTCCCCCCTAGGAGCATGCGTTGATTGCTTTGTTTTGATGACTCGTAGATTTTTGCAATAAGTATATGATTTCTTACGACTAATGTTGAGTCCATGGATTATACGCACTCTCACCCTTCCACCATTGCTAGCCTCTCTTGTACCGCGCAACTTCCGCCGGTACCATACACCCACTATATATCCTTCCTAAAAACAGCCACCATACCTACCTATCATGGCATTTCCATAGCCATTCCGAGATATATTTCCATGCAACTTTCCGCCGTTCCGTTCATATGACACGCATCATATTGTCATATTGCCATGCATGATCATGTAGTCGACATCGTATTTGTCGCAAGGCCAACATGCATAATTTTTCATACATGTCACTCTTGATTCATTGCACATCCCGGTACACCGCCGAAGGCATTCATATAGAGTCATACTTGTTCTAGTATCGAGTTGTAATATCGAGTTGTAATTCAATGAAAGTGTGATGATCATCATTATTAGAGCATTGTACCATGGGAGGAAAGGCTAAATCAATAAAGCCCCTCCACAAAAAAAGAAGAAAAAAGAAGAAAAAAAAGGTGAAAGAAGAAAAAGAAAGGCCCAAAAAAGAAGAAAAAAAGGGACAATTGCTACTATCTCTTTTCCACACTTGTGCTTCAAAGTAGCAGCATGTGCTTCATGATAGAGAGTCTCATGTTTAGTCACTTTCATATACTAGTGGGAATTTTCATTATAGAACTTGGCTTGTATATTCCAACGATGGGCTTCCTCAAATGCCCTAGGTCTTCGTGAGCAACCAAGTTGGATGCACACCCACTAGTTTCTTTTGTTGAGCTTTCATACATATTTAGCTCTAGTGCATCCGTTGCATGGCAATCCCTACTCACTCACATTGATATCTATTGATGGGCATCTCCATAGCCCGTTGATACGCCTAGTTGATGTGAGACTATCTCCCTCCTTTTTGTCTTCTCCACAACCACCTCTCTATTCCACCCATAGTGCTATGTCCATGGCTCACGCTCATGTATTGCGTGAAAGTTGAAAGGTCTAAAAGAATAGAGTATGAAAACAAGTGCTTGGCTGAAATCGGGGTTGTGCATGATATGAATATTTTGTGCGATGAAGAGGGAGCATAGCAAGACTATATGATTTTGTAGGGATACCTTTCTTTAGCCATAGTATTTTGAGAAGACATGATTGCTTTGTTAGTATGCTTGAAGAATTATTATTTCTTATGTCAACATAGACTTTTGTCTTGAATCTTTTAGATATGAACATTCATGCCACAATTAAGATAATTACATTGAAAAACTATGTTGGTTAGCATTCCACATCAAAAATTCTGTTTTTATCATTTACCTACTCGAGGACGAGCAGGAATTAAGCTTGGGGATGCTTGATACGTCTCCAACGTATCTATAATTTTTTATTGTTCCATGCTATTATTTATGATGTTTTGGATGTTTAATGGGCTTTTTCATACACTTTTATATTATTTTTGGGACTAACCTAATAACCCAAAGGCCCAGTCCAGATTGCTGTTTTTTGCCTGTTTCAAGGTATTGCAGAAAAGGAATATCAAACGGAGTCCAAACGGAATGAAACCTTTGGGAGAGATATTTTTGGAGAAAATCACGCACGGGAGACTTGAGAACCACGGAGTAGGGGCCACGAGGTGCCCACGAGGGTGGGGGGCGCGCCCCCTGCCTATGGAGCGCCCCCCTGCCTCGTGGGTCCCTCGTGAGGCCCCCGGTGCCCTCCTTCCTCCTATTTAAGCCTACGTACCCCGAAACCATCAGAAGAGGAGAGAAAACCCTAATTCCACCGCCGTAACCTTCTGTTCCCGTGAGATCCCATCTTGGGGCCTGTTTCGAAGCTCCGCCGGAGGGGGGATCCATCACGGAGTGCTTCTACATCATCATCATCGCCTCTCCATGAGTTGTGAGTAGTTTACCACAGACCTTCGGGTCCATAGCTAGTATCCAGATGGATTCTTCTCTCTCTTTGGATCTCAATACAAAGTTCTCCTCGGTCTTCGAGGAGATCTATTCGATGTAATCTCTTTTTGCGGGGTGTTTGTCGAGATCCTATGAATTGTGGGTTTATGATCAAGATTATCTATGAGAAATATTTGGTTCTTTTCTGAACTCTTTATGTGTGCTCATAATATCCTTGCAAGTCTCTTCGAATTATTGGTTTGGTTTGGCCTACTAGATCTATAGTTCTTGCAATGGGAGAAGTGCTTGGCTTTGGGTTCAATCTTGCGGTGTCCTTTCCCAGTGACAGTAGGGGCGGCAAGGCACGTATTGTATTGTTGCCATCGAGGGTAAAAAGATGGGGTTTATATCATATTGCTTGAATTTATCCCTCTACATCATGTCATCTTGCTTAAGGCGTTACTCTGTTCTTATGAACTCAATACACTAGATGCATGCTGGATAGCGGTCGATGTGTCGAGTAATAGTAGTAGATGCAGGCAGGAGTCGGTCTACCTTTCTCGGACGTGATGCCTATATACAATGATCATGCCTAGATAGTCTCATAATTATTCACTTTTCTATCAATTCCTCAACATTAATTTGTTTACCCACCGTAGAATATCGCTATCATGAGAGAATCCACTAGAGAACACTATGGCCCCGGGGTCTATTCTCAACATATCAATCTACATCTACTTTACTTTTCCCGCTTTTACTTTCTGTTCTTATAAACAAAAATACCAAAAATATAAACTATCATCTCTATCAGATCTCACTTTCGTAAGTGACCGTAAAGGGATTGACAACCCCTTATTGCGTTGGCTGCGAAGTTCTTATTTGTTTGTGCAGGTGCGAGGGACTTGCGCGTGGTCTCCTACTGGATTGATACCTTGGTTCTCAAAAACTGAGGGAAATACTTACGCTACTGTGCTGCATCTCCCTTTCCTCTTCGAGGGAATACAACGCAAGCTCAAGAAGTAGCAAATATTGCAGGGGAGAACAACCTCTGCGTCGTACACCCTGAAGAAAGGTGTATATCCGGTTGTTCGGTTGGGTGTGGTCCGCAACCCCCAGAGCACAGAATCGAGCTCCTCAACCCGGTGTTTATCTGACTCCTGTAGGGAGCGCACTAGTCGGGGTTTAATGCCACTCATTATCAGGCCATTGGCCCGTTCAACCTGACTGTTTGTTTAAGGTTGGTAAACGGATGCATAGTCGAGTTTAATGCCCAACTTAGCACACCGGTCTTTCACCTCATCGGCCGTAAAATTAGAGCCATTATCTGTGATGATGTTGTGCGAGACACCATAACGGTGTACCATGCCAGATATAAAATCAATCACTGGCCTTGCTTCAACCATTTTTACTGGTTTGGCCTCTATCCACTTTGTGAATTTTTCCACCATAACAAGCAAATATTTCTTTTTATGGCTTCCCCTTTAAGGGGTCCAACCATGTCCAGCCCCAGCCTGCAAAAGGCCAAGTAATGAGGATTGTTTTTAAGGCGGTGGGAGGCATATGACTTTGATTGGTGAAAAGTTGACATCCCACACAATGTTGGACAAGGGTTTGTGCATCTACTCGAGTAGTTGGCCAGAAAAAACCTGTCCGGAAAGCTTTGCTTACAAGGGCCCGAGCTGCGGCGTGATGGCCACCCAAACCAGCGTGTATTTCAACCAAGAGTTGCCTTCCCTCCTCTTCGGATATGCACCTTTGGAGGACTCCAGTAGTGATTTTCTTGTATAGCTCACCTTCGTGAACTTTGTAGGCCTTAGATCACTGAACTATGCAGTGGGCCTCATTTTAATCACTGGGAAGCTCCTACCTAGTGAGATGGGCCAGGAAGGGTTCGGTCCAAGGAGCGATAACAGCCATGATCTCATGAGTAGAGGGTGTTATTTCGGTATCCGAACCCCAATGATATATGTATTGTGTTCGGCTACTGGGAGCTTAATCAGGTCTAAGTTGGCGTTCATGCTCTCGTCCTGCAATACCACAGATGGCTTGAAAAGCCTTTCCACAAAGGTGTTAGGTGGTACGGGGTCGCGCTTGGCACCCATGCGAGCTAGTATGTCCGCAGCCTGATTACTGTCCCGAGCCACATGATGAAATTCGAGCCCCTCGAACCGAGCCAATATTCTTAATATGGCATTGCGGTATGCCGCCATTTTTGGGTCCTTTGCATCAAATTCTCCATTTACCTGAGATATAGCAAGGTTTGAGTCTCCGCGCACCTCTAGGCCTTGAATGCCCATGGAAACGGCCATATGGAGACCATGTAGTAGTGCCTCGTATTCGAAAGCATTGTTAGAGTCTGTATACATTATTTGTAGTACGTACCGGACTGTGTCCCCTATAGGGGATGTCAAGATGACGCCAACCCCCAGTCCGGCTAGCATCTTCGAGCCATCGAAGTACATGGTCCAGTTGGAGTATGAGTCGTACTCTTTAGGGAGTTCAGCTTCCGTCCTTTCTGAGATGAAGTCGACCAGCACCTGAGATTTAATAGCTCGGCGTCGCTTGTATGTTATTTCGAATGGCAAGAGCTCAATACCCATTTGGCTATGTGTCCAGTGGCGTCCTTGTTGTTTATGATATCATTAAGTGGTACTTCAGATGCCACTGCAATCGAACACTCTTGAAAATAGTGTCGGAGTTTTCGGGACGCCATGAAAACCGCATAGGCTATCTTCTGATAATGAGGGTATCGGGATTTGCATGGTGTAAGGACCTCCAATATGTATATACTGGTTTCTGGACGGGGAATTTATGTCCCTCTTCGTCTCGTTCAACTATGAGTACAACACTCACTAATTGGTGAGTTGCTGAGATATATAGCAGCATTGGTTCGCCGACAACCGGAGCGGCTAGGATTGGATTACCTACTAATAAGTTTTTTATTTCCTCCAACCCGGTTGTGGCCACATCCGTCCATTCGAAGTTGTCAGTGCGTCTGAGTAGTCTATAAAGTGGTAATGCCTTTTCTCCAAGCCTGGAGATGAAACGGCTCAAAGTTGCTACACACCCTGCTAGCTTCTGGACCTGCTTTAAGTCAGTAGGTGTAGCTAATTGTGACAAAGCTCAGAGTTTAGCTGGGTTTGCCTCGATTCCTCTGTGGGATACAATGAACCCCAATAGCTTTCTGGCTGGGACACCGAAGACACATTTTTCCGGATTAAGCCGGATGTCGTATGTTCGGAGGTTATCGAATATGAGGCGGAGATCATCCACCAGTAATTCGACGTGTTTAGTTTTGATGACTACGTCATCCGCATATGTTTCGACGGTCTTGCCGATTTGTTTTTCCAAGCATGTTTGAATCATGCGTTGGTAAGTGGCACCAGCATTTTTGAGCCCAAAAGGCATAGTGTTGAAACATAATGGCCCGTACGGGGTGATAGACACCATTGCGGCCTGGCCGGACTCCTTCATTTTAATCTGATGGTATCCGGAATAAGCGTCGAGGAAACATAGTGAGTCGTGTCCTATAGTTGCATCAATGATTTGGTCAATGCGGGGAAACAGAAAGGGGTCCTTAGGGCAAGCCTTATTGAGGTCTTTAAAATCGACACATAGGCGCCAGGATTTGTCCTTCTTCGGCACCATGGCCAAGTTGGCTAGCCAATCCGGGTGTTTGATTTCTCTAATGAACCCAGACTCAAGTAATTTGGCTAGCTCCTCCCCATAGCTTGTCGTTTGGGTTTGGAAAATCACCGCAGCGATTGCTTGACTAGTTTGAATCCCTTGATTATGTTAAGGCTGTGTTCGGCCAGTCTGCGTGGGATCCCGGGCATGTCCAATGGGTGCCAGACAAAGATATCCCAATTTTCACGTAGGAACATGCGCAAGGCCGCGTCTACAGCCGGATCCAGCTGTGCTCTGATGGACGTTGTTTTGTTGGGATCCGTCGGGTGCACTTAAAATTTGACAATTTTGTCTGCTGCTTAAAGGAGGTGGATTTAGGTCTCTTATCGAGAACCACATCATCCTTGTCCACCGTGGATCTCAAGGTGGTTAGTTCTCCGGCCGCAAAGGCTTCAGATAGTGCTTCAAGAGCCAAGGATGCAGTTTTGTTCTCGGCACGTAGTGCTATATCCGGATCACTTGTTATTGTGATTACTCCATTGGGCCCTGTGATGTCTACTACACGCTTCTATTCCTGTAGACAGTGTTGGGCCTCCAAGAGCAGAGGTTTGTAGGACAGCAGCAAATTTGCCTTAAGTGAGTAACCCAAGGTTTATCGAACTCAGGGAAGTGGAGGTTGAACGTACCCCTTTCAAGCAACCCTGCAATCAAGATACAAGAAGTCTCTTGTGTCCCCAACACACCTAATACACTAGTCAGATGTATAGGTGCACTAGTTCGGCGAAGAGATGGTAAAATATGGATGATAGGAGTGGCAAAGCAAAGTAATATAAATCTGTAATAAAAAGTGCAGCAAGCAAACAAGTGGTAAACGTGAGCACAAATGGTATTGCAATGGTGGAAACAAGGCCTAGGGATCATACTTTCACTAGTGGCAACTCCCAACAACATTAACATAATCGAATCACATGATATTTCCCATAAAACATGCAATGGAGACGCACTCGGAGGTCATTCCTTTGTGGTCAAGAGAGGACGAGAATTATGTAGGGCTACAAAAGCACACCTCAAAGTTCGTAGTTCTCAATCTATGGATTTCCCAATGTCACCGCGGCCATCCAAAGAGAGTACCACAATCACGACAACATATCTCAAGGATAGTCAAAGACAATCACCAAGAAATTCTCAATCTTCAATCAACACACAAAAGAGGAAATCACTCATGAAAATATTCTTCTAATCCATGTCCAATAGACCGCTGTCACCTTGGTCTCGGGGATTATACTCGATAAAGACAAGTGAGTACATCAATTCAATACATAGAGGAAGGGAAATATCATGGGATCACCCTAGATTAACATAGTCTATGATCACAACGAAGATCACATCATGGGAGAGAGAGATAACCACATAGCTACACGTACAAGCCCTCAGCCCCGGAGAAGACTACTCACACATGACCATGGTGAGCAAGAGATTGATGGTGGTGTTGATGGAGAGGTGCAGCCCGGAGAGGAGGAGGCGGCCGGCGGCAGCCGTGGCGGCGGCGGCAGCCCTCCGGGCGGCGGCGGCCCTAGGGGGCAGCGGCTCCTTGGCCCCCCTTCTTCCTTGTGGATGGTGCTGCAATGGTGCTGGTCCTCCCCTCCAAGGCGGCGGCTTGGGAGGAGGAAAATTCGTGGCCCTTGGTGACCTAGGTTTCCTCCCTTTATATAGACTCTCGGATTCCCGTCATCAGATTTTGGGCTTCAGTAAAATGAGCTTTTCTCGGCCGTCCGGACTCCGATTTGGACGAATTTTATATCCAGAAGCATCCTGTCGAAATTCCCCACAACTTTCGCAACTAGACATTTTCCGTTTGACGTCGTCTTCGGGCGGAAACGTGACCATCTTTAAAAAACGTTCTCAGATAGATTTCAGGACAGTCAGAGTCCTACTCCAATACGACTCCTTTTGCGTTTTTGTCAATTTCCATGTAATTCCTACACAATAAAGTGTAAAACAAGAACATTGTGCACTTTTGCAATCATTAGTAGGTTAGTCCAAATATGATCAAAAGTGTATGAAAGTGCATAAATATCATAGCAATATCACACAAAAGAGGCATGGAGCAAGCAGAAATTATAGATACATTTTGGACGTATCACCCTGGCATTTTGAGCTTCATGTATCCGTAATGGGGTACGGCTTGGAAGCATGAGAAAGCGTGTAATGCCCCGGATGTAATACTTTCCCTTTTGGGCATATAATATATCTCTGGCTTCATCTATTCCATTCTGGGTTCTTGTCTTTCGGGTTTTTGTCGTTTTGTGGTGTAAGTGTGTGGCATTCATTCATATCATATAGTCATGTGCATCGCATTGAATTTGTGTTGTTGTTTGCATCCAGTTCCACGCGTTCCTTCCCGTTGTCCGTTTCGCGTTCCGGAGCTCCCTCACGTGTCTGTGGCGTCCCGTAGGCCTACTTTGGTGTTTGGCCGTGTAACGTTACCGGTTTGGCGCGAGACTTGTCGTGTGTTGTTGTTTTGGTGTGTGTAACCCGCCTGTCAAATCTAGTCGCGTTTCGAGTCCGTTTGCTACCCCAACAGTTATTCGTGTGGGCTCAAATTGCCTCCACTTTGAGACCCAAGACACCCTACAACAGCCCACTTCCCTCCTCTTGGCCCATCCTAATTCCCCTCGCGATCGGATCCGTCGGATCGCGATCGGAGGGCTCTAAAACCCTCAAAAACCCCTAACCCTAGCCAAAACTGCTATATTTAGACCCCCCCCCCCATGTCCATTTTTGGGCATCCCTAGCTCTCCCCTAATCTCCCCTCTTTTTCAGCTCCCTGCCTCAATTTCAGCACCTGGACGTTGCCTAGCCGCCACCTCGAGCGGGCGAGGAGTCGCCGCGCCGTTTTCCATCGAAGGACCGAAGCCTTCCCGTCGCCTGGATCTAGATCGATCCAGGTCAATGATCTCCATTGACCAGCGCCGCCAGCACCGGATCGAAGGATTCAGCCGGATCGGCGTTTTCCCTTCGCTGCGAACCCTATTGGGCCGTCTCCCCGATCCATCGATCGGCCAGATCCAGCGGGATCGCATCGCCGCGTCGGGTCAACGCCGACCCCGGGGTCTCCTCCCAGCGGGCAGATCCAGCCAGGCCCCGCGCCTCCATCCTCTTCGCTTCGCCAGGCCACTTCGCCACCGCGCCCCGCGAGGCCTTCACCGCCCCGGCCCATCCCGCGTCGCTCCCTGGGCCGTGGCAGCCTCGCCTCGCCAGCTTCCAGGCTCAGAGCCCCGTGCCGCCAAGGGCCTCCCCTCCTGGGCCCTTCGACCGCCTCGCCCGAGCCGGGCCGCCAGGCCGCGAAGCCACTCCGCAGCGCGCCTGGGCCGATCCAGAGCCCGCAGGCCGTGCCGCCTCTCCTTCGATCGGGCCAGATCTGTCTCTTCTCCAGCCCGAGCCCGTGATTCCAGATCTGAGAGGTTGACTCCCCAAATCCTAAGTCCCTGTGTTATTTTGTGTGCTGATGCATTTTTTAGATCTGCAACGACTTTCTTGTGTGATGCTCCGTTTTGCGCAAATGAGGTGTCCAGACGTTCGTGGTGATTAGCACTACGATTCATTCCATTGTGCCATGCATGTTTGTGGTCATCTAGATGCTTATTTTTCTGTTGCAAGAGTGCATCCCGATATAAACTGCTGCTATGTGTTGTTTTTATGCCATCTTTGCATAGTGGTAACTTTTAGCTCGTTTATCCGAATGATGCAAATGACATGTCCACGTGTTCGTCTTGCCATGCTCTACATGTTGCTTGTGTTAGGTTGCATGATAGATTTATTCTTGCCATGGTTATCCTCGTTGCAAAGTGCTATGTGGCTGTTTAGTTGATAAACTTGTTATGAGATGCCATCTTGTTGAGCTCATTGCTATCGTTGTGTTTATCTCCATGATGCATGCTTGTATGTTTCGGAATCAGCATCATGTGTACTTTGATGTGGTGCTTACCACTTGCCATGTTTAGTTTCGAGGTGACTTAAACTTTCTCTTATAGATGCCATGATGAAACTGCTGTTTTAACACTTAGTGGATTTTCACTAAGTCTGAAATCTGTAATGTTCCGATGCCATGTTTGCTTGTTGTTCTAGGACAATCCATGATAGTTTTGGAGTAACTCTTGATGGTTCCTTGTAGTATATATTGTTGGCTTTCCATTCATGTTCTCACATGCTTATTTAAGTGGCTGTAGCATGTTTAACTTTTGCTCCAAAGTTTCAATAAAATTCTGCTGTCAGAATTTTGTTGTCAAGTTCAATATGTCCAAGCTTGTTGCTATTGATCCGTGGCTCCTTTGGGGGTGCACCTTTGGACTTATTTCCTGTAGGATATGTCTAGTTTATGTTCATGCTCTTTGCCATGGTGTTTGAGTGATGTAGCTTATTTTTCTAGTGCTGTACACTTCCAGAATTGTGTCTTTACATGGCATTCCTCAAGTTATCTCCTCAGACCGTGGAAGTTTGTTCACTTCAAAGTTCTGGGACTCCTTTCAGTCCGCCATGGGAACAAAATCAGGTTCAGCACTGCTTTTCACCCTCAGACTAGTGGTCAAGTCGAGCGAGTGAATCAGATTCTACAAGACATGCTCAGAGCCTGTGTCATATCCTTTGGCATGAAATGGGAAGACTGCCTTCCATTTGCCGAGTTCTCTTACAACAACAGCTTTCAAGCAAGTGCAGGCAAAGCTCCGTTTGAAATCCTCTATGGCAGAAAGTGCCGTACCCCTCTCAACTGGTCTGAAACAGGCGAACGTCAACTTCTTGGCAATGACTTGATCTCAGAAGCTGAAGAAATGTGCAAAGTCATACGTGAGAATCTCAAGGCCGCTCAGTCGCGTCAGAAGAGCTACTATGACGGCAAGCATCGTGATTTGGCATTCAACATTGATGATCATGTCTATCTCCGTGTTTCTCCGATGAAAGGCACCCAAAGATTCAGTATCAAAGGAAAGCTTGCTCCTAGATACGTCGGGCCTTTCAAGATTCTTGGCAAAAGAGGCGACCTAGCCTATCAACTTGAGCTCCCTTCCAACTTCGCCAATGTTCATGATGTGTTCCATGTGTCTCAACTATGCAAATGCTTCAAGGCACCTGAGCGCATGATTCCGTTTGAAGAGATTGATCTTCAACAAGACTTGTCCTACCGAGAGCATCCCGTTGCTATTCTCAAAGAAACCGAACGCAAGACCCGCAACAAGTCCATCAAATTCTTGAAAGTCAAGTGGTCACATCACACCGACCGAGAAGCTACGTGGGAACGAGAAGATCATCTTCGTTTCGAGTACCCTTCCTTATTCCAGTCCTAGATCTTGGGACGAGATCTTTTTGTAGTAGAGGAGAGTTTGTAATGCCCCGGATGTAATACTTTCCCTTTTGGGCATATAATATATCTCTGGCTTCATCTATTCCATTCCGGGTTCTTGTCTTTCGGGTTTTCGTCGTTTTGTGGTGTAAGTGTGTGGCATTCATTCATATCATATAGTCATGTGCATCGCATTGCATTTGTGTTGTTGTTTGCATCTGGTTCCACGCGTTCCTTCCCGTTGTCCGTTTCGTGTACCGGAGCTCCCTCACGTGTCCGTGGCGTCCCGTAGGCCTACTTTGGTGTTTGGCCGTGTAACATTACCGGTTTGGCGCGAGACTTGTCGTGTGTTGTTGTTTTGGTGTGTGTAACCCGCCTGTCAAATCTCGTCGCGTTTCGAGTCCGTTTGCTACCCCAACAGTTATTCGTGTGGGCTCAAAGTGCCTCCACTTTGAGACCCAAGACACCCTACAACAGCCCACTTCCCTCCTCTTGGCCCATCCTAATTCCCCTCGCGATCGGATCCGTCGGATCGCGACCGGAGGGCTCTAAAACCCTCAAAAACCCCTAACCCTAGCCAAAACTGCTATATTTAGACCCCCCCCCCATGTCCATTTTTGGGCATCCCTAGCTCTCCCCTAATCTCCCCTCTTTTTCAGCTCCCTGCTTCAATTTCAGCACCTGGACGTTGCCCAGCCGCCACCTCGAGCGGGCGAGGAGTCGCCGTGCCGTTTTCTATCGAAGGACCGAAGCCTTCCCGTCGCCTGGATCTAGATCGATCCAGGTCAACGATCTCCATCGACCAGCGCCGCCAGCACCGGATCGAAGGATCCAGCCGGATCGGCGTTTTCCCTTCGCTGCGAACCCTATTGGGCCGTCTCCCCGATCCATCAATCGGCCAGATCCAGCGGGATCGCATCGCCGCATCGGGTCAACGCCGACCCCGGGGTCTCCTCCTAGCGGGCAGATCCAGCCAGGCCGCGCGCCTCCATCCTCTTCACTTCGCCAGGCCACTTCGCCACCGCGCCCCGCGAGGCCTTCACCGCCCCGGCCCATCCCGCGTCGCTCCCTGGGCCATGGCAGCCTCGCCTCGCCAGCTTCCAGGCTCAGAGCCCCGCGCCGCCAAGGGCCTCCCCTCCTGGGCCCTTCGACCGCCTCGCCCGAGCCAGGCCGCCAGGCCGCGAAGCCACTCTGCAGCGCGCCTGGGCCGATCCGGAGCCCGCAGGCCGCGCCGCCTCTCCTTCGACCGGGCCAGATCTGTCTCTTCTCCAGCCCGAGCCCGTGATTCCAGATCTGAGAGGTTGACTCCCCAAATCCTAAGTCCCTGTGTTATTTTGTGTGCTGATGCATTTTTTAGATCTGCAATAACTTCTTGTGTGATGCTCCGTTTTGCGCAAATGAGGTGTCCAGACGTTCGTGGTGATTAGCACTACGATTCATTCCATTGTGTCATGCATGTTTGTGGTCATCTAGATGCTTATTTTTCTGTTGCAAGAGTGCATCCCGATATAAACTGCTGCTATGTGTTGTTTTTATGCCATCTTTGCATAGTGGTAACTTTTAGCTCGTTTATCCGAATGATGCCAATGACATGTCCACGTGTTCGTCTTGCCATGCTCTACATGTTGCTTGTGTTAGGTTGCATGATAGATTTATTTTTGCCATGGTTATCCTCGTTGCAAAGTGCTATGTGGCTGTTTAGTTGATAAACTTGTTATGAGATGCCATCTTGTTGAGCTCATTGCTATCGTTGTGTTTATCTCCATGATGCATGCTTGTATGTTTCGGAATCAGCATCATGTGTACTTTGATGTGGTGCTTACCACTTGCCATGTTTAGTTTCGAGGTGACTTAAACTTGCTCTTATAGATGCCATGATGAAACTGATGTTTTAACACTTTGTGGATTTTCACTAAGTCTGAAATCTGTAATGTTCCGATGCCATGTTTGCTTGCTGTTCTAGGACAATCCATGATAGTTTTGGAGTAACTCTTGATGGTTCCTTGTAGTATATATTGTTGGATTTCCATTAATGTTCTCACATGCTTATTTAAGTGGCTGTAGCATGTTTAACTGTTGCTCCAAAGTTTCAATAAAATTCTGCTGTCAGAATTTTGTTGTCAAGTTCAATATGTCCAAGCTTGTTGCTATTGATCCGTGGCTCCTTTGGGGGTGCACCTTTGGACTTATTTGCTGTAGGATATGTCTAGTTTATGTTCATGCTCTTTGCCATGGTGTTTGAGTGCTGTAGCTTATTTTTCTAGTGCTCCGAAGTTGCTATGTTGCTGTAATTTTCAGCTTTCGCCTATTTCTTGTTTCGGGCATAACTTTTAGCCCGTAGCTCCGTTTTCAGCGAGTCTTACATGAAATTTGATTGATTTTCCGTGTAGATTAATAATCTCCTATTGTTATCATGTTTTGAAGCTTTTGCTTGAATGCTTATTTTCCGTGCTCCGTGTGCTTCCTTAGTGCATCCATCATGCATCCATCATTTTGGTGTGCGCATTGCATCTTGTTTATTCGTGCCTTGTGTGATTGTATTGTTTAGAGCCGGAAGCTGAGACCGAGTACGAGTACGAGCACGAGGTTACCAACGAGGTTGAGCACGAGGACCCTTCTTACGATCCGAACGACTTCTCTTCAGGCAAGATGACCGAACCCCGATAACATTACTATCTTTGCCTATTGCTAGTAGTTCTGCTCTATAGTTTTGCCTCGATGCCCATGTCTTTCCTGTCAGCCTCCTACTTGTAACCATGAACCTGTTTAACCACCCTACCTATGCAAACCGTTGAATGGCTAAGTACGCTTCGCTCAGCCCTTCTTATAGCATTGCTAGTTGCAGGTGAAGATTGAAGATGCTTGCTTCATGTTGAAGTTTGTTGGGTTATATCACACTATATATAATGCTTAAAATGAAATCATCTATATATTGGCAAGGGTGGAAGGCTAAGCCTTTTGCTTGGTGATTTGTTCCACTCATGCCGTTAGGAACCGTTTAAACCGGTGTTATGTTCCTTGATTATGCGTTCCTAACACGGTTGGGGTGTATGGGACCCCCTCGATAAACCGCTAAGTGCTAAGTCTTTTCCAGCAAGTCCCAAGATTGGTACTATTCGCCTAAACAACTAAAACTTTTCGAGGGAGTAATTAACCCGAGGCTTAATTAATTCAACCCCCCTGGGCCAGTGCTCGATTTGAGTGTTGGTCCAAACTAGAGTCACTTGCGGATACCACCCAGTTCGCTGGGATCTTCGGTATCTGTACGTAGCGCTCATCCGGTCGTGGCCTGAGACGAGATACGCGCGGCTACTGTCAGGGTGTCGGCACGCCGGGAGGATTTGCTGGATTAGCCTTACCTTAGTTCGGAGTATCTTGAGCACGGGATTCCGAGAATACTCGGGTCTTCCCACTTTGGAGTTGGGACTCCGCGGATCGTGGGCTTGTCATGGGCCAAGTTGGAACACCCCTGCAGGGTTATGAACTTTCGAAAGCCGTGCCCGCGGTTATGTGGCAGATGGGAGCTTGTTAATATCCGGTTGTAGATATCTTGACACATTGTTCTAATACACTACCAGCGTGTGTACCGTGACTGTCAATTTCCGAATAGGGATTCGGGAGTTGAACACGGTGGGGTTATGTTTGTTGAGCTCTAGCTAGGATCACTTCGTGATCACCTCTCGACCGAGGCACTTCTCTTCTCGCACTCTTTCACGTAAGCTAGTGCTAGTTGCTGCTGCAGACACTTATTCTTTTCTTCAGCCTTATCCTCTACCAAGGCTTAAATAGTCTTGTTACCCGGGAACGGGATTGCTGAGTCCTCTGTGGCTCACAGTTACTTCACCACACCAGATGCAGGTCCAGTGGTGAGCTATCCAGGTGATGGCACCGAGCTAGACTGGGAGTACGACGAGGAGCGTAGTTGTCGGGGGAAACTGTCCTCCCACGAGCACCTATGGGACCGGAGCCCCTTCTACGTTGCGGTAAGGGAGCGGAGGGAGCACGAAGAGCAGATCGAGGGGCGCACGCGGGCAGTTTTACCCAGGTTCGGGCCGCGCGGACGCGTAAAACCCTACTCCTGCCTTGGTTGTATTGAGCTCGGGAGCTTGAAGAGCTACAGTACTAGCTACACCGAGCGAGAGAGTTGTCTAGGTTTCGAAACCTTTCTACGTTGTGCATGGGCCTCCTTTTATAGCTCAAAGGGGTCACCAACAGGTGTCAACGTAGACGAGGGCAAAAATGTAATTTTGGTGGTAGTTGTAACAGTGCGGGAATAGTGCGTGAACAGTGGATGAACAGTGGTCTTCACCTAACTTTGACAGTGGGGGACAAGGGCATTAAATGCCCGTCACCGTCGACCCCAAAAGTGTCCGTCCATGCTTCTCCGTTCGCCACGGCGGTAGCCTCGTCACCGTGGCTTGCCACCGTGTGCCCCAGGCTGCACAGCCTTCCGCCACGCGTCCCTGGAAGGACCCCAGGACGACGCGTGGGCAGATGAGCTGGAGCGCGGGCACACAACATAAGTTTCCCCCGGCAAGCACCTTGCCGGGGTCTTGATCTTGCCGGGCCCGGAAGCTTGTCGCTCTCCGGGTCCTGCCGGGGCGCGTGATGCGCCGAGGCATTTCTTGAGGTGTGCATTCCTTGGCCTTCCTGGCAAGCTCCTCTTGCCAGGGTCTTGTGCTAACGTGATAATCTTGAGCCCGGTGCGGCCTTCCCGGCAAGCTCCTCTTGCCGGGGCCTTGATCTTCTGACTTGTATACTTTGTTCTTGAATGGCTTCACAGGGACCGGAAAGGTTCTTGGCGAGCACGTGGTGAGCCCTGCCGCGGGAAGCTGCTACTGCCCGTGCACAAGTTGGGGTACTAAGGTACCCCTATCTTAGTACACCGACAGAAGCCCCCGGGCCTAGGCCACACACGGTGCCGAGCGCTGTTGGGCTAGGCCCAAAACAGTGCACGGGCATGCGCGGCCCACGGCAAGCCGTATCCCCTTCCGCATCCACCGCATCCCTCCCTAACGGCACGCGTCGATTGCGGCGTCGTGGGAGAGATCGTGGCCTGTTCTTTAATGGGAAATGCGGAACGTCCCCCACTTCCCCCTTAAAAGCAGAGGAAGCAGGGGCAGTTCCCTCCTTCGTCTTTATTGCGTCTTAACTCTCCAGAAACCTCCGCTGCTTCTCACCTCCACCCCTCCTCCGCCGTCTTCCGCATCCGCGGCGCCGTCGAGCTCCTCGCCTCTTCCCTCGCCACCTCCGCCATGGCTCCGAAGAGCGACAAGGCGAAAGCGGACAAGGCCAAGAAGGAGAAGTCCGAGCAGGCGGCGAAGCTGGCCGCCCTGCGGAAGAGGAGCGTGGTCTTCGCGCCGAGGCTTGGCGCGAAGGAGCTGCGGAACAAGTACTATCTGTTCTGGTCGGGGGAGACCAAAGCTCATCCCCGCACCAGAGCCTTCCCCGCCGTCGCCAAAGATCTGTTCCCCGGCGGGTACTTCTTCTTCGCTGCTTTTTTCCACTGTGGATTGTGCCCTCCGTTCTCGGAGTTCTTTTGTGATATCATGAACACATATGGCCTCCACCTCCTAGACTTTACCCCCAACGCCATCCTTACGATGGCTGTTTTCGTACACTTGTGCGAAAACTATGTTGGGATCCATCCGAACGTAGCCCTTTTCCGCCATTTCTTTATGCCTAGAGTAGAGGCTGGCGCTCCCCTTTCCGGCGGCATCTCCTGGATCTTCCGGCTGAACAAGAAGGATTCATACCTGAAGGGAGAACTCCGCGGCAAGTGGGAAGAATGGCGTGCAGATTGGTGCTGGGTAGTGGAGGATAAGCCGGAGCCCTTCACCGCGCCGCGCACAACTGCCATAGTGCGCGGCAGAGATTGGAGCGAATTGGCCCCGGAGGACAACAAGCTCAACATTGCCCTCATTAGGATTATTCGTCTCCGGGTCGCCAATTTGACTATCGGAGAGGTTGGAGCAGATTTCCTCCGCCGCCGCATTGCCCCTTTACAAGAAAGGAAAAGGCCCGCCTGGGAATTCGGCAATGCGGCGGATATCATGAGGCTGCGCCCTAGATTGAACTTCAATTTCACTGCTTTGGAGCTGAAGGGGATGGTCCGAGAGCTCTTCAAGCATGACCCGGCCCACCCGGAGTGGTTTAGACCTCCCCGGGGAATGGTGCCGCTGTGCAACAGCACCGCCCGGGATTCCTTGCGCGCGATGATGCATGCGTGCGACTCCCACGGCGTCGACCCCACTTGGATAGAGCCTCCGCCGGATGCAGTGCTGAGCTTTTTCGACAACTTGGTCGAGACGCCCAAGAACACCGAGGAGAACAGGGGCCTCACCCGGGCCACTACGGCTCGGGATATAGCCTACATCGCTTCTAGGATGGAGGAGGCCGCCGCAGCTGCGGCGGCGGGTGATTTTGGATACTCTGTGGACGATGCAGAGGCTGCAGACGCGTCGTGCCAAGCAGAGGAGGCGGAAATCCTTAGGCTGCTCAAGCTTCCGCCCGATGAGTTTGCCGGGGTTCCTTCCTTGAGGCTTGCCGGGATAGCCGGGGTTGCCGGGGTGAGCGAGGCCGCCGGGCAAGGTGCTGGGTCCAGCGGGCCTGTCGGGGAGGAGGAGGAGGACGTCGAGGCTGATGAAGATACTGGTGGATCTCTGGGACTTGACGACGATGCCTCCTCGTCCTCAGAGAACTCCCCGCCTCCGGCAAGTCCCACGCAGCAACCAAGGAAACGCCTCCGCAAGGTGGCTACGGCGACGAGGCCACAGGCGCCTCGACAGCAGCCTGCGCGCCGGGCGACGCGCGCTACCAAGGCGAGCCAAGTCGCGAAGGAGGCGCCCCGCGCACCAGCGCCAAGCGGAGGAGGATCCTCCCGGAGTGGAACGGCTGCTACTTCCGCTCCTCGGCCCTCGGCGACAACGGAGGCTGGGTCTTCGCAGCCCACAGCCCCGGAGACCGCCAAGCGCCCGAGGGAGCCTTCTCCTCCTGCTCCTCGCGCGGGAGCATCTCAGGTGGAGTTCGACTTCTCCGCCCTCAGCTCCGACGACGAGGAAGAGGAGTGAGTACTTGCAACTTGTAATTTCTTTGACTTTGTCTTGATCTTCCTTGATGATTCTGATCTTGTTTTTGTTTTGCTTTCAGGATCCTGGCACAGCGGATGGCAAAGAGGGCCAAGATCCCTGTGGTTGAGGTGGAGGACGACTCGCCCGCCGCGGCGACCGGAGACACGCCAGCGGCGAACTTGCCGGATCAACCCGCTGCTCCGAGGAGCAGCCCCCAGCGCAGCCCCCAGCGTAAGTCTGGTAGTTATTCTTTTCTGTTGGTTGAGCGCGCTTGAGGTAGTTGCCTGTGTTGATGTCTTGCTTATTTTGTGCAGAAGTGGAGCCGCAGCCGCAGGAGCGCCCGAAGACTGCCCCCGACGAGCTACTTGCTCCACCCTCCCCGCCAAGGGTGAACTCCCCGGCAAGGGAGAACGCTCTGCCAAGGACGGGCACCCCGCCAAGGGTGGGCACCCCGCCAAGGATGAGCAGCCCGACAAGGGTGAGCACCCCGCCAAGGGAGGGCGCGGGCGGCCCTCCGCCAGCAGGGACCACCACTCCGCCGCCAAGGGTGGATTCCCCGGCGAGGGAGCCTGTCGTCGAAGAAGTCCGCGAAGGTAAGTCCTTGTAGCTTTTTCTTCTTGAACTTGTCTTTTTGGATATTTCCTTGATCTTTTCTTTTCTTTTTCTTCTGCTAGATCCTCCTGCACCGGAGCGGATGGAGACGGAGACCGCCGGCGAGGAGGGCACGCACGGCGACGGCGGCAACGCCACTGCTACTGAGGGCATGGCCGGAGCCGACGAGCCTGCCGCTGAAGAGACCGCCCCGACCACAGACGCCGCGGCTGAGGGAGGAACCGGCGACCACACTGCTGGCCCGGAGGCAGCAGGAGCGTCAAGCGCTGCACCGGCCGCCGACCCCTCCGCCTCTACAGAGCGGTCGGGCGTTCATCTTGAGGCCCCCAACGGGATCTTTATACAAGTCTCGTGGGCGTCCTCGTCGCGAGCCCCCGTGGAGGGAGAGACCTACGACGGAGAGGTCCTGGCCTCCGCGGGGTTGAAGGTTGTTGAAGCGCTTGGCGGTGGAGACGAGCCCGAAGAGGAGAAGCTACTTCGCCGGCTCCTGGCTCTGTACCGGGCCAGGCAGGCGAAGCTGGAGTCCCGGGAAGCTCTTGCCGCCAAGGCCGGAGTTGATCTGGATAAGCGCGCTACAGAGCTCCGCGCCGCCAACCAGGCAGCCCTCCGCAACTTGGCGGAGGAGCGGGAAGAGCTTGCCGGGGAGCAGCAAGCCTTCGTCCTGGAGAAGGCTGAGGCAGAAGAGCGGCAGCGGCTGGCCGCCGAGGAGTTGTCTCGGCGGGAGGGGGCGCTTAACCAGCGGAAGGTCGAGCTCGACGCCCATGACGACGAACTCACCGCCCGGGAGCAGGCCATCGGCGGGGCCTTGAAGGAGGCAAAGGATGCCGCCGCCGCCGCAGAGACTTCCAAGAGGGACCTGGAGCTTAAGGTGGAGCAGCTGGAGCGGTACCTGAAGGCGAGCGAGGACAGAGTCACCGCGCTCAATGTGGAGCGGAAGAAATATGCCCACACCAACTCTGACTTGCAGGTACGTCTCTCCAAGAAAGGCGACGAGCTCACTGCCGCCAAGGATTCAATTGCTGACTTAGAGTTGAAGGTCTCCACTTTGACTGACTCGCTCGACGCCGCCCGGGACCGCGAGACGAAGCTGAAGGACGAGCTCCGCAAGGAGCAGAACTTGGTGGAGAGCGCCGCCGTCTCAGCAAACAACTTCAGCCGGGCGGTGGAGCAATGGACCGACGAGCTGGTCACCTCCGCCGCCAGCATTGATAAGGAGATGATGGCGCTGAGGGCGGAGCACCTTGTGTACTCTCCCGACGAGGGCCTCCCCCACAGCGCCAAGTTAAGTCTCTTCTTCAGGGGAATCGCGCCGATGCTTGCACGGCTGCGGGAGAAGCTCCCCGTGCAGCTGGCCGACGAGTCGCGTCGGCTCTGTGCGGGCACTCTGGAGCGCGTCTTGACGAAGATCGTCTACCGCAACCCCGGCATCAACCTCGTCAACGTCCTCCGCTCCTTGCCGGACGACGCTGACCAGGAGGCGTTGAAGGCGCAGGTCGCCCACATCGTCGCCAAGGTGAACAAAGTCACGAGGCGTGAAGGCGACCGCGTAGATTAGATTTCTTCCTTTCTGTTTCCTCTGCCGCTGCAAATTATGTTATGGACATGAATCGATTAGTTATTGCGGCAAGTTATCCTTGTAATATACAATCTTATTTTGATCAGTCAATGCAGTGTTATCTCCCTTGCTTTTGGTCCTCCACTTTGTATGCTTTCTACCCTACGCTTTGAGGGAACTTGCCGGCAAGGGCCTCTTGCCGCGAGCGCTGAGTGCTGGACTCTGAGTAGCCTGCTGGCAAAAGACCTTGTCGGCAAGCAACCTTGCAGCAGCTAGTCGCAACACACTTAGCTTGCTGAGCGAACTCGAAAACGAAGTAAGGGCGCGACACTTGTCGCAGCTCTCTTAAGTCGTTGAGCGTGCTCGAAAACAAAGTAAGGGTGTGGCTAGCCATGGGCAGGTTCCTCCGTGCACAGGTTTTCCATACAAAGTGTGGTTGTTCAAGGAAGACAACTAAAATTTAAAAATTTGAACTGCTCAAATTCTGGTAACTTAGCTTTCATAGTTCGTTCGTTCCCCAGCAAAGCTTCTCTTTCTTGAACAGCACTTGGTTCATCCTCCACCTCCTTCCTCCCCGGCAAACTTGTGCGCGAGGAACGTTCCTTCTGCTTAAGAGGGAAAGAAAAAGAGGAGGGAAAACAAGTATAGGGCCTCTTGGCCTGCTAATGCTTACCGGGGATGTGTGTTGCACAAGATGCCAGACAATGCATGCAAATAACAAAAAAGCATGGAAATGGCAAATAGTGCGAATCACAAAAGTTTTACTGATGCACGGGATCTGCGCCCGGCTTTGTACAGAGGTTTACATGCGACAGCGGCAAGACTTGTATAAAAGGTGGTTGCCGGAGCGGATCACGGCAACCGCACCTTATGGGTGAAACTTGCGAAGATGCTCTATGTTCCAGGAATTGCTCACCGGTAAGCCTTCTTCGGTCTCAAGGCGGACAGCTCCGGGCCTTGTGACTTGTCTCACCCGATAAGGGCCTTCCCACTTCGGCGTCAACTTGTTGGAATTCTTGGCGGACTGAACACGCCGAAGAACAAGGTCGCCTTCCTCGAGACTCCTGGCCTTGACCTTGCGGCTATGATAGCGGCGCAAGGCTTGCTGGTATCGAGCAGCTCGTACAGCAGCCTGGAGACGTTCCTCTTCAAGGAGCAATGCATCATCTTGTCGCAGTTGCTCTTGCTCGAGCTCATCATAAGCGAGCACTCGAGGAGATCCGTATACGAGTTCCGTGGGGAGAACTGCCTCTGCTCCATAGACAAGAGCAAAGGGTGTCTGTCCGGTGGCTCGACTTGGTGTCGTTCTGATTGACCAAAGAGCCGCCGGTAACTCCTCTATCCAGTTTTTTCCGCACTTGCGCAGCCTGTCGAAGGTTCTTGTCTTGAGCCCGCGCAGCACTTCAGCATTGGCCCTCTCCGCTTGACCATTGCTCCTCGGGTGAGCAACAGAAGCGAAGCAGACCTTGGCGCCAAGATCTTGGACGTACTGCATGAAGGTGCGGCTTGTAAACTGTGTGCCGTTGTCGGTGATGATCCTGTTAGGGATCCCGAAACGGCAAACAATTGATCTGAAGAACCTGACTGCTGACTGTGCTGTCACCTTTCTCACTGGTTCCACTTCTGGCCACTTTGTGAACTTCTCAATCGCAACGTACAAGTACTCAAAGCCCCCGACTGCGCGGGGAAAGGGGCCGAGGATATCGAGCCGCAGACCGAGAAGGGCCAGGACAAAGGGATCGTCTGGAGAGCTTGAGCTGGCTGGTGAATTTGCTTGGCATGGAACTGGCACGCTTCACACTTGGTTACTTGTGCAGTTGCATCTTGGAGGGCTTCTTGCCAGAAGAACCCTTGCCGGAACGCCTTCCCGGCAAGTGCCCTTGCGCCAATGTGGTGGCCACATATGCCTCCATGTATTTCTGCCAACAGCTTCTGCCCATCTTCTCTGGAGATGCACTTCAACCTGACACCATTGAGTCTTCTTCTGTACAGTTCATTGTCGACGAACTGGTACATACTGGACTGCCTGGTTATTCTCTCTATCTCTTCTGGTTCGTCGGGAAGTTCTCTAGTTTGCAGAAAACGGACGATCTGCTGTGCCCACGCTGGAGCCCGAGGCTCGACGGCGAGGACTAAAGGCATGAGGGCTGCTGCGGGGACCTCAGCTTCTACGGCAAGAACTTGCGGTTCTGCCGGAGCTGATGACCCCCCGGCAAGCCTGCCGGGGCAGGGCTTGTCGGGAACGCCTGCTTCAACTGTACAGATCCTTGGACCTGCAGGAGCAAACTGTTCCTCAGCATCTTGGCCGTTGATCTTGGGGACCTTGGCGGCGGCTTCGGGAAGATCCGCCGGCAAGTAGTCGCCGGAGACCAACTTTCTCTTCTTGTTCTGCCCAACTGATGGTGTAACGGATGGTTGAGTTAGCTTGAGCAGGAAGGTCCCTGGTTCCACAGGTAACTTCATTGCAGCACACTTTGAGAGGCGATCTGCAATATCGTTCTGAGCCCTTGGGACGTGCTCCATTTGCAGACCTTCAAAGTTCTCTTCAAGCTTCCTCACTTCATCGACATAAGCTTCCATCAAAGGGCTCTGATAACTCTTATTCACTTGTCGGACCACCAACTGTCAATCTCCCCGCACAATCAACTTCTTGATCCCAAGCTCGGCCGCAATTCTGAGGCCGGCAAGCAAACCCTCATACTCAGCAGTATTATTTGTCGCTTGTTCCTTGGGAAAATGCATCTGGACCACATACTTGAGGTGCTCTCCGGTGGGCGCTATGAGTACCACGCCGGCGCCGGCGCCTTGCAACGAAAAAGCACCATCAAAGTACATTACCCATTCGCTACTTGCTTCTTGGACGGGGACGCTTGTCCCTGGAACTTCTTCATCTGGCGTTGGGGTCCACTCAGCTATGAATTCTGCCAAAGCTCTGCTCTGTATAGTTGAAGTACTCTCAAACTTGAGACCAAAGCTCGACAGCTCCAGTGCCCACTCGACGATCCTGCCTGTTGCTTCGGGGTTCTGCAATATCCTCTTCAACGGAAAGCGAGTGACCACTGTTATCTCGTGTGCTTGGAAGTAATGGCGCAGCTTTCTTGAGGCCATGAGGAGGCCGAACAGCAACTTCTGCACCCCAGGGTATCTTGATCTAGCCCCCTGCAAGAGGGAACTTACAAAATACACTGGGCGCTGCACCATCTTCCTTCGCACTTCTCCTTGCTCCTGCGCAGAGTTGTCCTTGTCGGGGCCAGAGCTTGCCGGTGGAGCCCCCTGCTTGTCGCTGGATTCGCTTGCCGGAGGTGTGGGCTCTTCCTCTGCCTCCCTTTCCGCTACCAACGCAGCACTAACCACTTGATTGGTTGCCGCTAAGTACAGCAACAACTTCTCTTGTGGCCTAGGTGCGACAAGTATTGGAGTGGAGGATAGGTACCCTTTCAAGTCTTGCAGCGCTGCCTCCGCTTCCGGAGTCCATTTCATAGGACCTGCCTTTTTCAAGATTTTGAAGAAAGGCAGGGCGCGTTCTGCAGACTTTGAAATGAACCTGCTGAGGGCAGCCACACAACCAGCAAGTCTCCTTACGTCCTTGACGCGCTTCGGGGCTTCAATCTGCTCGATGGCTTTTATCTTGTCGGGATTGGCTTCAATCCCCCTCTGGGACACAAAGAACCCGAGAAGCTTGCCGGAGGGGACTCCGAAGACGCACTTCTCGGGGTTCAACTTGAGCTGGATCTTGCGCAGATTCTGAAACGTCTCTTCTAGATCTTGTATCAGGGTATCTTTGCTCTTACTCTTGACCACTATGTCATCCATGTAGGCCTCTACATTTCTGTGGATCTGTGGCTCAAAAGCAGTGTGCACCACCCTTGCAAATGTCGAGCCTGCATTCTTCAATCCAAAGGGCATGCGTATGAAGCAATATGTGCCGCATGGAGTAATGAATGCAGTCTTCTCTTCATCTTCCTTGGCCATGAAAATCTGGTGGTACCCTGAATATGCATCAAGGAAGGAAAGCAGCTCACATCCAGCGGTGGAGTCAACAATCTGGTCAATACGCGGCAAGGGAAATGGATCCTTGGGACATGCTTTATTCACATCAGTGAAGTCTATACAAAGTCTCCACTTCCCATTGGCCTTGCGTACGACAACTGGATTGGCCAACCACGTAGGATGGATCACGCCTCTAACTAGGCCTGCTGCTTCCAACTTCTTTATCTCTTCGGCGATGAATTCTTGGCGCTCCACGGCTTGCTTCCTGACCTTCTGCTTGACTGGCCGCGCATGAGGACAAACAGCAAGCTTGTGCTCAATTACCTTCCTGGGAACGCCGGGGATGTCAGATGGTTGCCATGCAAACACATCGACATTCGCCCGCAGGAAGGCAACGAGCGCGCTTTCCTATTTGTTGTCGAGCGCAGCACTGATGGTGAAGGTACCACCAGTGCCGTCCTCCTTGGCGGACACCTTCTTGGTTGCCGGTGGAGCTGCCATCCCTTTCTTGCACTTGCCGGTGGAGCTCGATGGTGCGTCCTCGACGGCAGTGCAGCACTCCGAGGAGGTGCGTTTGCCGGAGTGGGCCCCAGAGCTCTTGCCGGACTTGGTCTTGGTCTTCCCTCCGGGAGCTTCAGCGGCAAGTGTGTTGCTTTCTGCTGCGGCTGCTGCATCCCGGTATATCTTGTCGGCGCAGATAAGCGCGTCCTTCTTGTCCCCATGGACAGAGATGACGCTTATCGGCCCCGGCATCTTGAGTACGTTGTAGGCATAGTGGGAAGCTGCCATGAACTTGGCGAGGGCAGGACGTCCAAGTATCCCATTGTACGGTAATAGGATATCGGCCACGTCAAAGGTTATCCTCTCCGTCCTGAAGTTGAGCTCCCCGCCAAAGGTCACAGGCAGTGTAATCTTCCCCTTCGGCTTGCTCCTTCCTGGGTTTATTCCTTGGAACGACCCGGTTTCTTCGAGCTCACCGTCTGGGATCTGGAGTTTCTTGATCACAGCTGAGGAGATCAAGTTCAGGCCGGCCCCACCGTCAACCAACATTTTGGTGACCTTGAGGTTGTGGATAGTTGGTGAGACCAACATCGGCAAGCACCAGACCACCGTTGTGCGGTCAGGGTGATCCTCAAGGTCAAAAATGATGGGCGTGCTGGACCACTTCAGCAGCCTGCGAGACTCGACGGGCGGCTCAGCTGCATTTACTTCCCGCACCCACTGCTTGAGTTGGCGGTGGGAAGTGTGCAGAGAGGCGCCTCCGTCGACACACAGAACTTCTGTGGCCTTCTGGAACTCCTCCTCGCTGTTATCACCTTCCTCCATCTCGTCGTCGTCTTCTTCCTCATCCTTGTCGCGGCCCCGGGGAGGTCTATCACCTTGCCGCTGCTTGGCCTTGCCGCGGCGTCCTCCCCGGCCATTGAATGGCCGCTTCTTGCTGGGTTCTCCTCCGCCACCTTGGGCCTTCTCTTTGTCGCGATGCTCGTATTCAGCCTTCTGCTGTTCTACGAGGTACTCGACTCGCTTGCAATTCTGCAGATCGTGGCCCTTGGTGCAGTGGATCTTGCAGTATTGCTTGTCGGAGCCGTCCTGCTTGTCGGCTGCCGCTACAGGGGCAGGCTCCTTGCCGGAACCGCCAGCCTGTGCCTTCTTGGCGGGAGCCTCCTTGCCAGAGTGCTCGATGACCAGCACTTCCTTGCTCTTCTTTCTCCTGTTGTTCCGCCGCCGGCTCTTCTTTGCCGGGGCGGCGTCCTCACTGTCGCTTCCTCCTGCGTCAGTATCCTCTCCGGGGAGTCTCCTCCCCTCTTCGGCGCGCGCGCACTTGTCAGCCAGAGCGTAGAGCTCGCTGTCATCCCGAATCTTGGTCATGGCCACCTCTTCCCTCATGCGGCGGTTGCGCACGTTCTGGTGGAACGCGCTGATAACCGCGGCAGGGTGGACGTCGGGAATGTTGTGTTGCACGCGGCTGAACCTCTGGATGTACTTGCGCAGGGATTCTCCCTCCTTCTGGGCCAAGATGTGGAGATCGCTCTCCTGGCCGTGGGGTTTGTGGCCGCCCGTGAAGGCGCCAACAAACTGGTGGCACATATCTGCCCACGAAGAAATGGAGCCCTCCGGCAAGTGCATAAGCCAAGAGCGGACGTTTGGCTTAAGCACCAGCGGGAAGTAGTTGGCTAGTATCTTCTCGTCGCGTCCCCCGGCAGCCTGCACCGCGATGGTGTAGATGCTGAGGAACTCCGAGGGGTGCGTTTTGCCGTCGTACTTCTCGGGTACGTCGGGCTTGAAGTTTTTCATGCTGCGCCACTGGACGCGCCGCAGCTAACGGGTGAACGCAGGGCAACCTGCCGCGTACGGCAAGTCGCCTGGTTCACCGGGCGCGTGCGTGTCGACAGCGGTCCCAGCGCGCTGATCCGATTGTCGCCGGGCTTCTCGTCGGCGCTCGATGCGCGTCCGAGCATCTTCTTGTCGCCGATCGTCGAGGACTTGGCGCTGGTCCCGACGAGCCCGCGGGTCCGACGACGTCGTGGAGTCGTTGTCGACGTTGATCCGGCGGGGTGGCGTCTTCTGCTTCCGCGGCAGGGAGTGCACGGTGGTCGCACCCCCGGCGGTCTTGTCGCCATCGGCCTTCGTCTGGTCGACTTGCCGTGGCCGCGATGTCGCCGGCTGCTGCGACGTGTCGTTGTTGGCGAAGGCGATGAGGCTTTGGATCGTCGCCCTCCAGTCCTCGGCTTTATTTGCCGCTGGAGAGAAATCGAGGAGCAGTTGTGCTCTTGCTAAAGCTTCTGCTGGAGAGGAGGGGAGCGGCGGCGAGCGGTGCGAGGAGCGAGATATGCTCGGACTTCAAACAGGGTTAGAAGGAGCAGTTTCTCGCCCCGGCGACCGCGCCTTGCTCGTACCAGGACGGTGGCCTTGAGCGTCCCGCGATCCTCCGGTTTGTCCTTGCCCCAGCAAACGAATGGTACCTCCTGTACCACGGCGCTGCTGGCCTGGCGTCTGCTGAGAGAGACGCGGTGCGTCCACGGACACCGAGGCTTTGGAATTTGCCCGGTCATCTGTCTTGTCCTTGGACTTAGTGGCGCCGTGAGTTTCCTCGCCGGCGACCACCCTTCCGCCGGCATCTCCTCCACCAACCGTTGGTTCTGGTGGTGGTGGGATCGACGCAGACGGGCCTGCGACCTCCGAAGCCTTCTTCTTCGGGGCCATGTTGTTGCAGTTGGTGAAGTTGATGAAGCTGGAGAGGTTGATGAAGAATGCGCCCGCGTGAGCGCCGGATCAGGTTCGCACAACCTCGACGCCCCCTACCTGGTGCGCCAAAGATGTCGGGGGAAACTGTCCTCCCACGAGCACCTATGGGACCGGAGCCCCTTCTACGTTGGGTAAGGGAGCGGAGGGAGCACGAAGAGCAGATCGAGGGGCGCACGCGGGCAGTTTTACCCAGGTTCGGGCCGCACGGACGCGTAAAACCCTACTCCTGCCTTGGTTGTATTGAGCTCGGGAGCTTGAAGAGCTACAGTACTAGCTACACCGAGCGAGAGAGTTGTCTAGGTTTCGAAACCTTTCTACGTTGTGCATGGGCCTTCTTTTATAGCTCAAAGGGGTCACCAACAGGTGTCAACGTAGATGAGGGCAAAAATGTAATTTTGGTGGTAGTTGTAACAGTGCGGGAATAGTGCGTGAACATTGGATGAACAGTGGTCTTCACCTAACTTTGACAGTGGGGGACAAGGGCATTAAATGCCCGTCACCGTCGACCCCAAAAGTGTCCGTCCATGCTTCTCCGTTCGCCACGGCGGTAGCCTCGTCACCGTGGCTTGCCACCGTGTGCCCCAAGCTGCACAGCCTTCCGCCACGCGTCCCTGGAAGGACCCCAGGACGACGCGTGGGCAGATGAGCTGGAGCGCGGGCACACAGCATAAGTTTCCCCCGGCAAGCACCTTGTCGGGGTCTTGATCTTGCCGGGCCCGGAAGCTTGTCGCTCCCCGGGTCCCGCCGGGGCGCGTGATGCACCGAGGCATTTATTGAGGTGTGCATTCCGTGGCCTTCCTGGCAAGCTCCTCTTGCCAGGGTCTTGTGCTAACGTGATAATCTTGAGCCCGGTGCGGCCTTCCCGGCAAGCTCCTCTTGCCGGGGCCTTGACCTTCTGACTTGTATACTTTGTTCTTGAATGGCTTCACAGGGACTGGAAAGGTTCTTGGCGAGCACGTGGTGAGCCCTGCCGCGGGAAGCTGCTACTGCCCGTGCACAAGTTGGGGTACTAAGGTACCCCTATCTTAGTACACCGACAGTAGTCGATACTATGTTTGTTATCCGGATGATCAGTAGTGGAGAATTCTACTAGGATTCGATCCGACCTGTGGATTTAATTTATGTTTGGTATCTGGTCTTTTGGATTTTACCCTTAGAGGGCTGTGATGTTTTATTGTATGATGATTGAAACATGTAATGAATTTGGGTGACGTGGCGAGTGTAAGCCAACTATTTTTTTATGTTTTCCATCCCCATCTTTTACATGAGTTGTGCAAAGATACCAGACTTGCGATCATTCCAGCATGGGGTTATGTCTCTAAGTCGTGCCTCGACACATAGGAGATATTGTCCCATCCTGGGCATTACAAAGCGTCCCGTCCTAAAAGGGTGTGGTATCCGCTATTGAAGGGGACAATGTGGAAGAGCAACTCTTCTGACCTGTAATTGTCGGGTGTGCCGAATACTACATCGAGTGTAATTTTCCCCGAACACCGTGCTTCTCGACTAGGGATGATACCTTGAAAGGTAGTGTTGCTCTGCTCGATGCATGTTCTATCGAGCTGCATCTTGTCGAGCCTATCCTCATAGATGAGGTTAAGACCACTACTGCCATCCATGAGCACTTTGGTGAGTCAAAAGCCGTCTACAATAGGATTTAGCACTACAGCGGCGGGTGCTCGGACTGATCTGACCCTTGCTGCGTTGTCGGCGGTGAAGGTTATGGACGAGTCGTTCCATGGGCTCGTGGCGGTTACTTGGTGGACTTCGGTGAGTTCGCGAAGTGCTCTCTTACGTCGATTATTTGAAGGGAAGGTCTCGAAGACTGTAAGAACATTGAGATTGTCATCTTCCAGAGAGTACTTCTCTGGAGTGGATGTGGTAAGGATGGCCTCACCACTTTTAGCTACCTGCCGAAGTACCCAACACGCTCGAAGGCTGTCAGCTGGGTCTGTGCCAGGAATCGCATGTATCCGGCAGGGTTTGTCCAGGAGTTCGTCAAGAACGGACCTGTGTCCCTCTAGGGGTTTATTTTTCTTGCCAACATGTTTATGATCGGACTCCCCATGAGGGTATATCCATTTTGCTTGGGTAGTGTGCTGCTTGTCAGCAGCGGGTTCAAAAGGTGTTTTCTGGGCCTTCCATGCGCTTTCCATCGCACAATACTTCTGTACCAGGTATGATAATTTCGTGAAACACTGTACGCAACAGTGGTTGAGGGCGTTCATGATTTCCTCATCGGTGCAATTGTGATGGAAGATTGGAACTGTGTCGTCGTCGCAGCAATCTTTAACCTTGTTTTTAATAAGTAGGAATCTAGCCCAGAAGTGATGGACTATTTCCTGAGGTTGCTGCCGCACATACATCAGGTCATAGATGTATGGAGGGCCTCACTTACTTGGAGAGTATGGATTGTGGTGGGTGGGTGGATTAAAATTTGAACCCTGATCCACGATTGTGTCCGGAACTTGCAAAGTCTCCGAGGTCACAGGTTGAGGTCCGGGAAGGTCTAAGCGCTCCCCAGACTCTTTGTCCGATCCTGAGTTCGGAAAGGAAGGAGTCCCAATCCGGGGAAGGGTGTCCGACTCAGGGGATTCGGAGGTCCGAACATGGCTGGTCTCCAATTTAGGAGAGGGCGTGTTTTTGGCCCGTTCCTACCGCTACCAGATGGGCGATTGGTGGGAGATTAATTTCCCCATGGTCAGGTTTAGGCCCGATCCGATTATTGGTCGTAAGTCCCAGGGCGGCGATGCGATCCAGTAGCTTGTTTAGGGACGAGGGGTCCGCTGGATCCATCTTTTCGGAGTGTTCGAGGCCGACGCCAGGGTGATGCTCGGCGATTACACGGGATGTCGTCGGCTCGCTAGCCCTGCGGGTCCCTATGGTGAAGCCGCCGAGTTAGACGACCTGACTAGAGGCGAGGTTCCCTTCAGCGGTTATTTTGCCGCCGATGACAAGGCGAGCCATAGTCACTTTTCGTGACCACTGATACGTCTCCAACGTATCTATAATTTTTTATTGTTCCATGCTATTAAATTATCATTCTTGGATGTTTTGTAATCATTTTATAGTCATTTTATATCATTTTTTTGTACTAACCTATTGACATAGTGCCAAGTGCCAATTGATGTTTTCTTCATGTCTTTTACATCGCAGGAAATCAATACCAAATGGAGTCCAAACGCAGCGAAACTTTTTATGGATTTTTTTGGAACAGAAGACATCCAGTGGGCCGGAGAAGGACCAGGGGGTGCTATGAGGGGAGAAAAATCCACCAGGGCGCAGTAGGAGGCCCAGGCGCACCCGGGTGGGTTGTGCCCACCTCGGGTTGCCCCCCGGACGACTTCTTTGCTCTATAAATACCCCAATATTCTACATACCGTAGGGGAGTCGACGAAATTTTGTTCCCGCCGCCGCAGAGTCCAGAGCCACCAGATCCAATATAGACACCATCATGGAAGGCTTCACCACTTCCATTGGTGCCTCTCCGATGATGCGTGAGTAGTTCTTTGTAGACCTACGGGTTCGTAGTCAGTAGCTAGATGGCTTCCTCTCTCTCTCTCTCTCTCTCTCTCTCTCTCTCTCTCTCTCTTTGATTATAAATACAATGGTCTCTTGGAGATCCATATGATGCAACTCTTTGCGGTGTGTTTGTTGGGATCTGATGAAATTTGAGTTTATGATCAGATCTGTCTTTTCATATCCATGAAAGTTATTTGAGTCTTCTTTGATCTCTTATATGCATGATTTCTTATAGCCTCGAATTTCTTCTCCGATATTTGGGTTTTGTTTGGCCAACTTGGTCTATTTATCTTGCAATGGGAATAGGTGCTTTGTAGTGGGTTCGATCTTACGGTGCTTGATCCCAGTGACAGAAGGGGAACCGACATGTATGTATCATTGCTACTAAGGACAAAACGATGGGGTCTATTTATACATAAATAGATCTTATCTACATCGTGTCATCGTTCTTATTGCATTACTCCGTTTTCCCATGAACTTAATACACTAGATGCATGCTGGATAGCGGTCGATGTGTGGAGTAATAGTAGTAGATGCAGGCAGGAGTCGGTCTACTAATCTTGGACGTGATGCCTATATAATGATCATTGCCTGGATATCGTCATGATTATTTGAAGTTCTATCAATTGCCCAACAGTAATTGTTCACCCACCGTTTGCTATTTTCTCGAGAGAAGCCACTAGTGAAACCTACGCCCCCTGGGTCTCTTTCTCATATTATTTGCCTTTGCGATCTATTTGCCTTTGCTTTTTATTTTCAAATCTATATTATCAAAAAACCCAAACTACCTCGCAGAATTTTATTTCCCGTTCATCCATTTACAACTATCTATCTATCTATCTATTTACCAATCCATTACCCGAAAGGGATTGACAACCCCTTTAACACGTCGGGTTGCGAGTATTTGTTATTTGTGTGCATGTGCCATTTACGTTGTGTTGCTTGGTTCTCCTACTGGTTTGATAACCTTGGTTTTATCACTGAGGGAAATACCTACTGCTGCTATACTGCATCATCCCTTCCTCTTTGGGGAAATATCGACGTAATTCTAGCAAGCCATCAAAAGGAATTTCTGGCGCCGTTCTAGGGAGCATCTTCAACATATACCAGGTTCCTAATAACAAATCTCATCTCCTCGCAATTTACATTATTTGCCATTTGCCACTCGTTTTCCTCTCCCCCACTTCACAAAATTTGTCATTTTATTTCCCCTCTTTTTCGTTTGCCGTTTTCTTGTCGGATCTATTTGCGTCTTTGCTTTCTAGTCATCATGGCTAGTCCTCCCCTCATCATTTGCACCCCCGAGAACAAAGTTCTCAATTTTAAGCAAAGAGGAGGATAAAGGTTGAAAGATGTTTGGTATAGGATTTGCATTGAAACAATAGATCAATTCATAAGCAATCCACTATTGTTCTTCTTCTGAATTTTTATGTGGGAATTACTACTTGGTTCAGAATCGTTCTTGATACTATTGCCGGAGGAAATTTCTTAAGTTGTCCTCCTCTTGATGCTTTGAATGCTATGGGTAGTTTAATGGGCTCTCCTTCTATTATTGTCAGTGACACAACTTTGACTCTTGAGCATGTTATGCAAAGATTGGATGCTATTGAAAAGGGAATGATCAGTAAAGAACATATTGAAAATTTAGATAAAAAGATGCATGATCTTGCTAATAAATTTGGGTTGAAAGCGGGTGATGATGTTAAATTCTAAAAGAGAAGAAGCCCATAGTCAATGAAAGAGTTGAAGAAAGTCCTTCTCAGATTGATAAATTGGAAGAAATTTTTAGTAACTTGGGCACCGCTTTTTCTTCCGTCAATACTATCGAAAAAACACCCAGAAAAATACGCAAGAGCAAAGGGGCTACTTCTAGTAACAACAATGGGGATCTTAAAATGATTAGTATTCGCCCCAATTTTATTGAAGTAATAAAAGCCCCCCTTTACAAAATAAAATTCCTTGATCTTGTCCCTAGGAGTGTTGTTGTTGAGGAATTATATGCCAAAACTTTGAAGAAGTGTGTGATTGAGGAATTGGAAAACAAGGATGACAAAACTCAGATCCTTGCTTTATGCCTAGCTAAGGGTGTAAAACGATAGCGCTCGTTGAGAGGCAACCCAACTTGTATCTTTTTGGTTTTTGGTTTTCTTGCAGTTTTCAATAAAATACCCATTAATACCTCTGATTAGATGTGTTTTTGTGGTATGAATAAAGTTTTGTACCAAGCAAAGCCTTTGGGATGATTTGGTTGATAGTTGATTTGATTGCACTGAAATTCAGAAACTTTCGCGTCCAGAGTTAGATTTTTTGACGATTACTGGAGCGTGATAAACTCTTGAATTTTTTTGGGGGTTATCAATACAAAAATTGCCCACGTCTCCTAATTTGTTTCAGAATTTTTAGAGACACAGATGTATTACTAGAAATCGCATCTTTACAGACCGTTCTGTTTTTGACAGATTCTGTTTTTATTGTGTTATGTGCTTGTTTTGATGATTCTATGGTTCCCTTTGATGAGTTTTTGCCATAGAAAAGTTAGAATATAGTAGATATAATACAATCACAAAATAAGAATTGGTTTGGTACGGTACTTAGAGTAAAGATAGGTTTTGTTATACTAACAGATCTCATGAAGTTTTGTTGAGTTTTGCGTGATTGAAGTATTCAAGTTTTGGGTGATGTTACGATTGATGAAGGAATAAGGATTAAGAAGATCCTAAGCTTTGGGATGACCATGGCAGCCCAAGCTATTATCCAAAGAGAAGCAAGCAACTAAGCTTGGGGATGCCCCGAGTGGCATCCCCTCTTTCTTCTAACGACCATAGGTATCTTACTCGAAGCTATATTTTTATTCGTCACATGTTATGTGTTTTGCTTGGAGCGTCTTGTATGATATGAGTATTTGTTTGTTTTTGTTTTGCTTTGTAAGTCTTGAATCCTTACTGGACACACCTATTTGAGAGAAACATAATTATGGCATGACTTGTTAGAATAGCTCTCTTTGCTTCAATTAAATTTTTATGAGCTATAGATTTGCTCCAGTACTTCACTTATATATTTTTGAGCATGGTATGCCTTAATATTTTTGAAGAAATATTCTCTTGCTTCACATAGATTTATTTGAGAGTTAGAAAAAATTATGCTCATGATCTTCACTTATATTTGTTTGAGCTTATCAAAAGCAACACATGAAAATTAGTCCCAAAGTGATAGATATCCAAGAAGGATATAATAAGAACTTGCATGAAGATCATTGGACAAAATGAACTTGATTCCTTGTAATAGTTTTGAGATATGATGATGTGATATGTGAGTCATGTTGATGAGTAAATGTGGTTTAGTAAGAATATTGGTGTTAAGGTTTGTGATTCCCTATGCAAGCACGAAAGTCAATAGTCATGCAATGAAATTACATCCTACTTGTGGTGCATTATTCAGTGTTAATTATGCTTAATGCTCGCTTATGAGATCATTTGTTTCTTGGTTGGTCGCTTCCCAATCTTTTTCTAGCCTTCATTTTGCACTAAGTATGATCACTACGTGTGCATCCAAAATCCTTTAAACTAGTTTTGCCACATGAGTCCACTATACCTACCTATATGCGATATTCTTTTGCTGCCCTAAGCAAATTTGTATGTGCCATCTCTAATTTTCAAAATAGATTTCTCTTTTTTGTGCTCATACCGCTCGCGAGGCGGTGAGGGGTGGCCAATGTTTTCTATGCTAGATGTGTTATTCTCACAATGAGTGTTCATTCACTTGTCGTTGCACGGGAGTAAGGGAAAGGTATTAGGGATGCCCAGTACCGAAATGAATTAATGAATTTACTTTACGTTGTCAAATAATAAATTCCTTGGAAAGTATTGGTATGGAGGGCACCCATGGATACGGTTAGCCATGGATTGTGAAAGTTTGGTGGAAAAGAGGAATAAACTTTATTTTATGTTTGGGAACCATCTATGATATATCTAGCATGGAAAGTGTTGGGAACTCTAAGTCATTTTTGTTGGTGGGTAAAGTATGCCACCCAAAATAATTTTATCTCTCAATTTAAGCTTTGAGCTCTGGCACCTCTACAAATCCCTACTTCCCTCTGCGAAGGGTCTTTCTTTTACTTTATGCAATTTTTATTTTTGAGTTTAAGTCTACATCTTCTCTTATAAAGCACCAATTAGGAGGCACCATGATCGTACTTGAGTATTGGGTGTAGTTAATATGCGAGTGTGTTTCATGAATGGATCAATGGTTGAGCATGATGGGCTAAGGATAATTTATTTAGCATTGATATTTCGAAAGACATGGTTGCTTGTTGATATGATTGAGTATTTAAATCTCATGTCAAAACTAGACTATTGCTTTGAATCGTATAAAAGTCCAAATGTCCATGCTATAAAGAAAATAATATGATATGACATGATAGGCAACATTCCACATCAAAAATTCTGTTTTTATCATTTACCTACTCAAGGACGAGCATGAATTAAGCTTGGGGATGCTGATACGTCTCCAGTGTATCTATAATTTTTGATTGTTCCATGTTGTTATATTATCATTCTTGGATGTTTTGTAATAATTTTATAGTCATTTTATATCATTTTTTGGTACTAACCTATTGACATAGTGCCAAGTGTCAGTTGCTGTTTTTTGCATGTTTTTTACATCACAGGAAATCAATACCACACGGAGTCCAAACGCAGCAAAACTTTTTGAGGATTTTTTGGACCAGAAGACATCGAGTGGGCCAGAGAAGCACCTGGGGGGTGCTCCGAGGGGAGCACAACCCACCAGGGCGCGCCCTGCTGGGTTGTGCCCACCTCAGGGGCCCCCCGAACCGCCTCTTTGCTGTATAAATACCCCAATATTCCAGAAACACTATGGGAGTCGACGGAAATTTGTTCCAGCCACCACAGAGTCTAGAGCCACCAGATCTAATCTAGACACCATCACAAGGGGTTCACCAGTTCCATTGGTGCCTCTTCGATGATGCGTGAGTAGTTCTTTGTAGACCTACGGGTCTGTAGTCAGTAGCTAGATGGCTTCCTATCTCTCTCTTTTGATTATCAATACATTGGTCTCTTGGAGATCCATATGATGTAACTCTTTGCGGTGTGTTTGTTGGGATCCAATGAACTTTGAATTTATGATTAGATCTATCTTTTTATATCCATGAAAGTTATTTGGGTCTTCTTTGATCTCTTATATGCATGATTGCTTATAGCCTCGTATTTCTTCTCCGATATTTGGGTTTTGTTTGGCCAACTTGATATATTTATCTTGCAATGGGAAGAGGTGCTTTGTAGTGGGTTCGATCTTACAGTGCTTGATCCCAGTGACACAAGGCGAACCGACACATATGTATCGTTGCTACTAAGGATAAAATGATGGGGTCTATTTATACATAAATAGATCTTGTCTACATCATGTCATTGTTCTTACTGCATTACTCCATTTTCCCATAAACTTTACACTAGATGCATGCTGGATAGCGGTCGATGTGTGGAGTAATAGTAGTAGATGCAGGCAGGAGTCGGTCCACTAATCTTGGACGTGATGGCTATATAATGATCATTGCCTGGATATCATCATGATTATTTGAAGTTCTATCAATTTCCCAACACTAATTGTGCACCCATCGTTTGCTATTTTCTCGAGAGAAGCCACTAGTGAAACCTACGGCCCCCGGGTCTCTTTTTCATATTATTTTGCCTTTGCGATCTATTTCCCTTTGCTTTTATTTTCAGATCTATACTATCAAAAACCCAAAAATACCTCGCTGAATTTTATTTCCCGTTCATCCATTTACAACTATCTATCTATCTATTTACCAATCCATTACCCGAACGGGGTTGACAACCCCTTTAACACGTCGGGTTGCGAGTATTTGTTATTTGTGTGCAGGTGCCATTTACGTTGTGTTACTTGGTTCTCCTACTGGTTCAATAACCTTGGTTTCATCACTGAGGGAAATACCTACCGCTGCCATACTGCATCATCCCTTCCTCTTTGGGGTAATACCGACGTAGTTCTAGCAAGCCGTCAACCACACAACAGAGCTCTCAATGAAAGCACCATTGTCGGTGTCAAAACCGGCAGATCTCGAGTAGGGGTGCCCAAGCTGTGTGTCTAAGGATCGATGGTAACAAGGGACTGGGGACACGATGTTTACCCAGGTTCGGGCCCTCTCTATCAAGGTAATACCCTACTTCCTACTTGATTTATCTTGATGAATATAGGGTTACAAGAGTTGATCTACCTCAAGATCATAATGGCTAAACCCTAGTTGTCTAGCCTATGATTATTCTGATTCTGCCCTACATATAAAACCCTCCGGTTTATATATACACCGAGGGGGGCCTAGGATTTGTACATGGTCGGTTCACAGGAAGGAAACATTACATCCGGACACGAGACTTGCCATCCTTCGCACGTAGGAGTCTTCTCCGGACACGGTGATTGATGGGTAGCTTCATCTTCTTCGCCCATCAGCCCGACCCATATCGAATAGGCTGGACAGCTGAGGAACCCTTAATCCAGGACTCCCTCAATGACTGCTTGTGTGATCATGCACAATATAATCGTAGAGGATGAGCACCCGGAACGTATCTACAATCAAGGCTTTCAGTTCTAGTGTGACAATGTTGTGCCTAATCATGGAGGGGCAGCAACATTTGCACGGTTCACCCAATTTCATCATGAAATGTGTGATTGGAAAACTCACATTCAGTTGCAAGATGATTTGGTTGAGCATATGTGGGCTTATGTTGGCAATCAATAGAAGTATCTTTTTTAAAATGTATTTGAGATAGTTTAATTTTTATTTGGCATGTAAACTATGGTATATTTATTTGGCTCCTAGAACTATGCTATATTTGTTTGCTTGTGAAACTATGTAAAATGTGTGTATTTCATTTGCAAAACACCAATAAGCCAGCCGTGCGGGCGAGTATGGGTCAGCGCGTTGGGCGCACTGCCGACCCAAACCAAAAAACGGGTGGATGACGAGCGGGCGGCCGACCCAAACGGACAAAAAGCGGACAAAGCACGTGTCCGTTTGAGTCAGCACGTTGGAGTTTGCCACACCTAAGGTTGCCACACCTAAGGTTAGGAAAGTTTAACCAAGTTAGATATGTGTTTGGTTCAAGCCACACCTTAGGCAAGCTAAACTAGGGCCGCACATTTCATACACTCAAAAAAGTGTGGCAATATTCCCTTAGTCTTGCCAACTTGTGGCTCTCATTTTGAAGAACTAAGCTTAGGCAAGTTTGCTAATATTATATGGCAAACTATGGATCGCTAGGCCTAGAATAAAACAACCCCTTAGTCTAATTAGAGTGGTGCTCCTTGGGTGCAGAGTCACGACATTCAGGGTGAAAACCTAAGGTTTGATCTTCATTGGTTGCGCTTGGAAATTGTCTTGTTGAAGGTATTTTTTTGAGAGCTCGGTCTTTCTCGAGGGTGAAAACCTATGATCTTGGATCAAGCGACGATGATGCTTGTGCATTTCATTTCTTCTTGAATGTGTCGCTTTTAAAGACATTTTATGTTTTCATGGTGTTGTCTTTGGTGGTGGTTTGTGTGCTCCTGCCGAGAGGAGTTGATCACTGTGGTGAGGCATTCGTTTTTTCGGGTTATGTGCATCCTGGATGTCTTTGTGACTTCTTATTGATGCAGAGGTTGTGTGACAATTGCTCCATGTGTGATTTTGGTAATTAATGTCAACATATCTCTTGTTGGACTAATGGTTTTATCTTGTATATTTCAGAAAAAGTTCAACAATGGCATGGCAAAGGTCAAGAGGATGTGGAACCCCTTCTTAATGCTAAGGAAAAGAGATTGACAAAAGCTCAAGACTCTTCATTTATATTTTAGTGATCCAAGATCATATTGAGTCCATAAGAAAGCCAATACTATTAAAATGGGATGAGGTGTTGCTTGATGAGCTGGTTTCTCAAGTGCTTAGTGATATTGCTCCAAAACCCTCAACCACTTTCTCCATCCAAATATGTCAAAACCCTAAATTCCAAACTCGCCCCCACCAATATTTCTTAACCTGCGCCACCGAGTTCAGTTGACATAGCCCCTGCCTAAAACCCTAACAGTCCGGTCTCACCGATACGGGTCTCGGTCTCACCGAGATGGCCTTGCCAACTCTCTGTTGACTGTTCCAATAATTTTGGTTCCACTGAGTTCATGCAATCATTCTCACTGAGTTAGCTTGACATATTCTATGATTGCTTATTGCTTCACTTTGGTCTCACCCGGTTGATGCCATCGGCGCCATCGAGATAATTTTTGCCCTAAGCCCTAGCACATCGGTTCCACCGAGTTGTTCCAGTCGTTCCCATCGAGATTCCTAACGTTCACATTTTAAAACTGATTGGTGCCACCAAGTTTCACTACTCGGTCCCATCGAGATTTTTGAAATGTGTGTAATGGTTGGATTTTTTGCGGAGGCTATACATACCCCTCCACCCCTTCTCCATATGTGAGAGAGACAGCAGAGCATGCCTACACTTCCACCAATCATTTTCTGAGAGAGAGATCCACCTAATCATGTGTTGAGATCAAGATATTCCATTCCTACCATTTGAACCTTGATCTCTAGCCTTCCCCAAGTTGCTTTCCACCCAAATCCTTCGTCCACCATATCCAAATCCGTGAGAAAGAGTTGAGTGTTGGGGAGACTATCATTTGATGCACAAGAGCAAGGAGTTCATCATCAACACACCGTCTATTACCTTTTGGAAAGTGGTGTCTCCTATATTGGTTAGGTGTCGCTTGGGAGGCTCCGTCGTGATGTGGAATTGAACCAAGAAGTTTGTAAGGGCAAGGAGATCGCCTACTTCATGAAGATCTTCCCGAGTGAGGCAAATCCTTCGTGGACGTTGGCCATGGTGGGATAGACAAGGGTGCTTCTTTGTGGACCCTTTGTGGGCGGAGCCCTCCATGGACTCGCGCAGCCATTACCCTTCATGGGTTGAAGTCTCCATCAACATGGATGTACGATAGCACCACCTATCGGAACCATGCCAAAAATCTCCGCATCTCCGTTGCGTTTGCATATTCCAATCCCATCCCCTTTACTTTCTTGCAAATTGCATTCTTTACTATTTTTGCTGCCTATACTCTTTTCATGCATCCTTGAAATGTATTGGATGTTCTTTAACTAGTGTTAAATCTCTACATTAACTTGACGAATTTAAAAACTGCCAGTTTTACTTGTTAAGGGTCTAATCACCCCCTCTAGACCCATATTCTTGTTCCTTTCAATTGGTATCAGAGCTTTTGGTCTCCATTGCTTTAGTTTAATCACCATTTGAGGAAGATGGATGAGTCTACATTCAGGAGTATTAGATGTAGAGTGCCTATTCTTGATGGTGAGTTTTATGGCTCTTGGAAACAATGAAATGCTTGGGATATTCAATGAGTATAATTTGAACAAGTATATTCTTAGCCCATATGTGCCTCCTATTGACCCTTTGCATCCGACCCCCGATGAGTATCTTGACATGGTTCAAAATCTTAGGACTATTGATCTTATCATTAGAGGATTGCCTAGAAATCTTATTATTTGCTTGCCAAACTTAGAATGTGCTTACACCATATGGAATTATCTTGAGAAATGGTTCCAAATTATTCCTTGAAAAACCTTGATGAGATTATTCATAAGTCCATTGCTTTCCAAAAGATGGATCCTAGTGATCCCAAGTTTGATCAATGATTTTTTGAGCTCCGCGATCTTATGTGTGCTAAAGGTGATGTTGGAACCATTAGTAGCATTATTAGGGAAACAATTAGGATTCATAAACTTGCACATTATCATGATCAAAATTCTAACGAATCACTTGACCTAGGTGATGATCATATGCATGATGATGTTGAACATGGATATTATGATGAAGACGAAGAAAGCGATATTGAATGTGAGAAGATAATGAGAAATCTTAGTCTCATGGCTAATCTTCATAATTACACATCCGGAGGAAGGGAGTGGATTCTCGATAGTGGTTGTACAGATGACATGACCGGAGATAAAGACATGTTCAATGAGCTCGTGAAAAATGCTGGACCACGCAAGTATGTCACTTTTGGAGACAACATTAAGGGTAAGGTACTTGGCCTTGGTAAGGTGGCCATATCCAATGATAGCTCCATTCAGAATGTCATGCTTGTCGAATCTCTTGGTTACAATCTTCTTTCAGTGTCTAGACTAGCTGATTATGGCTTTAACATTCTATTTACCAAAGTAGATTGCCAAGTATTTCGTCAAGATAACTATAATATGGTCTTTACCGACATCCGTAAGGGGATCTATATATTGTTGATTTCACTAAGATATCCCAACCTCGCACTTGTTTAATTGCTAAATCTTCTAGGGGATGGTTATGGCATAGAAGATTAGGTCATGTTGGCGTGAGAAAACTTGATAAGCTTACTAAAGGTGATCATATCCTTGGTGTTAAAGATGTTATATTTGACAAGGATAGACTTTTTAGTGCTTGCCAAGCAGGTAAACAAGTTGGAGGAAGTCATCCCATGAAGAACATCATGACCACGAGAAGACCACTTGAGCTGCTTCACATGGACCTCTTCGGTCCCAATGCTTACAAAAGTCTTGGTGGTAACTCTTACGGTTTGGTCATTGTTGATGATTTTTCCAAATTTACATGGGTGTTCTTTCTTGATGACACATCGCAGGTCCAAAAGATCTTCAAGAACTTCTCTAGGAAGGCCCAAAATCAATTTGAAGTGAAGATCAAGAAGGTCCGGAGCGATAATGGAACGGAGTTCAAGAACACCAGTGTGGATACCTTTCTTGACGAAGAAGGTATTTCACATGAGTTCTCGGCTACATACACACCTCAACAAAATGGAGTTGTTGAGAGGAAGAACCAGACACTCATTGAGATGGCAAGACCGATACATGATGAGAACAAAACGCCAAGACACTTTTGGGCAGATTGGTTGAGACAGCTTGTTATGCTACGAATCGACTATATATTCACAAGCTCCTCGTCAAAACGGCATATGAGCTACTAACCGGTAACAAACCCAAAGTTGGATACTTTTGAGTATTTGGCTCAAAGTGTTACATTCTTGATAAACATTGTCGTTCGAAATTTGTGCCTAAGTCTCATGAAGGTTTTCTACTCGGTTACGGCTCGAACTCACACTTATCGTGTCTACAAAAATTTCACCCGAAAGGTTGAAGAGACGGTGGATGTGAAGTTTGATGAATCCAACAGATTCCAAGTAGAGCAATTGCCAATTGATGTAGGAGACAAAGACCCCTTGGAAGCAATTCAAGATCTATCTATTGGGAAAATCCGTCCGGCACGGGTGAAGGAGAGTACTTCGTCCATACAAGTGGAAGTGTGGAAGCCTAAACTTCACGTCAAGATGAACCACAAGTTTACATGGAGGAATCCACAAGTGTAACACATCAAGATGAAGGAAATGAGGAGGTACAACAAGATGAACCACCTCAACCTAGTTCTCCACCTCCACAAGGGAACGAAAACTTCAACAACAATGAAGAAGAAGAAGAAGAAGAAGAAGAAGAAGAAGAAGAAGAAGAAGAAGAAGAAGAAGAAGAAGAAGAAGAAGAAGAAGAAGAAGATGATGATGTTCCACCACAACCCAAACAAAAGCTCTCACGAGTTAGAGCAAGAGTTTCAAGAGATTACCCTGTTGAACAAATCTTTAGTGAAATTCAAACCGGGAGAATCACTTGCTCTAAAACTCGTTTGGCTAACTTTTGTGAACATTACTCATTCATTTCCAATGTTGAACCTATGAAGGTAGAAGAAGCGCTTGAGGATCCTGATTGGATAAAGGCTATGCACGAATAACTACACAACTTCGAGAGGAATCAAGTGTGGACATAGGTTGAAAAGACCAACGATGATCATAATGTCATTGGAGCCAAGTGGGTGTTTCGGAATAAGCCAAATGAAGATGGACAACTTGTATGCAATGATATGTCTCCAACGTATCTATAATTTATGAAGTATTCATGCCATGTTTATAACAATTTTATATGGTTTTGGTATGATTTGCATGAAACTAACCCGGACTGACGCTGTTTTCAGCAGAACTACCGCGGTGTTGTTTTTTGTGCAGAAATGAAAGTTCTCCAAATGAGCTGAAACTTTTTGACGATTTTTTTGGATCAAAAGAGGCCCCCGAAGCTTCATGGAAGGACCAAAAAGTGAAGGAGTATGACACAAGACACCGGGGCATGCCCGGGCCTTTACTCGTGTCCCGGTGGGTTGTGCTCACCTCAAGGTCCATCCAGACGTGAGACCGACGCCAAAAATTCCTATAAATAGAGAAACCATCAAAAATAACCCTAGATCAGAAGTTTCACCGCCGCATGCCTCTGTAGCCACTGAAAACTAATCTAGACCTTTTCCGGCACTCCACCGGAGGAGGAAATCATCACCGGGTGGCCATCTTCATCATCCCGGCGGCCACCATGATGAGGAGGGAGTAGTCCACCCTCGGGGCTGAGGGTTTGTACCAGTAGCTATGTGTTTAATCTCTCTCTCATTTTCTTGAGATGCACAATCTTGATGTATCGCGGGCTTTGTTAATATAGTCGGATCATATGGTGTTTTCCCCTCTCTATCTTGTCATGAATTGAGTTTTCCCTTTGAGATTTCTTTGGATTTAATACTTTTATGGATTTGAGAACACTTGATATATGTCTTGCAATTGAATACTCGTGGTGACAATGGGGTATCATATTGATCCACTTGATATATGTTTTGGCACTCAACTTGCGGATTCTCGATGTGACATTGGGGTAATCTATGCATAGGGGTTGATGCACGTTCTTGTCTTTGATTCTCCGGTAGAAATATTGGGGCATCTTTGAATATGTTTTGGTGTTATCTTAGTACGAACTCTTGATAGATCGATCGGGAAGGATAACTTTGTGTTATCTTAGTACGAACTCTTGAAAGATCGATCGGAAAAGATAACCTTGCGTTATTCTAGTACGGACTCTTGATAGATAGATCAGAAAGGATAACTTTATGTTGTTTTAGTATGAACTCTTGATAGATTGAACGGAAAGAATAACTTTGAGGTGATTTCGTTGAGTGGTGGTTATGTCATCCAATTATATTAGCACTGTTGAGAGATTGCACTAGAGAAAGTACGGACCCTGGGCCTTGTTTTCAAGCATTGCAATACCGTTTGTGCTCACTTTTGTTACTTGCTACCTTGCTGTTTTTCATTGTTCGCAATACAAAAATCAATATCTACTATCAATATTACACTTGTATCACCATGTCTTCGCCGAACTAGTGCACCTATACAATTTTCCATTGTATTCGGTGTGTTGGGGACACAAGAGACTTTTTATTATTTGGTTGCAGGGTTGTTTGAGAGAGACCATTTTCATCCTACACCTCCTACGGATTGATAAACCTTAGGTCATCCACTTGAGGGAAAATTGCTACTGTCCTACAAAATTCTGCACTTGGAGGCCCAACACATGTCTACAAGAATAAAGTTGCGTAGTAGACATCAAGCTCTTTTCTGGCGCCGTTGCCGGGGAGGTGAGTGCTTGAAGGTATATCTTTAGATCTTGCAATCGAATCTTTTAGTTTCTTGTTTTATCACTAGTTTGGTTTTATAAAAGAAAACTACAGAAAAATGGAATTGAGGTTGCATCATATTATTGATCATCTTTATAATATCTTTCTTGAAAATGATGGATCGGAAAATTGTGCTCAATTGTTAGAAGAAGAAGTCAATAAAATGTTTAGCACAAAATATTTGAATGATGAGCATGATTGCAATGTTGTTAGTATGAATTCTTTTAATATCCATGATGCTAATGATATGCAAAGCCATAAGCTTGGGGATGCTGTATTTGATGAATATGATATTTTTAGTCCCCCAAGTTTTGATGAGAAAAATTATTATGATGATAGAATGCCTCCTATTTATGATGATTACACTGATAAAAGTGAATTTGGAGAGGTCATGACTTTGTTTAGTGATGAATCCACTACTTTGGAGGATGTTTCAATTGACTATGATAACAAAGTTGCTATCTATGATGATTATGGTGATGACATGTATCCTATATTGAATAACGATAACCATGAAACTTGTCATCATGACTTTAATTTTCAATCTCATGATAGTTATTTTGTTAAGTTTGCTCCCACCACTATTCATGAGAATAAAATTGCATATGTGGGGAGTAGCAAAATTTCTATGCTTTTGCATCATGAAAAGAATGATTTATTTGATGGTTATATTGTTGAATTCATTTATGATGCTACTGAAAATTACTATGAGAGAGGAACATATGCTTGTAGGTATTGCAATAATATCAAGTTTCCTCTCTATGTGTTGAAAGTTTTGAAGTTTTGCCTTCCTATGCTAGTTGATTCTTGCTCCCAAAAGTTGTTTCATCACAAAATACCTATGCATAGGAAGTGGGTTAGACTTAAATGTTCTTTCCATGTGATTCATGATGCTCTCTTGCATGTTTCAATTCATATCTTTTATGCGAGCATCACTGAAATCATCATGCCTAGCTAAAAGGCATTAAAGAAAAGCGCTTGTTGGGAGACAAGCCAACACTTATACCTATTGTTTTTGTGTATTCACATGATTATGCTACTGTATTAATCATGTTTTATAGCTTTTGTTTCAATAAAGTTCCAAGCAAAGCCTTTAGATCTTGTTGGGTGACAGTAGATTTGATCTTGCTGAAAAACAGAAACTTTTGCGCTCACGAGAAAAATTCTAATTTTTAACAAAAAGAGTGATTTTAAGTTGATTCTTTTTTTTTGAAGTTTAATATACAAATTTCTCACATGGCCATACTTTTTCAAGATTTTTAGAGTTGCAGAAGTATGGTGAATGTTCAGATCATTACAGACTGTTCTGTTTTTGACAGATTCTGTTTTCAATGCATACTTTGCTTGTTTTCTAGTTTCTATGGCTCATATTGATCAATATAAATTGTAGAAATGATATGCTACAGTAAGAATTGTATGAGAATAATTATGATTCTTGTCTTTTACAGTACCCAAAGTGAATGATTTGTTTTATCATACTAACCCATCTCACAAAGTTTTGTTAACTTTATGTGATTGAAGTTTTCAAGTTTTGGGTGAGATGTCGATATGAGGAGAACAAGGAGTGACAAGACCCTAAGCTTGGGGATTCCCAAGGCATCCCAAGGTAATATTCAAGGAAGATCCAAGCAACTAAGCTTGGAGATGCCCCAGAAGGCATCCCCTCTTTCGTCTCCAACATTATCGGTAACCTCACTTGGAGCTATATTTTCATTCGTCACATGATATGTTTTTTTTGCTTGGAGCATCATTTTCTTTTGTTAGGATTTGCTTTCTGGTATTTAGAATAATGTTTTGTATCTTTTATTTCAAGAAAAGTGTCAAGGATAGCCTTTACCATGCTTACTTTGCAAGACTATATGTTGTTGTTTGAAAATAGAAAGTTTTCTATCATTGTCTGAATTCTCCTGGATAGTCAAAACGTGATAAAATCTTAATTTTTTTACAAAGTTAGCATGGATAAGTTCTATGTAGCATGGTAATTTTTGAGAATTTTTAGAGTTAGGGAAGTATGAGAACAATTCTATTCTTTACAGACTGTACTGTTTTGACAGTTTGCTGTTATGATTGCATTGTTTGCATATGTTTTCTTGTTTAATGATTCTATTTGAGGATAGGAGTATTAAATATGAAGATGCATTTAGTATGCAATGTTAAATAATAATTTTAGTGATTCGCTACATTAGAGGATGATAAGGTTTTGCATTGATTTATACTAACTTATCTCACGAGTTCTTGTTGAGTTTTGTGTGGATGAAGCTTTTGAGATTTAGGGAAACCATGATATGAGAAGAATTAAGGAGACACAAAAGCTCAAGCTTGTGGATTACCAAGGCACCCCAAGATAATATTTCTATAAGTCTCAATCATCTAAGCTTGGGATGCCCTGATAGGCATCCCACCTTTCTTCATCAACGATTATCGGTTAGTATCGGTTGACTCTAAGTTTTTGCTTCTTCACATGAGATGTGCTATTCTTGAAATGTAATTTTATTTTGTTTGCTTGATGTTTTAATAAAATACTTAGATCTTAATTTTTTAAAATAAAATAGAGCCCCCAAATAGTTGCCGGGAAAGCTAGATAAGTGGCATTCACATCCCGTCAAAGAAGCTCTGTTCTAACACCATTGCTCTAGTGCTTCACTTATATCTTTTTGAGCAAGGTGTGCTTTAGTATTTTTGAAGAAAATCTCTCATGCTTCACTTAGATTAATTTGAGAGAAATAAATATTATGCTCATGATCTTCATTTATATCTTTTTGGAGTAGCTTGTCATTTACTCTTGTGCTTCACTTATATCCTATGAGTAAATTCTTGAATAAACTGAATGTCATGAAGTTGAAATCATATCATGCCTAGTGGTAGCTTCACATTGGGTTTAGATAGTGAAATCTTTTGAGGCTTGACAATCACAATATTGGTCATACGAGCAAATCACGAATAATTAGTATAAGGAAGAGAACTTTCACATGCAAATACACTATCCTGGAAATCTTTTGTGATTGTGAGCCCTCATCAAAATATTATATGCCAGAACTATTGACATTGGACATGGAAGACAACGTAATGGTTTATGTTTTTCATATTCACATAGAAGTTATATTGTCATAGATCCTTCAACATGTGGTGCTTGCCCCCCATCTTTGCTAGCCAAAAATTCTGCACCAAGTAGAGATACTACTTGTGCATCCTAAAACCCTTAAACCCAAATCTTATCTTCAAGAGTTCACCATACCTACCTAAGGATTGAGCAAGATCCTTCAAGTAAGCTGTCATCAGTGCAAAAGGCAATAAAAATTGCTTCTAAAAGTGTTAGATCATTTAGTGTAAGGGAAAATTGAGCGTTGTACGAACTTGTGATGGCAAAGTAATAAAAGCGACGGACTGCATAATAAAGGTTGCTATCATAAGGGGCAATATAACGTGACATTTCTTTGCATTAAGGGATTGAGCATACAAACAAATAAGCGCATGGCAACCTCTGCTTCCCTCTACGAAGGGCCTATCTTTTACTTTTCAGTATTTACTTTTATGCAAAGAGTCAAAGTTTTTCTCTCTATTCCTTTTTAATTTTTCTCCTTTGGCAAGCATCATGTGGTGAGGAAAGATCTAGGCACATATGTCCAGCTGAACATGGGTAGCATGAGTTATATTGTTGACATCACCCAAAGGTCAATACGTTGGGAGGCAAAATTACAAGACCATATCTTTCTATGTGCCTGGTTGAAATGTTTTGCTCATGTCTATGCGGTGAGCTTTAGCAATCATAGAAGACTATATGCTGGTTGAGTATGTGGAGCTCTTACTTAAACTCTGTTGAATAAGTTGGATTACGATTGCTTCGTGACTGAGAACATATGTTGTTGAGTTTCAAGAGAATTCATTGTTTGAACCTGAACATGTGAATTGGTTGCTACTTTAAACATGAGAAATTTTATAAGAAAGATTTGTTGTTATGATGCTAGGAAAAGTGATTGAAATTGTCATTGATCAAACTTGTGCACTTTTCTAGCATTCACACTTCATAAATTATTTCTTTTATCAGTTACCTACTCGAGGACGAGTAGGAATTAAGCTTCGGGATGCTGATACGTCTCCAACATATCTATAATTTATGAAGTATTCATGCCATTTTATAACAATTTTATATGGTTTTGGTATGATTTGCGTGGAACTAACCCGGACTGACGCTGTTTTCAGCAGAACTACCGTGGTGTTGTTTTTTGTGCAGAAATGAAAGTTCTCCAAATGAGCTGAAACTTTTTGACGATTTTTTGGAACAAAAGTAGCCCCCAAAGCTTCGTGGAAGGACCAGAAGGTGAAGGAGTAGGGCACAAGATACCGGGGCGCGCCTGGGCCCTTGCCCGTGCCCCGGTTGGGTTGTGCTCACCTCGAGGCCCATCCGGACGTGAGACCGACGCCAAAAATTCCTATAAATAGAGAAACCATCAGAAATAACCCTAGATCAGAAGATCCGCCGCTGCAGGCCTCTGTAGCCACCGAAAACCAATCTAGACCCTTTCTGGCACTCCATCGGAGGGGGAAATCATCACTGGTGGCCATCTTCATCATCCAGATGGCCACCATGATGAGGAGGGAGTAGTCCACCCTCGGGGCTGAGGGTTTGTACCAGTAGCTATGTGTTTACTCTGTGTCTCTATCTCTCTCTCGTGTTCTTGAGATGCACAATCTTAATGTATCATGGGCTTTGTTAATATAGTCGGATCATATGGTGTTTTCCCCTCTCTATCTTGTGATGAATTGAGTTTTCCCTTTGAGATTTCTTTGGATTGAATACTTTTATGGATTTGAGAACACTTGGTATATGTCTTGCAATTGAATACATGTGGTGACAATGGGGTATCATATTGATCCACTTGATATATGTTTTGGCACTTAACTTGCGGATTCGCAAATTGACATTAGGGTAATCTATGCATAGGGGTTGATGCAAGTTCTTGTATTTGTTTCTCCGGTAGAAATCTTGGGGCACTCTTCGAATATGTTTTGGTGTTATCTTAGTACGAAATCTTGATAGATCGACCGGGAAGGATAACTTTGTGTTATCTTAGTACGAACTCTTGAAAGATCGATCGAAAAAGATAACCTTGTGTTATTCTAGTATGAACTCTTTATAGATAGATCAGAAAGGATAACTTTATGTTGTTTTAGTATGAACTCTTGATAGATTGAACGGAAAGAATAACTTTGAGGTGATTTCGTTGAGGGGTGGTTATGTGATCCAATTATATTAGCACTGTTGAGAGATTGCACTAGAGAAAGTACGGACCCTAGGCCTTGTTTTCAAGCACTGCAATATCGTTTGTGCTCACTTTTGTTACTTGCTACCTTGATGTTTTTATTGTCCGCACTACAAAAATCAATATCTACTATCAATATTACACTTGTATCACCATCTCTTCGCCAAACTAGTGCACCTATACAATTTCCCATTGTATTTGGTATGTTGGGGACACAAGAGACTTTGTATTATTTGGTTGCAGGGTTGTTTGAGAGATACCATCCTCATCCTCACCTCCTACGGATTGATAAACCTTAGGTCATCCACTTGAGGGAAAATTGCTACTGTCCTACAAAACTCTACGCTTGGAGGCCCAACACGTGTCTACAAGAATAAAGTTGCGTAGTAGACATCATGCAACAAGGCCCGTCTCGTCGCTCAAGGCTACACTCAAGTCGAAGGTATGGACTATGGTGATACTTATGCCCCCGTTGCTAGACTTGAGTCCACTCGCATCTTACTTGCTTATGAAAATCACCATGACATCACTTTATACCAAATGGACATTAAAAGTGCCTTTTTAAATGGAAAAGTTGAGGAGGAAGTTTATGTTAAACAACCCCCCGGTTTTGTTAATCCCAAGAAACCCGATCATGTTTACAAACTTCACAAAGCTCGTTATGGTCTTAAACAGGTTCCTAGAGCTTGGTGTAAATGCTTGACTAGATTTCTTATTGACAGAGGCTTTGAAATTGGGAAAATTGATTCTACACTTTTTACTAAAAGAGTTAAAGGAGAATTATTGGTGTGCCAAATTTATGTGGATGATATCATATTTGGTTCTACTAACCCTCATTTTAGTGAAAAGTGGAAGGCTAATGTGGGAGAAGTTTGAGAAGTCTATGATGAGTGAACTTAAATTTTTACTTGGATTGCAAATCAAGGAAAGAAAGGAAGGTACCTTTGTATCACAAACAAAGCATACCAAGGATATTTTCAAGAAGTTCAATATGCAATAAAGCAAAGGTATGAAAACACCCATGCCTACTAGTGGAAATCTTAACTTGGCGAAGGATGGAAACCCGGTTGACCAAAAGGTTTACCGATCTATGATTGGTTCATTATTATATCTTTGTGCCTCCCGTCCTGATATTATGTTAAGTGTGTGCATGTGTGCACGATATCAAGCGGCTCCAAAATAATATCATCTTAAGGTCGTGAAAATGGTAGTGAGATACTTAATTAATACACCAAACTTTGGCATTTGGTATCCCAAGAGATCATCCTTTGATCTTGTTGGCTATTCTGACTCAGACTATGCCGGTGACAAGGTTGATAGGAAGTCCTCTTCGGGTACTTGTCAATTCTTGGTAGATCCCTTGTCTCTTGGTCTTCCAAGAAACACAACTCGGTATCCTTATCCACCACCGAAGCGGAATACATTGCCGCCGGATCATGTTGTGATCAATTACTTTGGATGACCCAAACTCTTAAGGATTATGGGATACATGTGAAACATGTTCCATTGCTTTGTGACAATGCAAGTGCTATTAAGATTGCTCACAATCCCGTGCAACATTCTCGAACTAAGCATATTGAAGTTCATCATTTCATTCGTGATCATGTTGCTAAAGGTGATATCAACCTTAAGCATGTGCGTACCAACAAGCAATTGGCGGATATTTTCACTAAACCGCTTGATGAAAAGACATTTTACCGTTTGAGAGGTGAATTGAATATCATTGATGCCTCAAACTTGCAATAGAGATTCCATTTGGATACATGCAAGTCATGAGCCTTTATGAATAATCCTTGATATTTCTCTTATGATGATGATCATTTATCTTCGATACATGTTTACACCCTTGTATGTTATATAACCCTTGTAGGTGCTTGGATGAGCCTCAATCTATGAGATTGCATATCACTCACATCTTGAGCAATCTCTCCATCACCAAGTATCTATGCTTTGGTTGTTGAATTCAAGGAAGCACGAAACCACTCAACATATCCTTTGATAATATCTATATGATGAATTTCACTCTTGTCAATTTGGATACACAAGTGATATTCCTTGCAAGACTAACCCATGTAGGAATATGAACTTCAGCTCCAAAGTATGATCCAACTTTTTGATGAACTACATCAACATTGAGCATTCACATCAAGTTCAACTACATGATCAAGATCAACACCAACCCAAGGTATGTATTTTCCATCTTAGAGAAGCTTTACTCCAAGTCATGAGCTAAAGCAACTCAACAAGATGTGAATACATAAAAACAATTAAACGAAAAATGGTAACCCCGTTTTGAGCTTAAACGATGAGTATGACCTATGATCAAGTGACTTCACTTGACTCCCAGGTCAATATACTCTAACATAGGTGATTATGCCGCCGACCATCTCTAGATGAAGTTCCCCAGTGTTTCTATCTGTTATTTTCATTTTCTTTGCAATCCTTCTTACTATTGTGTTTCCCTTCTATTTAAAAAAAATCTTCATCTAGATTCTCTTTGTTTTTGTTCTTTTCTACTTTATCTTATCCAGCAAATTTATTGCAAATCCTTATGCAAATTCCTTGAAAATCCTTGTGAAATTTTATTTGCCAAGTGAGCTGAGTTTGTCAAAAAAAATTCCTCTCCATTAAACTCGGTTTCACCGATTTCAGCCTATCGGACAGACTGAAACACAGGTTGAACCTGTATGCAGTTCATCAGTTCTACCGAAACAACTCGCTCAGCCTCACCGATGAGCACCTTCAGTGGCTCTGCTATCTCGGAGTCACCCATTGAAACAAATCGGCGCCACCGATTTCACTACTGAGATTTTTTTGTCATCTTATATTATTTATTTTCTGTAGCTCCACTCATTAATTCTTTTCCCCTGTCTGCATCTTCAGTTGCATATTTCCTTATTTGTGTCTCTCCAGGACCATACTCACTTGACTTATATCCATGAAGTTCCATTCTTGGAAACTGATGTCAAAGGGGGAGAGAGATCTCTTAATACTTAAGAGAGAGCACATCAAAGCTTATCCAAAATCCTTCTCAGAAAGGAAGAAAGATGCAATGTTATAAGAGGAGAGAAGTCATATGTCTTCAAGAGGGAAAGACATGTTAGACATGTTAGTATCTGTTTTGAGATAATCTTCTTATCTTGGATCCTATCCAATTTTGCTCTGATTGATTTATTTATCTTTGCTTTGATTTTATCTCACCCTACCTTCTCCCATTATCCAATATTAGATTCAGGGGGACAAAGAGTCCATGATTAAGGGAGAGAGAAAAATCCTTGGAATTTATTGCAAATATTTAAGTCCTTGGGTACATATACTTATCTGAATGAAGTACTCACTCTGTGGTAGTCACCCATTACATGTCATCCCAGTCTTGGTTTTCTTGTGAGTCTTGGAATCTTTCTTGTTTGGAGTTTTCTTGTGTTAATTAACCTTGTTTTCTCAAGCTAGCTTTATTCAAGAATTAATTCAAGAATCACAAGGTAAGTATATGCATCTCACTCATGTACATGATGATTTCTTGCTTTTGCACATATTGTTTGCAAGAAGGATTCATAAACATGAAGGTACATCTCATTTAAGTTTTTGCTCTGATGCATATAGCCAAGATACATGTAAGTCATTGCTTGCTCTATCATAATGTGCATTCACATATTGTTCAATTCTATCATTGCATGACTGCACACTTGTAGGGGGGTCTTATGCATGTTACATGTTCTTCCAAAGCTCTAAATACTAGTCTTCATACCATTTACTTGAAGCTTTGATGTGTATTGTCATCAATTACCAAAAAGGGGGAGATTGAAAGCACAAGTGATCCCTGGGTGATTTTGGTAATTAATGACAACATATCTCTTGTTGGACTAATGGTTTTATCTAGTATAAAGTTCAACAATGGCGTGGCAAAGGACAAGAGGATGTGGAACCCTTTCTTAATGCTAAGGAAAGGAGATTGGCAAAAGCTCATGACTCTTCATTTAAATTTTAGTGATCCAAGATCACATTGACTCCATAGGAAAGCCAATACTATTAAAAGGGGATGAGGTGTTGCTTGATGAGCTGGTTACTCAAGTGCTTAATGATATTGCTCCAAAACCCTCAGCCACTTTCTCCATCCAAATATGTCAAAACCATAAATTCCTAACTCGTCCTCACCGATATTTCTTACCCGCCGCCACCAAGTTTAGTTGACATAGCCCCTGCCTAAAACCCTAACAGTTCGTTCTCACCGATACGGGTCTCGGTCTCACCGAGATTGCCTTGCCAACTCTCTATTGTCTGTTGCAATGATTTAGGTCCCACCAAGTTCAGGCAATCGGTCTCACTGAGTTAGCTTGACAGATTCTCTGACTGCTTATTGCTTCACTTTGGTCTCACCCAGTTGATGCAATCGGCGCCACCGATATGATGTTTTCCCTAAGCCCTAGCACATCGGTCCCACCGAGTTGTTCCAGTCGGTCCCACCGAGATTCCTAACGTTCCCATTTTTGAATTGATCGATGCCACCGAGTTTCACTATTCGGTCCCACCGAGATTGGTCCAATGTGTGTAACGGTTGGATTTTGTGTGGAGGCTATATATACCCATCCACCCCCTTCTCCATATGTGAGAGAGCCATCAGAACGTGCCTACACTTCCACCATTCATTTTCTGAGAGAGAACCACCTACTCATGTGTTGAGATCAAGATATTCCATTCCTACCATTTGAACCTTGATCTCTAGCCTTCCCCAAGTTTCTTTCCACTCAAATTCCTCTTCCACCATATCCAAATATGTGACAAAGAGTTGAGTGTTGGGGAGACTATCATTTGAAGCACAAGAGCAAGGAGTTCATCATCAACACACTGTTTATTACCTTTTTTAAAGTGGTGTTTCCTAAATTAGTTAGGTGTCGCTTGGGAGCCTCCGTCGTAATGTGGAGTTGAACCATAAATTTTGTAAGGACAAGGAGATTGCCTACTTCATGAAGATCTACCCGAGTGAGGCAAGTCCTTCGTGGACGATGTCCATGGTGGGATATACAAGGTTGCTTCTTTGTGGACCCTTTGTGGGTGGAGCCCTCCGTGCACTCGCGTAGCCGTTACCCTTCGTGGGTTGAAGTCTCCATCAACATGGACGTACTATAGCACCACCTACCGGAACCATGCCAAAAATCTCCGCGTCTCCATTGCGTTTGCATACTCCAATCCCACCCCCTTTACTTTCTTGCAAATTGCATGCTTTACTATTTCTGCTGCATATACTCTTGCCATGCATGCTTGAAATGTATTGGATGTTCTTTAACTAGTGTTAAATCTCTACCTTAACTTGAAGAATTTAAAAACTGCCACTTTTACTTGTTAATGGTCTAATCACCCCCCTCTAGACCCATCTTCTTGGTCCTTTCACTGTGTAATGGTTATCTTGGTGATATTAATGTATTCCACTTTTTTTTTAAATGCCTTACTACAACATCTTGATGAAAAAGAATCATCTACAATCAAAAAATACGTTTTATGATGATGGAGGACCCATTTCTCAAAGAAAAAGTAATGGATGACCGATATGAAAATTACACCATCATCCATGGTGAGTGAAAAGATCAAGATGACGACTAGAGGGGGTGAATAGGCGTTTTAAAACTTTTACGGATTCGGTTTTATCCTAATGAGAAATTAAACTAACGGATACTTTTGAATCACAAATCCTAAATATGCTAGGCTCAACTAAGTGCACCAACAACCTATGCTAAAAAAGATAGTCACTTAAGGAAACTAGCAAGCACAAACTATATCACAAGATATGGAAATGTAGGAACAACTACGCAATTCAACTAGCACAAGATATATCAATGAGAGCAAGTACGAATTGCGGAAAGTAAAAGGTGTGGGTATGAGATAACCACAAGCGAGTCACGGACGCAGATTTATCTCGAAGTTCACACTCGTGAGAGTGCTAATCTCCATTAGAGCGGTGCCGAAGCCAAAGAATTGGGGCGTCACCAAGTGACTCATTGTATTCTCTCTTTCGAGTCACCCCCAACGGATGAGCCTCGATTCACTCGGGGTTGGTCTTGAAGGCGACCACCACACCTTTAAAAACCTCTCCAGAGCACACCACAAACACGGAAACTTCCGGAGGATCCTTGGCCACCTAGGCCTCTTCACAAACTTCTCAATATATCACCAAACCGTCTAGGAAGAGGAAGCCTCCAAGAGTAATAAACTCACGGGCTCTCACTCGAACAAATCAATGCGGGGAGTTCAAACCAATTCAACAAATGCAATGCAAGGTCAAGCAACAAATGCTCAACTCACTCTCTGAATATCACAAGATGCACTCTCAAAAGTAGGAGATTGAAGAGAGGGGATGCAATGGAGGAAATCAACAAATGACTCCAAGATCCATCCACAAACCCCCCTTCACATAGAGGGGAGATAGGGGTTTGGGAGAGGTGGTATGATGCTCAAAATGATGTTTAGAAAGTGTATCAACAGCCCCCAAACCAGTGGGGAGCAAGGACTCTTTTATAGCCAACTTCCAAAACTAGTCGTTGGGGCTCCAATGGACACTTCCTGGGCACCCCGTTCCCATGGGGGTTGAGACCCCATGCCCAAGGGGTCCCGTGTGCATGCCACAAGCCCGTGGGCACGGGGCCCCCGTGCCCACGGGGTACCTAGGACAGCCTGCAACAACCCACTAAAACATGCACAACTTTGGCATACGAACTCCGAATTCAATGATCTTGGGCTCGTTTTAAAGCTATGGAAACTCCCAAAGTCCTCACATAAAGAACCACCCAAGATTAACAAGAAATAATGATGAAAATTATTCAAAGGTTTGAGCTCTCTTTATGCGATGTGATCAAGCTACTCGTCCGAAAGTCTCTCTTGATAGTATGGCTATCAAACCTATAATGCAGTCTCCCAGCAAGCACCATGAGACCGACAAAACTAGGAAAACCTAGCTAAGTTATACCTTTGCCTTGCACATTTCACTTGAGCTTGATGACGACTTCAATGCTTTCCTCAAGTTGGAATCCTTTTCTTGTCCACACTCACTTGGTGAAGATACTCGAAATGCTTCCTCATATTGCAATGCGGGAAACTTAACTTAAGATCATCTTCACATGAACATTATCATGATGTGGACCCCAAGCTTCAAAGCATATAACATCCGGCTTCTCATCTTGCACTTGGACTCCTCGAACCCGATGACCATCACCACTGATGTCCTCCACACATAGGCTACTTGAAATCTTTCCTTTTGATGCAGGCCCGTGAGAAATGCCTAACCCACATAGACATAACAAACACATAGCATGGGTTAGGTAGAAAAGCAAAATTCACAATTACTTACCATACCAGTAGATCACTTGATCCCACGTGGTACAAAGATTGTGCTTTGTGAGTTGACCATCTAAATAATCTTCGAGCTTCATCTTGGTCAACCAACATCTTTACTTCATGCCCATCTTGGTTTCTTGAAAGCCACAATGAAATCCTCATTTCCATTCATTGCTTCAGGAAGAGAACACCAAAGACTCTTTCATGACTATATCAAGTTTCACTATGAATATCATATTGGTCATCATTTGCTTTTCTAAAAACTCCATCATAATATCTTGAGAGGCACAATGAATTATTCACTCTAGTTGCTTGCCTTGAAACTTGATCAACCAAGACCCAACACATGAGTTTTCGATGATCTTTTCTTGAAGCCATACCTTGAATTCTTCTCTTTGATTTTTCTCTCAAGCTCTTGATTCTGATAAGCCCACATATGTCAATCTTTGAGATCCCCTAACGAACTCCACCTTTAATATATTTGATTACACAATAAAATCAATCTTGATGGCTTCAACAGAAATCCCCAAAGACCGACTTGAAACCTCACTGGATATGGGACCTCGAGAGCCAAAACCTAGGCTCCATGTGCCGGCGGTCAAGGACCCCATGCGCACGGCGTATGCAGAAAGTTGACACTTGACCCCGTGCGCACGGGGGTCAGGAGGCCCGTGCGCACGGAGTATCCAGAGAGGGATACCATGAGGGCTTCTTCGGATGTTTTGATGGCATTCTTCACAAAACAACCCAATGTACTTCAAGCATCACTATGGAACATATCTTCATATAAGATTCAATGCACCTGATGCTCCATAGGAATTCTCAGTTAATAGCAAAGCTGAGGGCAAATATCTTCATATATATGGACTTCATCCTTGAATCCATCCAATATCATTGATGCACCATCTATGGATAATCCCTTCAAATATATCTCAATGACAATATTAGTCCATAGAGATTGTCATTAATTACCAAAACCATACTTAGGGGCTATATGCCCTTTCAGTGAGCTTTTATTTTTATAAACGACATCTTGTATTGACTCGTAGTGTAGCGTCAAGGGATACAATCATGATGGGTACACTCCTGACCTATGGGAAACTAGAATGCACACAACCAACAATAAGGGCATCTCCAACACGAACCCTCAAACTACATGCAACCATTCGGACCGAGCGGTCCAGTTGCCGTTTGCCAACCAACACGGTACTCCATTGCCCCGCGGACCTGTCCGGCTTTCCGTTTTCCGACAAACCGAATCCAACCAAGGAAGGCTTGCCCGGGCCTATGATGCCTAGTTTTCTCCTGATGCCGTGTCCGAACGGTTACCTCCGATGGCGTAGAGGTTGCCCCCTCATGCGTGGCTGCTGACTCTGCCGCTCCTCGTTCCTGGCTGTTTCCTCTCGGTCACGTCGGTCTCGCAACGGTTGCCATGGTGAGATGGCGATGGTGATTGCAAGACCGTGGTTGCACGTGTTGGTGGGCAGCATGTTTGGTGGCATGCGACAGATCATGCAGGGCCGTGGGTGTCTTGGCGGACGAGATAAATCTGTGTCGGCTTGGCCGACACAGACGCGGTGATGCCCGTGGGCGCCGTCGTTCCTTCCTGAAGGGTGTCGCGTATTCCCCTTCCCCACGCCCCTCAGCGTACTAAGGAAACCCTAGGACCAGTCTGGGCAGCAGTGTCGTCACTGTCGCGGTCCTTCGTGAAGGTTTTGCTTAGTATGCGGCGTTTCAGAGTGCTAGGAGCATGGTGGGAATTCTCGGGAGGGAGCAACAGTTGCGGGCCACCATTGTTTTCTCGATCTGACGTTGTTGACATTATTTTCTCTGTACTTTCTCATTTGTTTCGTTTGGGCGTGATTGTGTTGTTTGCCCCAGCAATGATCTCACAGTTGCATCGGGTGGTTGCTATATTAATATAGTGGGGCGAAAGCCTATTTCGAGAGCTTTGTGGGCGTCCAGACCGTAACCACGTACGTGTCCGACACTCCGGTCATATCCAAAATCCTCTCCGTGCTAAGCGGTTGCCGCGCAATGATACCAATCAGCGCGGCTCCATAGCGGACATGACTCCACGACATTGATGCTGGTCAGAGCGACGCAACCGGACAAGCGGGCGGCGCCGCTTTAATGCTGACGTGGTGACCGAGAAGCCCAGTTCGACTATTATGCCGCATTGAAGTCGACTTCCCGTCCCTTTGCCTGGCCACACCTATTTAAGGAGGGCACCAACTTTGTCCACAACACACTGCATGAATCCTTTTCCTCTTCACTCCCACCCTCTCCGATCCTCTTCGCTCTGATGCTACCGAGAACACCATTTCCACACCATGTCGAAGCCATGGTTCTTCACGCCGGTAGGCGGCGGCGGCTCCGGATCTTGGCGCCACCGTCGTTGCTCCTCGGGGCCCTCGATCTCCATGCTCGGCGGCACCTCCGAGAAGGAGGAGATTGTCATCTCCTCGCTAACGAGGAGGAGAAACCGTGCTTCCTCACCAAGGCAGTGACGATAATGGAGGAGTACTTGCGATAGATGGACCTCATGATCTAGTGGTCCCTGCGCTATCGTGGTACGGCGCCGCCCTCGCCATTGCCAGCCCGCGTGAAGGAGTCGGCGTTGCCGCCTCTCCGTTGGATGAAGGTGGAGTCGGCGTCCCACCCCCTCCTTGTGTCGCCTTGGCGTGCAAATCGAGCGCCGCATGAAGGAGGAGCCGGCGTTTCTGCCTCACAGCCAATACCGCCGTCCAACCAGTCGACGTCGCCGGTTGCGTCCCATCGCCCTTCCACCGCTGGAAGGACCACTCCGACGACGACACCACGAACAACGACGAAGGTTAGTTTAGAGTTTTTTTAGGTTTTAGCTGAACGGGCGGATATCACCCTATTATGTAAATAATGGCCGAACTTAAGTGAATTCCATAGTGTGCATGAAACTTCCCTTTAAATATATGCGAATACGGTTGGATGGCCAGCTACCGTATCACTGTCCGCAGACAAATACCGTGTCCATTTCAAGGGTACATGTTGAAGATGCCCTAACATAGTTAGTGTGATGATATATATGGCCAGGGGTGACCATGTCTTTGACAACACAAGAAATAGGGGGGAAATATTCTCCAACAGCGACCTATCCATGAAGGGACAATGCACAAGCGCCGCCGTTACGGAATAACCCTGAAAATCAAGTCTGAGCAAAATATGTCATTGGTAATAAACAGCTCTTTGGCTGTCCACTCCAGCCGAATGCACGCCGCCATAAACAACACACGGTGCTCCGGTCGCAGAGCAAGGCCCACATGCATGCATACTTGACGATGATGATATACTACGTAGGTTCAAAATCACGGCTGTTTCGCGGCCCACGGAAAAGATGGCTGTCGTTTCCCCCAGCTCACTCTTTTCAAGGTACGCCAAGGTTACCTTGTGTTAAGACCAATCAGCAAAGGCTCCTGGGCTAGCAAGTTTCTTCGGCTGAGAAAGCAACGAGGCTAAAACTAGAAGCTAACTAGAGCCATTAGGTTGCTGAGTTGCTGACTGCTGTGATCTGACAGCATTTTGGCACGCCGCAGGTTGGAGATCTGGCCGTGTTTACTTACTGCTAAATTAAACTGCTTCTCTCTGCTCGTACGGCCGCGATTCTCCTGGGCAATGATTTGCTCCAGGCAGCAGTGCCATCTGATACTCCCAAAACAGCAAGCCCACACGTACAGTAACCTGAACACTGAAGACTGAACCACCTGCAGTTCATCTTCAGACTGCACTCACACTCACCACTCAATCTGCTCATCACGAGGCGGCAAGCAAATCAAATCATTTCCATGGCGTGCGTGCGTGCGTGCACCCACACTTCAAACAGTACAAAACGTAAACAAAGGCCTTTCCGGCCGAGAACACACAGTGGACTGCACTGCACTGCACTGCACTGAATTTCGCTGCATGCATGCAGAGGCGAAGGCTGGCTGGTAAAAACGTGACAGGCAATGCCACTGCCTTTCGGTCAGCTCAGCTGATCCAGACGTTGCTCCTGAAGCAGCAGAGCGTGAACAATGATGGCCCCTCCTCCCTATCTATGCCCTGCGCCCCTTTTCCATCCATCCATCATCCATGGAGGTGAGATGAGATGAGATGAGATGAGATGGATGATATGAGGAGGAGGAGCAATGCAATGCAGGCATAAGGTATTCATTCATGGCCCCCCTTCCTTTCTTTCTTTCTTTCTTTCCCTGGCTTTCATAAACTGCAGCAGAGTGTAGACTGTGCAAAGGACTACTGCTACTGCTACTACTGCTTGTTGTTGCTGTCTGAATGAATACAGGGGCAATGCTGCAATGCTACAATGTACAGATATGAAGAAGGAGGGGGAGGAAATAATCTGGTGCACGACTTTCGATGTCATCAGTGACAGTATCTATCTATCTTTGCTGGGGTGGCCGGCCGTGGTCTCCTGGACATATGATTGGATCGTCGTACTGTCTCATATGGAAATAGACCATCTCGGTGCGTCATCTGGGTTCCTTGGCTTGTTAGTGCTATCTTTGAAGTTTGAAATTCAGTGAAATGAAACAATTTGAATATTTGTTGTCACTGGCTGCAGTCAGGTCTTTGAATTTGTGCGGGGGTTCGGAGAACACCGTCCTCACCTGCAAACACAGAGAGGGCTGGTTAGGATCAGTGCTTCATTAGACGTATTGTTCCCCATATAAACTGTAAATCAACTGGACCATACCTGTACCATGTACTGAATTATTTGAATCCTGTGAAACTAGCCAAGCACTTGCTGCTTCTCTGAAAGTATCCAATGTGCAAGACTGATCGTGAAAAATTCAGTCAGCTCTTTGTGCTTGGCAAACTAACTGATTTGATCAAGACATGAATGCCATTCACCGATTTGTCAGAAATTCAGAAGCTTACATTTATGTCCAAATGTATCTGTTCTCGCCAAGCCTGACATAGGAAAGAGTATTAGTATCTGTGAAGAACATGCATTTAACTGCTAGTTCAAATCACTCCCCAAACCTTACCTTGTCACCACTTAGTTGCATGACCGAACATTCTGTTTTCCGAATGTTCATGGAGGACCCTTTCAGTAGAAATTTAGGTCCGTGTAGCCATATGGGTTGATGTCGGTGTATCCGTAGGAGTAGGGCAGTAGCTCTCCGATGTCCAACTGCGAGCTCGAACAACTCATTTTCTGAATTCGGCTGTGATTGATCGACTCCACCTCTGCACTGAATACGCTGTAGACTGGCCTATGATCTGAGAAACGAGACTCGCCTCGAACGTATGAGAGTTGACCTAGGCCCCTTCCATACCACAAAATGCGATCGCACCTGCACGACAAGATCACCAAGTTTACTTTCAACTGTACAAAATCTGGCAAATATCCGGCACATAAGTGTAATATAATGTACCATGCAGGAGTTCTCCTCTTTTCCTTCTGGTTCATGTCTTCCCCGGCATACTTGTCAGAATTGGTCGAGTATTTGTATGTCGGCGGGAAGTATATCCTCCCCTCGTTCCACCCGGCAAACACCCGTCCGCCTCTCTGTTCAATCCTTAGCTGAAAGTGTCAAGTTGACATGTCAATGAGATCATACTACTACAATGTGTGGTAATCATTTTCATAATGAGAACAACAAGAGCTCTTCGGCTTTTACCGACCGATTAGTAATGTTGCAACATGTTAAAGTAAAAGAATGACAAGACAAAAGCACTGATTGCCTGTGACACAACAATTTTACAGCTTTCCGGGGATCCCAACGGTACACACCACAGATACACAAATTGTGATCAAGAAGGTTTGCTGCAAGCTCTCACCTGATCTTTCTCCAGCAATGCTTTCCAATTGCGCATCTCCACCAGGGCCTTCACTGACCGATAGGAAAGTGCGATTCGGTAATTTAGGTCCCCGAGCCAGATGATTCGACTGAAAGAAAAGGCACGTTAAGGGCCCCAATATTGCACCAAATGCACATGAAAACAAGCTTTAGGAGACAATTCTAAGGTTCTGTGCTTGCTTACTCATGCTCTAAGATAGTTTCCGGCGAGCGCTCATACTGCCCGTAAACCATTGGGAACCTGGTCTTCCTGAGGATCTCAAGCACATCTGAATTCCTCCGCATCTCGTCGCCATCCTTCTGCCCCGATGTCAGGTGGCTGCAGACGAAGCAGAAGCTTGTTTGGTGCAATGTCATGCTAATCGAAATCGAACCCTGGAAAACAAATCCTTTGCCGGTTGAATACTATTTCTAAGCTAACAATGCCTCTTGTTTGTGATCAATTCATAAAATGCAAATCATAATAACCACAGCATTGTGCTGGGAACAATGACCAACCTTGTTCCCAAGGTAGCCCATCAATCCTCTGCCAACACAAGAAACCTTGAGATTTCTGATATCATCCCTAATGTCCTTCCGAGCCCAAATCATCAGAAACAATCCCACCATTTGCTTGCTTGCAACCAGGCAATATCTGAAGAACATCAGATCACAACACAGATTACTCACCACATCTATTTATTACTAGACAATAATGTACTTTGTCTCCATAGTAAAAAATAGCATGTGTTGACAGAGTACACGGTATGGAACTTGAAGCGTACCTAGTGCGACCGGAAGAAGCTGGCCTATGGCCGTCGTCCAGGGACGGCGCGTGGCCGTACCCGTACGACATGGGCGAGTACACCGTGCTGGGCGACTCCCCGGTGTTGTTGTCGTCGTCCGACGAGCCGCCCCACCGGCAGTGCGCCTCGTAGTCGCTGGGCCGGCGGGAGCCGTAGATGGCGCGGTCGCAGACGCTGTACCGGCGCTCCAGCCTGGGCTGCGGCGCGAGGGCGTCCCCCTCCATCCGCAGGCTCCGGCTGTGGAAGGACCGGCGGTGGAAGAAGGCCGCGTTGTTGGTCTGGTGCCTCGCCCCCTCGAAGTCGTCGTCCGCCTCCGCCACCGGGTCCGGCGGCGCCGGGGACGGCGTCCGGAAGCTCCCGTTGCCGCTGCCGCTGCCGGCGCCTGGCAGGTCGTTCAGCGTCCTCCTGATCAGCGACACCCACTTCCTCGCCGGCCCGTTGTCCTCCGTGCCCAGCACGTTCCCGGCGTTCAGCGGCACGATCTCTTGGAACCTTTGGACGAACACCACGGCGGCATCGAAATTGTCAGTCCAGCCAAGCCGCAGCATTGCGAAATCCGGCACGGGTAAATCCGGAGACGCGTACCCGAGGACGTAGATGTCGGCGGGCGGCGCGGCGTGGAGCCAGTCCTCGAGGCCCATGCCGCCGGGAGGGGATCGGCCGCCCACATTCCACGTAGCGACGAAGATCCTGCAGGCAGTTTCGTTCTTTTTAATTAACAAGGCCACAAACACAGGAGAGCGGAGACGAAGATGGAATTGATAATTATATAATGCGAATGCAGGGGCGGTGGAGCAACCTGTAGTCCATGGTGACGGTGGCCTCGGCGGCGTCGAGGTCGATCTTGCCCCGCCTCGAGTGCTCGCGGCTCCGCCTGGACGGCCGCTCCGTCCGGCTCTTCTTGGCGGCGCTGGTCGGCTCGTTCCTGGCGAAGCTGCTGCCTCTCCACTCGTCATCGTCGCCGCCGCCGCCGCCTCTCCTCCCGGTGGCCGCGGCGGCGTCGTCGGCGTGGAAGTCGTGGGCCTTGCTCCTGATGTTGAACCACTTCCTGACCAGGCTCTTGGACCACGACAGCTACAAGCCACAGCAACCGAGCCGCATTCAGGCGCAAGGAAACAGAGCAACCAGGAGGAAGAAGACAGAGGAGTGGGAGGGTGGTGGTACCTTGCTCTTCTTGGTGGTGTCGCAGCCATCTCTCATTGTTCCCTTCCTTCCTTCCTCAGCTCAGGCCCAGGGGAGCGCAGCGCTCATGCAGCGAGCAGAGCAGGGTCGAAGCCGCAGGTCGCTCGGCGCCGGCAGCGGGTTGGGAGGGGGCCAAGGAAGGAAGGAAGAGGAGGGAGGGGGTAGAGACAATGCGGCCACTGTTGGGCTACATACACTCTATAAACAAAGATTGTGATTTGATGGAAAGAGGAGGGGGAGAGGATTGATGAGGATGGGAACAAAATGTGGATTCTCCTCTCCTCCCTTCTCTTCCCTTCTCTCTGCGAGTGAGGAGGACAGGCTGAGGAGGGGCGGGCTGGCAGCACTAATGCCGTGGCTAGCTTACCGGCTTCCCAAGCAAAGGGAGAAGAAGAACCAAATACGATCCTGCTCCACTCCTACTAGTAGCCAGTAGCTTATCTGAGGAGGAAGAGGGCGAGAAGAGTGAATCTTGAATGAAAGAGAAAAACTTGAGCCGTTGTGTGTGTGTGTGTGTGAGTGAGCGAGCTTGGCTCAAATACGTGCGAGGGTGGAAGGGAATAAAGTGCTTGCAGAGGAATCTCTAGGATGGTCAGTCTCTCTCTCGCTCTCTCTGCTTTTGCTCGCTGCCCTAGCAAGACCCAAGGAGGCAAGGAGGGCAGTGGTAGAGGGGCAAACCATGCATACCAAGCAATGCCCTTCGGAGGGAAAGTGTTACTGCTGCCATGCCATGCCATGCCAGTACTTAACCATGTGACTCTGTGTGTGTGAGAGAGAGAGGACTTCCATTTTGGAGACAGAGAGGGAGATAGGTGCAGCGGCTGCTCGAATTTGGGAGCAAAAACTTGGGATTTCAAACTTCCAATACGTTGAAGTATATTATCCGTCTCTCTCTCTCTCGTTGGTTCTGACTTTTAAGCATGAAATCAGTATAATATCTGAGTCCAGAGTTCTCAAGTTTAACACCGTGCCAACGCAGTATTAAAAAGAAGATTCTACGGCCTACATCGATCCCACTAAACAGGTATGCTGAAAGAAGAATACTTGTAATACCCTACGTTGTTTGGAGCAGTGTGGTACTAAACTCCTGCTGTTCTCCTCTCTCTTCCACCGGCCGTTCATCGAGCGGCAGAGAAAGAACGAAAGGAAGAAAAAAAGGAAGGAAGAAACGGCAGTCGAGTCGGGGAGGAACAAAAAAGAGAGAGAAGAAAGATAAAGCGACGAGGCGAGAGAGAGGGGCGTTGGCTGGCTCGGGGCGATCTTGGCTTTTTTCACGTTTCCGCATGCGTTTTTTTGGTATCCGTGTGTGCCCTAATTTGTTTGTTTTTCTTTGTTCTTTTCCCGGCCACTGTTGCTGTTTCCCGATACGCTGCCCGGCTTCGGTACTCGCCACTGATGACTGGTCTTTGCCTGCAACCAGAGGCTAGATCTTGTGCTCCTGCTCCTGCGCGTACGGCTACGTAGGAGAATGTGAGCTGGATTGCGTTCACGCACTTTTCTGCGTGCCCAAAAGACAATCTCTTCTTCGCCCAAGTGCTACCGTCCTTAGCAGCTGGGCCACTATATTGTATGTTTCCTGATCACAGCAGTACATTTTGTTTAGTCCTTTCAGACGGAAAAATTGGTGGAAGTATCGAAAAAGAGAGAATTTTGAGGGGGGAGGAAGGCAGGTGCAGCTGTGTTATTGATCTTGCGTTGCTGTAGTCTACAAGTATTTTGGAATGAAGGGAGTATATGATATATTGACAGGACGCTTGTTGTGTGGGTACTTTGGGGGAACACACTCATGCCTCTCGAATGTGGATGGGTGCGGGTTGCACGTTCTAGTAATCCATTCGCTTTGAGGACTGCATATGCGCAATTTACCCAAGAACATCGTTAAATTTCAAACCAGCATCTCGGTTTTGAATTTGCATGAGCCTTGAGAGAAGAGCATGGTGATCTAAAGAAGATTGTAACCATGTTCTGGCAAAATAAAAGAGATGCGTCTCCTGAATTCTATTTATTGGAGTGATGCGCCCACCCGCTTGCGCCGGCTGCCACTTCGGCACCATCGCCCACCGCTTCCTAATGGCCACTCCGCCGCCCTCGGCCTTCGGCCACACCCACGAGCTTCGGTGGATGGAGTCTAGCCCCTCCTCCACGGAATGTGATGCTCCATCCTACCATGAAGTGCTTTGCTCCGCGGCCTCAGGCCCCGTCCCTTCCCCTCCTCGTCGACTGCAGCTCAGAGGTCCACCTGGTGGTGCACGAACACGTAGCTGCCCACAGAGGGGGTTGGAAGGTCTTCACGAGCAGGAGAAGGTCCTGCTCGCCCCCAACACCCCAGACGACGACGTCGTCGCCCGGACGCGCGCCATGCCTCACCCTCGCCACCACCGCCCGGGGAAGTGTTCGCGCTACCTTGGCACCGACCACCTGCGATCTGGGTGCAGGCGTGACGTGCGCCGCCACCAGTACCGCTTCTTCCGCCACATCGCCCGCAACTGTACCACGCCACATACCTCCTCCCCGAGGGCCTCCCTTGCGGCCAAGAGACCGCACGTTCCCTCGCGGTGCCCCACGAGCTCCTCGGCATCAACCATGACAGGGCCGAGTCAGCTTGCGTCCTCCAGGCCCAGTCCCTCGCTGTCACTGTTCGCGCTGCCTCCCCCCATCGCGACAAGCCGCTCCGTGATGGACGTCTCACCCCCTGCCTCCTCATCCCGTGAGATCATTGTTGAGGAAATTGTTAACTGGTAGTTGCTCGGTTGACGAGTAGGAGATTAGTAGGCTAATTGAAAATTTAATCGCTCATTTAATCCATTAGTCGGAAGATTTATCAGTTTATCAGCCACTTAGCGACCCGAGTAGGGATTAATCGCCTACTTAACTGGTTAATCTGACGAATAGTTGAACAGGGCATGAGATTACCGCGATGTCGGGGCACCATGCGCCGCGGACCGCGGGTGTGTCTACTACGTACTATGTTCGACACGCATCGAGGCGGCGGAGCACGCGCTCAGCATGCATCGAGGTGATAGAGCACGCCCTCGGGCTTGCCCTCGTCGCCACAGTCGTGTGCAACCGTTCGGGCGTTTCTGTCGGTGTCAAAACCGGCGGACCTCGGGGTAGGGGGTCCCAAGCTATGGATCTTGAATCGATGGGTTACAGGAGACGAAGGAGACGATGTTTACCTAGGTTCGGGCCCTCTTGATGGAGGTAAAACCCTACGTCCTACTCTTGTTTATACTGAAGATGATGTATCGAGTACATAGTTGATCTACCTCGAGATCGTATGTTGTGCTCTAAACCCTAAGGGTATGATGAATGTCATCATGATCTATCGACTAGCCTGGCCTGGGCTTATGTAAAGTACTGGAGGCCTAGGATAACAAGAGTCCTAGTCAGATATGTCGGTGGAGAGGAGTCCTTGTCTTGATCATCAAGTCTTGTGGAATCTTCCTAGTATATGTCAAGGGTTGTCCGAACTGGCCCAATAATGAAGCGTCATGGGGGTCCTCGGCCCGATCCACCTGGTCTGGAGAAGACGTGGTGAGTACCCCCTAGTCCAGGACACTACCAGTAGCCCCCTAAACCGGTCTTCAAGTTGGGGGCACTCCTCGATTCTTCCGAACAGTTCTTCATCTTCTGTCGTCGGTCTTGAAAACTGGTTCAACAAATCTTCCCATCTTCGATCTTGAGGATTGCCAAGCTGAATTCGAAGAGTTCACATGTCGGGCATCCGAGGAGCCCTTTAAGTCTTTGGCCTTTATCTATGCCTTGTTATTTTTTACGCCACACCTCGGGTTTGAAGTGTTTCTCGTGCGGCGGTGTTCCCTTGCGTCCGAGTTGTCTTTTTGCAGCCGATCTCCAACGCTGAGCTGCATCCGAGATGTCTATTTGTAGTCGAGCTCCAACGTCGAACTACATCTGAGGTGTCATAATTTACCTCATTCTTCAAAAACTTTGAACGACTTCAGTCGAGCTTAATGCCAGAAATGCCCTCTATGGAGCCAGCTACTTGTATCCGAGCTTTATGCCGGACTACTTGCATCTGAGCTTTATGCTGGACTATTTGCATCTGTGCTTTATGCTGGACTACTTGCATCCGAGCTGTATGCAAGACTGCCGATATATTTTTCTCGATTGGTGCAGTTTATTCTCTGCCGAGATATATAGCTAGTAGTCCTCAAGGTGTGTGTCGGCCAAAAATCCGAGATGCACCTGAAGGAAAACATAAAGGGCTCCTCGATTCTTCCGAAAAGTTCTTCATCTTCTGTCGTCTGTCTTGAAAACTGGTTCAACAAATCTTCCCATCTTCGATCTTGAGGATTGCCAAGCTGAATTCGAAGAGTTCACACGTCGGGCATCCGAGGAGCCCTTTAAGTCTTTGGCCTTTATCTATGCCTTGTTATTTTTACGCCACACCTCAGTTTGAAGTGTTTCTCGTGCGGTGGTGTTCCCTTGCGTCCGAGGTGTCTTTTTGCAGCCGATCTCCAACGCTGAGCTGCATCCGAGATGTCTATTTGTAGTCGAGCTCCAACGCCGAGCTACATCTGAGGTGTCATAATTTACCTCATTCTTCAAAAACTTTGAGCGACTTCAGTCGAGCTTAATGCCGAAAATGCCCTCTATGGAGCCAGCTACTTGTATCCGAGCTTTATGCCGGACTACTCGCATCTGAGCTTTATGCCGGACTACTCGCATCTGAGCTTTATGCCGGACTATTTGCATTTGTGCTTTATGCTGGACTACTTGCAACCGAGCTGTATGCCGGACTGCCGATATATTTTTCTCGATTGGTGCAGTTTATTCTGTGCCGAGATATATATCTAGTAGCCCTCAAGGTGTGTGTCGGCCAAAAATCCGAGATGCACCTGAAGGAAAACATAAAACCGCTGATCCCAATAGCCCCTGAGACTCAGGTCAATTCGCAAAATCAGCATGAAGATCAACTCCTAGCTTGACATCATATGTAGGAACAGAAACGCGGTGTGCATAGTCTTCCAGACTCAGGTTGGGTGCGGCTGACCAACCTGAGGATCATAATCTCCTTGGAAACAATTTTGCACTTTGTAAATTGTCTACATTGAATTGTCAATGCAGTTGCCCCCGAGCCACTGGTCAAGTGTAACGCCTCGGACACACACGCCGGTGGTCGTTACTCCTAGCGGCATCTAGACTGGCATCACATATCAATACTAGTCTTTTTTGCGCACTTTGTCCTCACTCGTGCGCACCCGAGAGCAACTTCCCAGTCGGTCACCCATCCCGAGACTACTCCAAGCTAAGCACGCTTAACTTTGGAGTTCTATCCGCATGGGCTCCCGGAAAAGAAGGAATTCCTTATTGATACGAGTAGTCTATCATCTCTAATAAGCCAGGCCATCACATACACCCCCACTCAGAGGAACCGACGTCCTCGTCGGGCCACATGAACGTTCCCTCTTGGAACAAACATCTGCATCCAGTCCGATACATGTGCCATGCTGTGTGCCACGACGGGTCACAAACGTCATGAATAACATGACCGAGCACCTGTCCGCAAACATCCGTGTAACCGCGAGGGTCGGCTCTGATACCAATTTGTAACGCCCCGGACACACACGCCGGTGGTCGTTACTCCTGGCGGGATCTAGACTGGCATCACATATCAATACTAGTCTTTTCTGCGCACTTTGTCCTCACTCGTGCGCACCCGGGAGCAACTTCCTGGTCGGTCACCCATCCTGAGACTACTCCAAGATGAGCACGCTTAACTTTGGAGTTCTATCCACATGGGCTCCCGAAAAAGAAGGAATTCCTTATTGATACGAGTAGTCTATCATCTCTAATAAGCCAGGCTATCACATCAAGTGGCAACACCAGATCAGGGGATCGATGTAACCCACTATTGGTTTTTAAGTGAGAAGCACAAAGCCTAGTAGCCCCCGAGCCCTTATTTGGGAAAGGGTGGCCGAACTAAGGATTGATATCCGGAGTAAATTGACTTATGTGTAATGATTCTATGTATCCGAGTACTTTACATCATTAATGCTCAGATCCGCATTGTACAAAACTTTTGTTGACCGACCCTAACCTGCCCGGCCAGTAGCCAGGGAGTATTTGTCCTACTTTATGAAGTCTTTATGAGGGCAAAGATTTACAGTAAACAAGACAAATCTGGCCATACAATTTTATAAACAAAGGTACGCAAAGAGATATGTTATATTATTATTTAACGTAAGAAACATCTTCTAAAAAATAGTTCCTTTATAAGTTCCATTTCCCAGGCTATCATGTTGACCCTAATCGTGAAACCTCAACTCCAATGAATGTGGGAGGAAAATATTGAGAATTTAGTTCGGGGAAAGTCCCCGAAGTCTTTGGTCTTAATGAACGAAAATTTTCACTTCCGTCATTGCCCACCAATTCTATTCTTAAGATAGCTAACTTTCGGCTTGACCCAGTCTGAGGTACTAACCCGGATGACCCGGTAGTAACAATCACAGAGGTGCTCCCTTTACCCTCTATCCGAACAATCAGGAACGTAGAGTGTAAACACAGGAGTCAGGCAACCCAGCTTGGCCAAAATCTTAAGTCAAATTGATGCATAATTAGGGCTTTATAAGGATGATTACAGAAGGTGGAGCTCGTATATTGAATACAAACGCCGATGATATGTTTATTTTACTCTGTTGCGACCGTTTATCATTTGAAAGTGTCCCATCATCGGCTTCCACCCCTTCGTAGATGCCACGCGGGGTGTTTCCTGTGGCACCCTGATCCGCATGGAGCAGGGGGCCTTCGCACGTCAGCCCAGGATAACACCTGACGCACATAGGTCCAAGATACAACATTCCAGGTACAATAATATTCATCAAATACATGTGTATAAAATTACATCATTGATGAATACAATTATCTGGCATAGCCCTAAGGCTATTTAAACGGCTGAGGAAGTCTTGATTTGGCAGCATAACAATTCTGGTTGTGCTCCATAACTCACAGGGCTGGCAAGATTACGGCCTAGCACGATGGAGCAAGTGAACCATTCGAGTTTGACCTACAAAACTGGCATGACATGCCAGGTCAGTACATTGAATGTACTTGCAAGACAACCAAATACATAACATCCAAACATGCAGAAGACAAGGCAAGAACCAAGCGCATACAACAACCTATTTTATATCAATTACTAAACAAGGCATGATATGGATCAACTGAGCATGAACAAACATCATAGCATCTACTAACATGGTAATAACACGGCATATCAAAACATGCTTATAACATGGTAATAGCAAAACATAGCATATCATCTCAATCATAGCATATAAATCAAAGCATGGCATGGCATCATGAGACTATGCTAAAAATAAACTACTGTACATATATTCATTGCAGGCATAACATGTTAACTTTATGCAACCATCTCTTGTTCCACCATGGTTCTTAAAATGCAACATATTACTCATGCAATGCAACCAAACATGTGCATCGAGTCCATCGGACTCTCTTACCAACGGGTTGCCTCGCAACCGAACGGTGATCACTCACGCATCACCAACGGAACCACACTTGGTTCAACCCTCACCGAGACCTCGTCTCGTGATCATATCAAAACATTGCCGTGACTTCTCATGACTATCTCATAGTCCAAGTCACCACATTCTTGTTACCACATTAATTAATTTGATTATTACAGGTTTATCCTCCATTTTGACCAAGACCCGATAGTGTGACCTACTACGAACTGTGTGCTATCGATAGACTTCATAAACACTCTACAGAGGTAGCGCACTGTACCCACACCACGGAACCCATGGCCTCGTCATCCCATTTGGGTGGACCAACGGCATTCCGACGAAACCGACCTACTGTCATGACACTCTCCCGGCCACTCCAACTCATTCCCCACTGTGCTAGTCCTGGGTGGCCCCGTGTCTACCAAAGACACACGACCACCGTCGTGGCCAAACATAAACGGTCCCAAACGGGGACCCGGTACAAATACAACAACAACGGGCACACAAGGCTTATGTCCGCCTACCTGATCAGGGTAGCGCGTGCCCATAACCTTCCCTAGTTGGAGGCACCGGCGAGATGCACGACAATAGTTCGCATTAAGGCCTTCCCACAAAGGCAAATGTGGCTGCACTAAAAAATTTCAATTTGGTGGCACTATGACTCGATCCCATCGATGACGGAGGAGGTTTGTTATTATTAAGTCATCTTATTAACTTCTCCATCATCATGAGCATAATTAATATGAATGCAATAATGAACATGCATCATACAAAAGCATGTACAAAATATCAAACTTCTCAAGTGCACAACTATAGCATAAATAACATGGCAATACCAAGCACTAGCATATTAACGGTGCATTAAAATCATCATAGCATTTTATAACGATGTCAGGAAAATCAAAATACAGTGGTGACATGGCATTATTAATAATAACATTCTAACTAGCATGGCAAGAGATATCATGAAAACACAAGCATGCAGGAAAGACATAAAGAAATGACTGCAACTGAAAACAATAAGAAACAACTGCAACTACACAGACACAAGGCACAAGCAAAGTCATCATGCAAGTTCGGGGCTTATGATAAGAGGTTGGCTTGCCTGGGGCCGACAAATACTCCGGGAAGAAGTGGGACACGATCGCGGAAAGATTTGCCGGAAACAGTTCTCTCTCAGAGGAGGCTGTTTACGGGCAAGGGAAAAATGGTCATTTTCAATATGTGAACACATTATGAAAATGATACTAAAGGAAAGAGCTCGATGAACAGAGAATGTGAGCGCTGGAATCACCTCGATTGGAGTTACGGGTAAAAAGATATGGACGTTTAAAGCTCACGGACTAGTCTATAAAAGTACTTCTACAAACAGGTCCCTCGCAGTTTAAACAGAACGTGTCTTTTCTGAGAATACGCTTTCCAGAGAGGAAAACGTATTTCCGGCCGAAGAAGAGGAAGAATACGCTTCTGATAAGCGAAGACGTACTCTTAGGAGTACGCCTCCACTTAACCACGTCAGCGGGCCAGCCCGGTCAGCGCTAAGTGGCTGATAGGTGGGGCCGAGGGCAGAGTCGTCGTCGTCTTCGTCTCGCCCGTGTTTGCACACGGTCCAGAGGGAGGTCGCCGGCGCGGGAGCTCATCCGGCCGGCTCCGGCCATCTCTGGTGGCGCCCGACCCACCGAAATGACCAGCAGACGGAGGCGCATCCATCCTTGCAGGAAACGAGCCTCGAAGAGGGCGGGGACGAGGACACCATGGACCATGGCGGACGGCGGCTTCGGGCCCAATGGACACGGTGCTCCGGTGGGGAAAGGAAGAGGCCGAGGTGTCAGGACCGGTTTTTCAGTAAAATAATTACCGAAAGACCGACCTTTTTATAAAATCAGCAAGGAAGAATACTTCTTGCTGATGGACAATTCCTTGGTACAGAATTCCAGAATACTAAATAATTGTACAAGGTTGAGCTGAGGTGGCTCAACAATTTATTACAAGTGCGCCAATATAGTACATAAAGGCGGATATGACACAAAGGCAGGGTGGCATACTACTAACTCGTAATAAAAAGGTGGTGGATATGTCACAGTGTAGTGGGTGACGCGACTCCAATATGTTATAGTTCATCGAGTGTCAGAGTGAGACCCGATGAATTTATTTGGTGGTAGGCGGAAGCGGTTATATAACAGTGATCAACTCCAGGATCGCAAGAGACTGACCGGGACTCCACTAGACGTCGGACTCGCTATCGAACTCTTCATCCATGAGATCGCCTTCGTCCACATCTGACCAAATCAATAAGCCAGGTGAGTGATACGTCCAAAACGTATCTATAATTTCTGCTTGCTCCATGCCACTTTTGGGTGATATTGCTATGATATTCATACACTTCCATACACTTTTGATCATATTTGGACTAACTTACTAATCCAGTGCACCCCAGTGCCAGTTTCTGTTTTCGGCTGTTTTTGTATTTCAGGTTTTCACGTTACGAGAACTGCCAGGAAAAATCCAAAAAAATTATATAAAAAATCAGCGTTCCGGAAAC